>QANU01067372.1:0-24478 GCA_003254905.1 Nissolia schottii | reverse complement strand
GTTTTTTTTTTTCTTTGGTTAGTTTTGGAATAAAAAATATTGTGACAAGTCGAGTTAATTAGATGAAAATAAAAATTCTTTTAATAATAACCATTTATAAAAATTAAAATCTTATAATTATATAATATAATATAATATGATATAGGTTAAAATATCTTTTTTATTCTCTAATTAAATGTGTTTATTTAATTTGGTCTTGTATTTTTTTAAAAATTTAATTTCGTCATCTATCTTTTTATTTATTTTCATCCTTTATCTTTTGGTCTCTTAACGTTTTAAATCGTTATCATTTTGGTCTCAATCATTTTTAACTCAAAACATTTTTCACTCCCAATCCGATCAACGATACAACTTTGAGCCCCATTTTAGCACAAAAATCCTTCGGATCAACTATTAGAGTTTTTATGAAAATTGTAAATATTTTTCTTAGCTTTAAAATAAACACCAGTTTGGTTGAATTGAACTTGAAATAAGAAAGTTATAACTCAACAAACATCATGATTAAAATGAATATGATCTAAAAGATAAAAGGCGAAATTGAATGTTTTAAAAAGAACATGACCAAATTAAATAAACAAGTCTAAGTATGACCAGAAGACCATTTGGCCTATAATATATATCATATACTTCCTCTCTCTCCACAAATAAATGTCTTTTAAGATTTTTGCACACTTATTAAGAAATCATTAATATTATATTGATTTTCCAAAATTACCCTTTTTCATTTTTCTCAAGTTCTCTCTCTGTGTTAAATTCTCTCTCCAACTTCATTACTGAAAATTGAGACAATGATAAATATGTGTGATATAACAAGGGTAAAATTGAAGAAAATAAGTAATTATACTACCTTGGAATTTTAAAATGGCACGACCCACGGACCATTACAAAAGCCGCCAACCTGTTTATAAATATATTCATATGAGTTTTATTGAAAGCACTGGGATTTGAACTAGAGACAATCAACATATCAAGACAATGCCTTAATCATTACGCTAGTATCACTTTTTGTGATATTTTATGCAAACTTATTTATTAATATAATTTTATTGTTTTAATTTTTGTTTTTAGAAACCCTAAATTAAAGAACTTTATCTCTCTTATATTTCTCATCCTCACATTAAAAGATGAAAAATTGAAATTCACTCATACATGGTTGCTCATGTGTAAGGGTGAGTAAACAAACCAAACGTGGTTGCTCGTCTTATTTATGTGTTTTATTTAATTGTTTGTGTTAGATTAATGTGTTTAGATGTTTCATTATTATAAGTTTGAATTTATGTTGTTGATGATGCAGCCTTTTTCTTGATCTATGGAGTTGCAATTTGGATTGATGTATGAATTTTTGTTTAAATATTAGATTGTTGTTGCAATTTAAATTTTTGTTGATTTATTATATTATTGATCTATGGATGTTAAAGTTTTATTTAAATATTAAACAGAATATGGTAAACAGACCATATATATATAGGTAGGCCTGCGAGACCAGGCCTTCTAAATAGGCCAGGTCAGACTGAAAAAAAAAAAGAACCTTTGATAATTAACAAGTCAAACCCAAGCAAAAAATTAATGAGAGAGGTTGGGCCTATTAAGGGTCTGGCCGGTTCCATCCCTAAGAATAAATCTTTTCCTATGTAATTTTTTTTTTCTTCCTAATGTTACCAAATGGATAAGGAAGAGTTACAAATACTATCATGCTGCAAATTATGGACCTTTAAAAAGGAACAATTCAAATTAGGAGCAAGTAAAGTAATGAGACAGAAGCTTCAATGGACTGATAAGATCCAAACAGACTGAAATCCACGCAACATTATATTATTGTCACAAAATTGCATAACTTCACATAATATCTATTTCCTAGTTGCTCAACCATTAGCACCTTACTTTCTACATATTTCACTATTGTCGTATTGCTTTCTTTCATAGACTCAACAGCTTAATTTTGATACATCCTTGACAGCCAAATTACATGAACGAATTGTGTAAACCATAGAGCCCTAGATTGGACAAGAGAATTGGCATGCAATGCAGCGCGACTGAAGGTAAACACTCGCTATGATACAGATAATGTCACTCTCATACTCTATTTTAAGGAACCCCAACTAGCATAATTATCAGCAAGATTCCAATTGAAAAGGAAATCCAATAACATAAATTATGCACAAGATAAAATCACAGTGGCAACAGAACCGATAATCGAAACTCCCCAAACAAAAATAAATAAATAAATAATCATTCGCTCCAATCATGCTTAGCACAACAATGTAATAAAAATCAAATATCAAGTTTGATCTACAAAGTTATTAACACTAAAAACTTGCCACCTTAAGCAGCTTCTTTTCAGTAGAGTCATTTTCGTTGGCAAACTCCAACAAGATAAGAATACATATGAAAACAATAAAGCAATAGGAGAGGGAAGGTGGGGGGGTGGGGTTTAACCGCAGATGATTCACAAATTTATAAAATCACCTAAGATAGCATCTACTTCTTTGGCAAGAAGGCCCAATAAATCTCTGCTTCATATCAATAGCTGCTTCAGGCTGCATGAATAAAAGAGGAAGAAAAGACATACCAAATCAGACCAAACCATTATAAAACCCAAGAAATGAAATTAGAATAAAGAATTTTATTTTTCGGAAGGATCACATTGATGAGAAAACAGTAATATGAATAAAAATGTGAGGGAAGAATTCAAACCTGGTAACACACTATCAGTTCTGTGATGATGATGAAGGTGATTGGCATGAGCCATTTGCACCAGCATGCATTTTCTCTGGGGTCTACTCTTGAGTGAATGCTAAGATCTAAACTCCAATGAAGAATATTGGATTCCAAATTGTGTCCCTACTCCCCATATAGTGGTGTTTCGAAGTCCAACTTCAACTCATCATCATAATCATACTCATCCCTCTCTGATAATATTCTCCCACCTCAACCGTCAAACCTTGATGCTCCATTGTTTGTCTTGCAATGTTTCTCAGCCTCAGCTGGTTAGATAACAAACAATATGACATGTAATTTCCTAAACATTAAAAGAAATATTTGGAAATTCCTTTTGTACATAAAATCTTAGTTGTTCTGGCAATATTGCTATAGTGCAATAGGGAGTAAATGCATGCCTAGCTCCAAGAATAAGTAATTAATGCTAGTTTATTTCCTAAACTCTTATACTTCCAATGCAACACACTAAGCACATGAATAAATGCATTTAGTCACATGTTTTATTCTCTACTCTACCCCTTGAGTTAAAATTTACTAAACTTAAAGCTTTTTACAAAAGGATCTTAACAATCAAAGAAAAACGGATAGACTCCATAAGTTATAGGTGGTCAAGAGTTGATGGGCCATTAGGGTGGAAGAATAGCCATCAAATGTTGCCGTTTTTGGATAGCTTGCCAGAGATGATGTACTGTTGCATCAAAACGTACAAAATTCTAGAAAAAGCAGAGTGGTGGAATTGGAAGACGCACAGTTGTTCCACGAAATGGACTTTTGAAACCACTGGAACAAGGCACAGTGGAGGAATCAATCGCTGGCTGGAAGAACGCGTTGCCAGGCGGTGAGTAGCTAGCTCACCCGGAGATGGGACAACAAGAGTAAGCATAGGAATGAAGCACCAAAACCATTGGAAAGTCTACCCTCACTGAACACTAGCAGAAAGCAGAGGCACCACATAACAAATAGAGGCAGCAGGTCCAGTAATAGGCCAGAAATGCTCTAGCAACACACGACTGGTGACGAGACAAGTCACGGAGGATGGTACTGCTTTGATACCATGTTGAATTTGTGAGAGGGTAAAAGAGGAGTGTGTAGGCAGAATAGATTTGATTCATTAGGTTCAATAGGTGCATACTTAGGTAGCCATCGGCACCATATATAATGCAGTAGGGAGTGTTAGGCAATAGATTTGATTCAGTAAGTTCAATAAATGTCACTATATATAGTGCAATGGGGAGTAAATGCATGCCTAGTTTCAAGAATAAGTAATTAATGCTAGATTATTTTCTAAACTCTCATACTTCCAATGCAACACACTATAACTAAATAGATTTAGTAACGTGTTTTATTCTCAACAAATAGTTTATAATATCTGTTAGAGAAATTTAGGTAAGAGGAATGACTAACTTAACCATGTTAGTCATCTTATCTATTTATTTATACAGAAGAACAATACAAGAGTAGCATAAGCCCAGCTCACTACTATGATGATGATCAACACCACATATTCTCTGACACTCCCCCTCAACTTCTTCATATTCTTCATCCACATAGTAAACCAAAGCTTTAACTGGAAACTTTTGAACACTGGATTCACAAATTCCACCCGCATGTTGCATATAGGTTGTACGCTTTCAACCATTGGTACCAAATGAGTTCAGACCTACAAGGGCAATTTCATCCTTTGATCATTTATGTGCATCTAGTGTTCTGTGCACAATAAAATGATCCCACGCCGCATATGGAGGAGGTTTTATCTAGGGAATTTACCAAAGCTGAAGTGGAAGAGGCGCTAAAACAAATGCATCCAAATAAGGCACCTGGACCGGATGGCTTTGGTGCATGCTTCTATCAACAGTACTGGCACATTGTAGGGGAAGATGTCTCCAAGATTGTTCTAGATGTACTTAACAGGGGTGCAGATCCAACTGAAATGAATTTCACTCATATCTGCCTTATTCCAAAAGTGAAGAAGCCGAGCCATGCAAAAGAATTCAGGACAATATCTCTTTGCAATTTTTCTCATGAAGATAGAAACGAAGACTAGCAAACAGGTTGAAGATCATTCTGCCTAACATAGTTGGAGAAGCTTAGAGTGCCTTTGTCCCAGGTAGATTAATTACTGATAATGCGCTAATTTGCTTTTGATACTTTTCATTACATGCGCAAGAAATTGACTAGGAAGACGGGATATATAGGAGTGAAACTTGATATGGCGAAAGCCAATGATAGAGAATGGCCATTTCTTGAACAGGTTCTAATAGAATGAAAGCACAGCTTTTATAGCTTGTGCACTAAGTTAACTAGCATTAGCTGTGAATATTGGTTAAATTAGTTGGTATGCCAACTGTAACTGTAAGTTAGTTAGCCTAGTTAGTTAACCTGCTTGGGATGCAAGCAACCCAAACTCTCTTGTATATAAGTTGAGCACTTTGCTCCAATCAATTCAGAATTCATTTTTCACTTCACTCAAACTTCTATCAGGTTCTCTTAGCTATGGGATTTCCCTTTAATTGGGCGCAACTTATTATGAACTGTGTAACTACAATGTCTTTTGCAGTGTTAATTAATGGAAGTCCTTGCGAAGCATTTAAGCCACGAAGAAGATTGTGACAGGGCGATCCTCTGTCCCCTTATTTATTTATTCTCTGTGCAGAGGTCTTGTGATGCAAGTCCAACAGTCAAAGACACCCCATGGTATCAAAATTGCCCGCTCTGCACCGAATACCACCCATTTGTTTTTTGCAGATGACAGTATTTTCTCTGCTTGGGCAACTCAGTCAGAAGTGGATTGCTTGTCAGATATTCCTGATCTACACCAAAGTGCATCTGGCCAATTTTTTAACTTCGACAAATCAAAGCTCTCCTTTATCCGAAACATCGACCCAAATAGATAGAATTTGATCCAAGGTTGGTTAAATATTAAGGCAGTGGAGGGACTATCTAAATACTTGGGACTTCCAACATTTGTGGGTAGGTCAAAGAAACAAGTTTTCAAATTTGTCCACGAGCAAGTTTGGAAAAAGCTTAAGGGGTGGAAGGAGAAAGTACTGTTAAGAGCGGGAAAAGAAGTCCTTATCCACCAAAACCTTTGAAATGATCTTATAAATAACATTACAAAGACTAATCGACTGGAACTGAGTCAACCTACTCGGTACCTCCACAATGAGAATATCTAGCAAAAGTTTATCAAACAGCCCAGTAGAAATGGCCTTATCTACTAGCTGCCAAACATCGTCCCCCAAAATGTACCAATACTTCTTGAAAAAAAAAGGTTGAAACCCATCTAGACTTGGAGCCTTAAAAGATCCCATGAAACGACTAACATTCCAAACCTCTGCCTTGGTTACTCTAGAAGTGAGAGAATCGCAAACACACTGATCAATGACTGCATTGTCATGAAAATCACAAGGCCTCCTAGAAATCGAACGCAGAGAGATAAACAACTTCTTGAAAAACTCATTAGCCACCCACTTTAGTATCTCACCATCACTACACCAAACATCACCAAAAACATGGAGACCTTCGATCTTGTTACACTTCCGACGTATCTTAATTTGGGCATGAAAGAACACCATATTCCGATCACCAAGCATAATTCACTTTCTCGTGGATTTCTGAAACCAAAATATATACTCTTGATAAAGCATTTGGCAGTAATCCACATAAAGCTCCTTCTCAAGGGTTAACAGGATCGAAGTCTCCAAAACCCCCAACTTACGCTGAACACACATAATCCAAGCCTCCAGCAACCCTTTCTGCTAGAAAATATTACCAAACACCTCTTTGTTGGAGATCAAAGAGTCCTCTTGAACCCACTTGAGAATGCTCGATATCAAAAGGAGAGCCCTTCTGCCAAGCTGAATGGACCACACCATGGAATGCCTCATGGATAGTCCATGCAGACTCAAAACAGAAAGGTCAAAGTCCCCGGATCAAGAGTTCTGACATCAGTTGATGGAAGTTGTTCAAATTCAAGATAGAAGTACGAAAGAATCAGGAAACTTGAGTATTCAAGAGGGGTTCTTGAGTCTTGACCAATGAGATCAAGGAACCAAAAGATGCAATGGTGGATACTAGATAGGGATCTGCAAGAGTCCTTCCAACTCCTCCTTACAATGCCAACCGAATTCCTACCTACTGAACTCTCCAATTCCTCCTACTTATATCGTAATTCCTAATTGATATCATTTTCTGTTGCAACCGACTAACAGGCCTTAAATCCTAACAGATAATCTACATCAGAGCCCCAGTTTGATGGTTTGCTCAATTCCTTACAGAGGGCCATTCACAAACTTCCTTGAGGAATTAAGACCTTGACGAACTTGCGCATATGTGCAGAAAAAACAAAAGTTGAGCAATTCAATACGGACATTTTTATAATTAAGTCCATACAATAGTTATCAATAGCGCCCAATAGCAATGTGATAGTGGGAGCAATTGGAAGCCGCAATGGCCTTGTTGAGTTGGGTTTCAAGTTAGCGTTTTTGGGGCAGGCCACTAGTTGGGGTTAACAGCTACAGTCCATCTTATGCATAGCTGAAGCAATGGTTCTTCGCATTCTCCATTCTTTCTGCGACTTCAGACATGGATGGGGCCAACAATTGGGAGCAACAGCAATATTTAAAGCTTCTTTGTGCCAAGTGCCAACCTAATTGCATAGAATAGCAGTAGAAAATAGAAATTAAATATAGCATGCTTGATACATATTAATGGAATGAAAAGTAAAGTAAAAAAAGACTGATACATGTCCCTCAACCCAAAAGTCAGAAAATAAACTTAGAAAGTGGCAACTAATTAATCAAAAAATAAAAGACTACATCTCCTATAACTTTTAATCAAAGCTTGTTGAAGCACAATATAGTCATTTCATTTCACCATCAATATTTTGATGCCTTATTTTTCAATTAATCAAAATACTCAGACACCTAATCTTTGATTATTCTTTGTTCCTTCTCACCTGCAATCCTAGCTGGTACAGAAATCGTATGGATTCAAAATGATTCCAATATAATTACTCCTCTTGTAATGTTTAAATATAAATCTAATCCCCCACCCTACCCAAAAAAACACGTTGTGTATAAGACAAGATTAAGAACAAATGACAGGTGCTTCTGCTTCAGCTCCCTCTCCCATTCTCACTACTTCAGCATCTTTATATACCCAAATCTACAGACAACAGACCTTATACCTTCCCTAATTAATGGACAATCTACACCAGAAACAGGGCATAAGATAACACAAAAGAAAAGTTAAACTGAATTATAATGTTTTCATACATGAAGAAAATTATGACATTTTCTTGCTAGTGAATATATAGTAGTCCCATAATGTGAACATCCATGCATATTTGATCTATCAATGATGCAAAAATAGTCATTCATTAGCTTGTTTTGTCATAACACAGTGATTACCATGGTTTTGGTAGCATGACATGCCTATCACCATGCCTGTGCTTGTTGATCCTTCTTTTCAATCAATTTTTCGAGGACTATGGTTGCTCAAACTTATGTTATTTATTTGAGTGGAGCATTGTACTATTCCTCTGGATATGTTTCTTAAATGAGACAATGACAAAATCAAAGTTTGAGGTGCTGTTATTTGAGGTAATCCATATATTTCAACATTTTTTTTTACTCTTTTATCTGATGCAATCAATTGGAATGTAACTGCATTTCTTCTTGCAGGAGCTAATACATAATCAAATTGCACAAAATGTTTCTCCTTGCTAGGCTTTGTCTACCTTTGGTTTTCAATTACCTTCAATATCCTTTGAATGTATTTCATCTGGTTACATACCTCAAGTTGAACAGTAAAGGCTAAACTCAAATAAATGCATGCATGAACATGAACAAAGAATTTTTGGATATAGAAAGAAAGGAAGGGGACTAATTTTAAGAGAGGTAGAGAACTCAAGAAACTAAGGCCCTCTTTGGTACATTGCTTAAGACCTGATATTATAAGTTTATACTATACTGTCAACTTTTTTGATACTATCAATTTTTATCATATGTTTCATGCGACATATGATAGAATCAAGTTATCCAGCCCACCCATTTTATCCCATGATTACAAGATAAATTTATCAAGCCCCATGAGTCCTAGTAAGAATCTAATAGGATTAACTTTTTATCAGATTTGATAAAATTCAATGATTATCTTCAAATTTATTACACACTTTTTTATATATAAAGGGTATTTTTGTTAATTAAAATTATTATACATAAGTATTATATAAATAAAATCATATGACCATATGGTATGCTAGTAGTATCCCTATATGGTATGCTGGCATACAATAATACTTATACGTAGTATAACTTATAATATACAATCACATCTTGCACTACCAAATCTTATACTACATGCTTTATCCTGTAAGATGTACTAAAGAAGGCCTAAATTTTATAAAGAGAATGATACAAACAAATATCAACATCACCACAGCATGATTGGCTTTGATTCTTTATGTTACTCTAAACATTGAGTGCGACTTCAGGGATAGTTTGTTCACCTCCGAACAATTCAGCCTAAACACATCCACAATACATGAATTATTCTCAGGGAAGGGGAAAAAATTGCACATACGGCAACAAGTAATCAGTAAAATTTAATAGATTTGGTCTTACCTACATATTGAGGGCTTTAAGAATTGAAAGAGCCTCATTATCCATCTCAATATTATCTTTGTCCATCATTTGAAGGATATGGAAAGGTGGTTTGTTAGCAGAAATGTGCATTCTAAGCAATATTTTATACAATGATACATTTGCAAGACCAAAATTGCGGATATCCATAATAAACTCGTTTGCATATTCAAAATTTTGATGTTTCTCCAAGTTCTCGGCAATGGCCAATAGAAGTCCATGTGGAGGCCTCCAATGGCAGTCTTTCAACTTGGCCAAAGCTCTCTTCATAGCAACAATTGCCTTGTCCATTTTTTGGCTTTTGACAAATCCTTCAATGAGAATCTCCCAGGTCTTGTAGTTAGGACAACCACCCCTCTCCAAAGTGTGGAGATGTAAT
Organism: Nissolia schottii; assembly: GCA_003254905.1. Classification (NCBI taxonomy): domain Eukaryota; kingdom Viridiplantae; phylum Streptophyta; class Magnoliopsida; order Fabales; family Fabaceae; genus Nissolia; species Nissolia schottii. Next base: position 14,737 of record QANU01067372.1, on the reverse strand, counting down.
GATTCAGCTTCTTCCATTAATCCATTTCTCATATATGCACCCAAAAGAACATTAGAGACTCTGATATCGTAGTTTTGACAATTGGACTCCCATTCAACAAAGATTCTCTTGGCCTGTGCAATGTCCCCAAGCTTCACCAAGCACGTTAGAATGCAAATATAGTTGGCACAAGTGATTCTTCTACTAACCGCCTTACTAGCTTCCCATAGCCGCAAGACTTCCTCCTTTTGCTTCAAAGAGGCATATAATGTTATGAGGAAGAGGTAACCAAGACGGTTACAGGTAGACAGTTTCTTTTCAGTACTTTTGAGAACCAGAATGGCCTTCGTAGATTGCCCTGCTTTGATATAAACATTGGCCAAAGTAGCAAGACTGCTCCATCCTACTTCAACATTCACATCATTTTGCAATAATCTAAAAACCGACTCTGCATCTGCAACCCCATTTCCTTCCTCCTCAGCACAAGCATTCATCCAAAGGTTGTAGGAGAGAATATTGCAGGGTATTCTATTTCGCTTCATTTGCTGGATAACAAGGGGTACCTTTTGGTACTGAAATGTAGCCAGATACAACTTCATCATCTCATTATAAGGATGAGGGCTAACCACTAGCCCCAGTTCATAGAGCTTCACCATAAAAGTCTCAGCTTTGTTAGTATCTCTATCTCTTACATAGCCATGCAGAAGTGGGAGACAGGCAGCTTTCTTTGCAGCTGAGTCGGGTATACTGATAAAGTATTCTTCGGCTTCCACTAAACCATAATTTTTAATGATTAATTCCAATTTCATAGCATGATCAGCTGGGGCCATACAGAAATTCCTCTGGTTTTCGATCCATTTCAGTACCTGCCCAAACAATAACCAATTTAAATTGCTTAACAAATTGAATGTTACATAAAATTGATAATTTGCAGTTTCACTGCAATGACAAGTTCATCAGAGACTGAAAGAACCCATAATCAGCAACAATACGTTAGGCGAAGCTACACACAGCCAATCTCGGATACCAATTGCTTTTGCAGTATCACAGCCACTCCAATAAATGGCACAAAGAAAACAGTTTGTACTAGACACAAATAAATGCTAAAAGCTCAAAAAGTAGGCACAATTAATAACAAAAACCAATAACAACAAAATCCTAAATAAGTTTAAGCTGGTAAGTCTCAAAATAAGCATTCAACACATACAATAAAAACAAGCAACAATTCTCCTCTTTCACTCAATCACAATCGCCATCTCCATGATATTACAAGTTCTCTTTGTCATCATTGCTTTCACCACAACTAGAGCCATATAGTTGATGAAGCAGAAGTTACAAGAATATTAGTAGATAGCAGAAGAAAACCAAACCTCAAGCGCGTGAAGGTAGCGCTTTGATTTGACAAGGCTCCTGACAACGCGTCTAAGCTCAGAGTGTGAAAACCTGTTACCCTGTTCAACCCAACCTTGAAGTGCAGGTAATGGACTTCGCATGCGCAATCTGAGTCCCAAAATTCGTTTCTTTGAGTTGATTTCATGTGCCAATGGCTCCTCCTTCGCATGGAACATAGAAGCACATGAAACTGTGGGGTTCCGGAGGCCTTGCACACCGAACGCAAAACTGATGCTGCAAAGTTTGCAACTTGAGCGTCAAAAATCATAAGCTTTTGGGAAAGCATTAGAGAAAGATCCAGGACCTCTTACCGCCTTATTCCGGCAGAGAGGGAGCGGTTCGCCATTCAAAGCTGCAGTGTCATCGATCAAACCTGAATGTTGGTTTATCAGTGTGGTCCATTAATCTTCGCAATAGGGTTTAACATAACAACTTACTTTATACTGCTAAGAGACCTTCAATTTGTATTCAGCATAGCATCTGAGATATGTTCAGGAATGACAGAAATGATTACATACAGTACAGATATATTCAAACGAAAGTTGTTATATTTTTGGTTTACAGATTAGCTTTTAGGTCCCAATTATCTATATCAATAAATGAGATTGACAATGATACATAAGTGAAAATTTTTAGTTTCTGAAAATCCAAAATATCATTCTCGTTTCACAATAAAAAAAATTCGAAACATCACAAATTTGAAATTCACCATCACTACTCCTCATAATTCGGTTACTCAAAATCACATCTACCAGAGAGTTTAACACAAAGGTTAGGAGTAAAAGTTATTGTCTACATTCTCAACCTCAATGTCAATCTGTTTGATTCATAAAATAAAAAAATTGAAAAAATTAAAAATTAAAATGACAAAGAAATGTGAGAAAAATCAAAAGATTAACACAAATTCAAGAGGAAATAGCAGCGACAGGAGGAAGCTGAGGAACGAACCCTATAGAAGAGGAATTAACGGAGGTGAGGCTGAGCTGTTACAACAGCCGCCGCTGCTGGTTATTGGTGGCGCCTGATGGGTGTGTCGTGGCCGGCGCGGTGGCCAGCGGGGAGCGAGGTTGAGTACGGGCTGTGCCGGCGGCTACTTTTCAGGTTATCGCGAAAGCTATGAGTGTAATGTTGCTAAAAATTGGAGTGATAAATAAAATTATTATGATTATGCTGCAAGAGGATAAAAAATAAAGGTCAAATTATTACTCTTTTTGTTTTTTCTATCAACCAGTACGTCCAGTAAAAATTATTTTTTATAGTATAATTTGTTTGTGAAAATTATGAGGGTTAACGGTTCGGGTCAATGAATAAATAAAATTTGAACCGCTAAAAATGTTATGGGTTGAATTGGATCAAGTTGCACAAAATTTTTATCTTGCCCGATGGTTTGGGTCAAGTTATTGGAGGGACAGCATTTAAGGAATTCTGTAAGCAAAGTTGTTAAAATGGAGATAATATCGAAAGAGTAAAATAAAAATATAAAATATAAAATCGTAATACAATTTAAATTATAAGATCATTAGATTCAATTGATAATAGTAAGATCAGATGACCTCTTCAAAATCGTAAGATTTATATGATATATTAACGGTAGGGATTATGGCTCCCCATAAATTTCAAAAATTACTACACGCGCGCGCGCGCACACACACACACACATATATATATAAATACTAATGCATGATTGAATAGAAAGACTTGATAGTCTAGTGATTTATTTTGCCTCTTGACCCTTGCACTTGGGTTCTACTTTCATTCAGTGCACATGTTGGTTTTAATTACTTAACTTTTTTAAAATATAAAGAAATCACATTTAGACTTGAATACCTTTTGAGTTTTAATATACCCCTATTCTAACTGAATCATGCACTTTTTATTTTTAATTACTTAAGATTTTTAAATACAAAGAGACTACTTTTACATTTAAATTCCTATTTGTTATAGTTTTAACTGCATTTAAACTTGAATTATGTATAGTTCTAACGGTATAGTAAAAAGATAGTGTCAAACAATCAAATCAACATATTCCAATATAGTTCTAATTATCTCATTTGCTATAAACTTATGAATTGAATCACCTTTTTTTTAGCATAATTATGAAACATTGCATCATTCATTCAACATATCGAACATTCAGTAACAACAAATTTATATTAAACTTATATTTATCTTTTCTTTTCTTAGTTAAAATTATTTATCTTTCTATGTATTAATATATATATATATTATAATATTTATTTGATAATGTATTTTATTATTTTTTGGCCTCCCTTTATCCCATTTTTAACTCCATCCCTGAGTTATTGTGTTGTAATTATTTTTTAAAAAAAGCTATATTATTCAAAAGAGTAAAGATCCATTGACACCTAGTGTAACTTTAAAAGTTTACACCTCATCCTTACCATTGATTTTAGTAAAATCCAAAGGTCGTGAGTCACCCACTAAATTGCTCATGTGACTTGTTTCTAACTTACTCTTGTCTCTTCCTCGTATATGAAAAACATCTCCTATGACCTTTGATGTCTCAATGGCATTTCGATGAAGAACTCTCGACGCCACCCTTTGCCAGGGTTTCAGCGGCAAGGCTGTGGTCGATGACAACATTGCGGCTATAGGGTCACCTTGAGCTCCCTTGAGGGAGTGGTGGGTTTGGTTGGACAGAGGAATGGGGTTCTCAATGGGATTTCCAGAACTAATGAAGCCTATGAAGGATTTGAGGGCAACAGAGTTCTTGGTGCAGGAGTGGATAGTGACTAAAATGGGAGCACGAGTTTGATTTTTTATTTGTATTTTATTGGTGGATTTGATTTAGGATTTGTTACAAACTAGAGACTAGGGATTTGGAGAGCTCTGGTCCACTAAGGAGTAGGGGGAGCTTGCCTTGCCTAAGGGCTCAAAAGGGCTTTAGCCTACTAAGGAGTAGTAAGAGCTCACCTCACATGCTTACACTTGTCAAACCAAGAGGAGAGCTCTAAGACGCCTACAAGAGGAGAGGGTCGCAACACAAGTTTAGGAGAGAGTAGCCTAGTAGGCGTTCTCTGGGCCGTGAGCCCAAGACTCTAGACCCGACTCGGTCCAACAAGGCCATAGGAGGAAGTGATGCATTCTCTTCCCGCAATCAGCATGCCACGTAACTAACTCTTAGATAAGCATGTAAATGATAAACTTCTAAGACAAGGGAAAGTCATTACTTGAATTCCCTGCATTCTATCTTTATCTACCCGACCAAGCTCACCTATAAAAGCACATGACCACAGGTCACCAAGTATCACTCATTCACTCTCTAGAATACTCACCCAACACCTGTGCTTATTTGAGCGTTGAAGTGCCTTTGCAAGTACACCTCACCGCTAATCTCTCATGCACAAGAAACCCGCAATGGAGCTTCCGTCAAGGAGCCTTCCTCAACCCTCTACTTGTCTTTAAGTAACTTCGTTCCCTATACGAATTACTTAGGGACATTGGCGCCGTCTTTGGAGAACCTTGATACCATCTAATAAGTATCAGATTACCCTTTCTACAAGTACTTTGATGGAGGCCAATAACGTCGTTGCAAACCCCTTCTCCCCAACGTTGGCTAGGGATGACTCAAGATCCCCCCATAAGGGCATTCTCAAACTCTAAGACCTTATCAATCGGAAAGAGCAATGCCTAAAAGCTTTAGAACGAAAAATAAACCCAAAAGAAAGGAGCGGAGGGATCAGGACCCAAGAGGGGTCGATCGGAGACCTAACTCTCCTTGGCATTCGAACCACCATAGGTTGCAGGCATGGGAAAGGTCCTGAACTCCCATGTGTCATAAGAACAGGGAGGAATCCCCTTCCCAGCCCCGCAGAATGAGGCCCCATAGGACTCCTTCTCCAGGGGAACCGTCACTAAAGCACTCCTTAATGATAATCACTAGCTTTGAACCTACAATCTTAGCACTTAAGCCAACACGAGCAACCTAATCAACACAGAAACTCTCCAAGGAGGACTGGTGATTAGGACTCTGAAGGATTTATCCACTCTAACCCAAACTGAGCCTCAAGAGGGCGACCACGGAATGTGGGGTTGTCGTGAATGATATCCCATTCTCTGACAAAATTTTTGGTGTTAACCTACCTAAGAACTTCATGCTCCCCCAAACTGCCAAAGCCTACAATGGAACTACAAATCCACAAAAACACCTAAAAATGTTCAAATCTAAGACTTGGTTTATGCAAGCGCCTGATGCCATACTTTGCAGGTCATTCCCACTAACCCTCACTGGAATAGCAAAAAAGTGGTTGTTCTCTTTACCTAAGAAGTCGATTACTAGCTTCAAGGACCTCTCTCAAAAGTTTATGCTACAATTCACTACAAGCAAGAGACAAGCCAAGATAATCGTTGGCCTCTTGGGTGTTAACCAGGGAGAGAACGAGTCGAGGCGAACTTAGTGGAGAACATTAAGATTGAACAAAGATTGATGGAACTATGCTTTAGAGTCCGTCTAGGGACCTCATTCTCAGAAGAACTCCTCGTGCAGGAACCAAAGATGCTCTAGGATATCAACTGAAAGACAGAGGTGCACATGAACAGGGAATAGGGAAAAAAAGCTCTACAGAGAAAGGATCCCCCTCCCCGGTAGGACAAACCAGGAGCAGTCGAAGAAGGAAGGTCAACTTTCAAAGTTAGGAAGACAATGGAATTGGACCAAGCTAACAGCGACTCCATCGCAAATCTTGAAGGAGATAGTTGATCTTGTCTATATTCTACCACCCAAACTGCTAAGGAATGTAACCAAAGGAAAAGAAAAACCTCAATTTGAAGAAAGACAAAGGTCTCAATAATATGAATGGTGGTTTCTTAGCTACTCCATGGAGTAAGTACTTTATGGTACCTAATTTATTCATTTTTAATAACTTTTACAAATAAATTTATCGATTTTTGTTATTATGTTATGTTTTATATGATTATAATAAACTTTTCATTAGTTAAATCATTGAAAGAGCCAACTTATAAGAGACTTAGAGATTTGTGACCATTTGAGTTTACGATGTACCTCTCTACAACCATTATATTAAAAAGTATTAATTTATCATATTAGATCATATAAGTCATCAATATGTCATATTATATCATGAAATAATAACAAAAATTAATGAATTTAATTGTAAAGATTATTAAAAATGAATAAATTAGGTATCATAGGGTATTTATCCCATAGGGTAGCTAAGAAACCATCTACAAGAGTTAGTCTTGGTTGCCTGGAGTGAGTCCCATGGTGACGAGGTTGAGGGTAAGCCTTGAGATAAGTTTGTACAAAAAATGATAAGAAGCAGAATCTAAGTAAATAGTTAACATGTTAATCAGTACCAACCAGATTTACTTATGATAGTTTGATTTGCTCGAATGCTTTGTATTTGCTATGTATTTATGTTTATGTTATTCATAAATGATGAATTTACCTCTCATCTATTGTATTCAAATCAAGTTGAGGACCTTGACGTTGAACTTCTAGTTCAGTAGCGGTCAGGCATTCTCCACTTCAATTAGTCAGGGTAGTGTGGGTAGTAGTAGTTCTTAGGATCTTATATCAATTATTAGAGGGCTCATTTATGATGAAGCATGATCTTTAGTCACATGCTTCCTTTATTTTGTGCTTTATGTTTCAGACATCAATTATGTTAAGCAATTGGATTTATAATTGTATAACATAATTGGATTGATAACTGTATTTATGTATGAGTTTATTGGACAAGTTTTATTAATGCGAGCATGAACTAGTTTATTTAGTTTAATTATGCTATTTATTCAAAAAGGTTTTTACAAAAATACGCTACATGAGTTAGTTAGAGGCTTTCGTAAGGGTCCACGTGCCATATGTACTAGTAATATTTTAAGGTCGTTACACCACTGCAGATTTAGAATCAGAGTGATATAAAATGTAACAACCTGAAAATTATGACTGACACGTAAGAGACTAGTTTCCTTACTGAAGCCTTATAGGAATATTTTTGTAAAATCATGTTTTTTTTTAACTTTTTAAAAACATAACTAAAATAACATAATATAAGCTCTTTACACCTTCTCTTGAAAACATGTTTTTTTAATAACTGGAGCACTCTAGATACAATCATAAATACAAAATAAAATAAACTTTAATATAAACTTATAGCTAGCTTCACCTAAGGTGATTGTTTACTCAAGAATCCTGAAGTTGTTACGACTTACCATGACCTCCATGAAACTTTTTTTTTTTTCTTATCTTAACTTGTAATTGAAAGGGGATTGAGGGGTAAGTCTTTGGGGAAAAACTTACTGAGCGAGTGATACCCATAACACTCATGAGATGTTCGAAATATGGATATACATAATGCAATATATAATAATCCTTATCATACAAAATCACTTTAAATAATACTAATAATAATGCTTAATACTTTCATAAAACACTTAAAACAACAAGCATTTAGGAGGTATTTAGATAGATAAATCCCAAGCAATATGGTCTGACTATACATGATATGGTGATACCGGGTGTCACGACCATTGGCTTCCTAATCTAACATGATATCAGGTGTCACATACTTTGTCATATGTATGGGCTTCACGGACTTGTCACTCTAATACGTATGTTTAAGTCCTAATCTACATGACAATCGTACATAGTACACTAAGATTGACGTAGATTGTCGTTGGCTTACAGTTTTAACCTAGATTCGCTTCCAAGAAAATAATAAACATAATAACTGATATAACTAACATGACCATAAACATTCTAAAATCCATGAACACACACATGCGACACGATGATCTTTATGCATTGAAAACAATTTCTAAGAAGGGTCCCATGGTGTTTCTAAGAAGGGTTTCATGATTTTTAAAATTATTTCATAAATTGCTTCACAAACAATTTCATAAACATTCATAAAGATAAAACATACTTTCATAAACAGTTTCTAGAAAATGTTTTCATAAATACTTTTGATAAAAAAATCATTATTTTCCTAACTATCAAAACCGTTAAACTAAAATTGTCCTTATAAAAATATGCACATAAACATAATGAATAAAATAAGCCATGAACAACAACCCACTCATTTAGAGTTATCAAAGATCGATTTTCGTTCTTTGCGAGATCTGTAGGAATTCGAACAACACCGTGAGTGACTCAAAACAGTGGCACCGGCAGCACCACAGTCATTATGAATAACTCCACCAAAACCAAAACCTTGTAAAATCCCGTCAACGTTAACTTTAATAAAACTGATTGGGGGGGCCAACGAACAAGGTGAACATTACAAGATCCAACACTGCCCCAAAATCTGCATTGATCTCGATGGCAGACACAGAGATCATACTCAGAATGAGATATATCGGCTAATCAGTACCAGCAAAGCGTGCCAAATCCAACAAACAATAGAGAGAAAAAGCACTTGCTGGGGGGCATGAAGGTATCGACATATCAACTCCTCAACTTGACCCTGCAAGAAATACCAAACATAGCTGGCCAAATGACAATATCCCGGAGGCAGTGCAAAATAGACTTGACCTACCCATTACACGCAAAACACAAGGTTGAAAGGGATAAATGATGCTGAAACCTCAACTCATTAGTGGGGATAGCCTCATGGGAAATAAGCCAGAGAAGAAAGATAAAATTCGTAGGAACCTTCAACCAAAGGATCCACTTCCAAGAATATGAAGCGGCGGTCAAGAAGGCAGGAATAAGCAGAGTAGACATAATACAAGCCTGAAGTATTGTTAGCCCAGACCATGTAATCACTAGAATTAACAAGCTCAGGCAGCCAAAGAAAATCTCTTACAATAGCATCTACAAAGTCACAAATCGCACAGGGAATGAAACTTCTTTGAAGAGATCCAACAATCTTGATTCTCTTTTGGAAAAGAACAACAGAGTGGTCGGGTCGAGTAACAAGTGAAGGGGAATTGGGTCGGATAACACGTTGATTGATTTCAGTTATGTATAATAAAATTTGTATTTGATTTAGCAGCAAGATGATGCAAATCGGTTAATGTTTTTTTTAAAAAAAAAAAATAATCATTCTATTTTTTGAAGAGAATTGTAAAAGTTTTAGAGTTTAACTTTGATGCACAAATAGTGTAAAGATTTTTGCGCATTCGTCTAATCAATTTATTTCATTTGTTAACGTCTCGATATATAATTGAATGACAATGCAAAACTCGTTTACACTGTTAATATATTCCAATTAAATCTAAAGTTTTAATATGATAATCGATTTTTTTGAGGAATATTATAACTTTTTTATTATGAAAAAAAACATCATTTTAAGAATTCCTTACAAACAAAGGGTTAAAACCATCTTTTGATAATAACATTACCCATGTTTAAAAAGTGCAGTTAAATGTAAAAGTTAACCAAATTGACCAATTTTAATAAATAGAGAACTAAATTAAACTTTTTTTAAAAGTTTGAATCAAAGTTATTATTTAGGTATAAGTAAGAGACCAAAAAAGAGTTTTACCTAACAATAGAATTAGTAATAATTAGGCAGAAAAAAATAATTAAGATGTCTAACATCAACAAAAATTAATCACAAAAAAAAACATTTATTCTACATAGTTAAAAAAATAAGATTTAGAACTAATAGGTTTACACGTCAACACAACAAGCATCTTCCCCTAAAAAAACAAGCATATTTGACTAAAAAAATAAAAACTAGATGAATTATTAGACTAAAACAAGCATATTCTCGTAATATTTATTAATCGGATAATTTGAATGTTATTGACTTTGACGAACTTAAATAAAAAAAATTTATGCTTATAAAAACAAAAATTATGACCTTGAAGAACTTAAATAAAAACAAAAATTATAAATTAAAAAAACAAAAAATTATTTCTTTGCATCACTTATGGTAATTTTAATGTATCACATAGTCTTTAAATTTTAGTTGTCATTCTTATTTAAATATCATTTTATGTATATTAAATGAGTTGTTTTCTTTTTTTTAATTTTATATTTTTCATTTTATTGACTTAAGTTACATATAAATTACAATATTTGATAAAAGTATTGTGAATTGAAAATGAATTCTCAAATTCTCATTGAAGTGAATGTACATTGTATATACAAGTTGGGACTTGGCTTGCAGCACAAGTTTCTCCAAGTAACTAACTTATAGCCACAACAGTTGTAACAACAGCTGTAAAACTAACTTAACTGAATTGGCAAGCTTTCAGCTTGCATTGAGTGTGTTAATCTCTATTACCCCCCTCAAACTTGGCTTGCTGCTGCTGAGTATCAGTTGGCAAAGAACTACCTTTATAAATGTCAAGTAAGCCAAGTTTGGAAATTAGAAAACGAAAAACAGCAGGTGAAAGGGGTTTAGTTAAGGCATCAGCTAGCTGTAGTTTAGACTGAATTGGGAGCAGGCTGAGGAAACCAGACTGCACCTTTTCGCGCACCATGTGGCAATCCAACTCAATGTGCTTAGTGCGCTCATGGAAAGTTGGGTTGCACGCAATCTGAATTGCAGAGTTGCTATCACAGAAGACCGCTGCTCGATTGTCTTGCAGCACATGGAGATCATTGAGAAGGTAGGCTAGCCACTGCAGCTCACAAGTGACTGCTGCCAGCGCCCTGTATTCTGCCTCACATGACGATCTAGATACAGTAGGCTGCTTTTTAGACTTCCAGCTGATCAGGGAATTGCCAAGGAAAACACAGTAACCTGTTGTGGAACGCCTAGTGTTTGCACACCCTGCCCAATCAGCATCTGTGTATGCTTGAGTTGGACCTCAGATGATGTTGGAAGGAATAGGCCAAGGCCAGGGCAGGATTTGAGATACCTTAACACTCTGTTGGCAGCTTGCATGTGCAAAGATGTTGGAGCAGCCATGTATTGTGCTAGCTGATTCACAGCAAAGCAATGTCTGGCCGTGTGGTTGTGAGGTAAATAAGCCTCCCAATCAGCCTCCTATATGGCGCAGGTTCTGAGAGTAAGTCCCCTGAATCTTTGACAAGCTTAATGGATGAGTCCATGGGTGTTGCAATAGGCTTGCACCCAAGTAGGCTAGCATCAGTGATGATTTCCAAGCAATACTTTCGTTGAGAGATGACAATTCCCTTGGGGCTCTGGGCAATTTCGAGGCCAAGGAAGTACTTCAGCTCACCAAGGTCTTTGATCTTGAACAAATTGTCAAGGGAAGCCTTCATGGCTGAAATTTCAGACATGTCATTTCCTGCAAGAATTATGTCATCAACATAAACCAGCAGGGCTGTAAAAGAATTATTACATGACTTGGTAAAAAGAGAGTGATCAGACTGAGACTGAGTATAGCCAGAGGAGAGGAGGGCAACTGAGAGCCTAGAAAACCACTGCCTACTAGCCTTCTTTAACCCATATAGAGATTTTAACAGCCTGCAGACTTGATTGGGTTTAGTGCTGTGAAAGCCTTGAGTCAACTTCATATAAACTTCCTCATGTAACTCCCCATGTAGGAAGGCATTGTTAACATCCAATTGGTGTAGAAACCAGCCTTTAATGGATGCAAGTGAGAGCAGCAGCCTAGCTGTAGTCATCTTGGCCACTGGACTGAAAGTGTCTAAGTAGTCAATGCCATGCATTTGAGTGTAGCCCTTTGCCACTAACCGAGCTTTGTACCTCTCAATGTTGCCATCTGCTTTCAGCTTGATTTTATACACCCATTTACAGCCAATGGGAGTCTTTCCTGGAGGCAGATCCACAAGTTCCCATGTCTGATTGAGTTGCAGTACTGAAATTTCAGCTGCTATGGCTTCCTTCCAACAGGCCTGCTTAACTGCTTGGGAGTAGCTGGTAGGCTCAATGATGGTTGAGACATTGAGTGTAAAATGTCTATGAGAAGTGCCTAGATTAGCATAGGAGATGACAGATTCAATGGGATGTGAGTGTGCAGCATCAGGTGAGAAACTGCCTTGCAACAGGCTACAGTGGTAGTCCCTGAGGTAATTAGGTGCAGTCCTGGTTCTGGATGATCTTCTAGTAACAACAGCAGGTTCCTGATGCTGTGGAGGGGCTGCAGGGGGATTGGTGGTAGGGTGCTGTAATTGTATCACTGGTGGATCTGCAGGGATTGGTTCAGATGCAGTAGGCATGATGAGAGAACTATTCAGTGAGTCATCGTCTGAGTGTGCTGGAATTGCGTGGAATGGGAAGTTGTTCCCATAGAAAGTAACATTTCTGCTTAAGAAAATTTCCCTGCTAGTGAGATCAAACAAAAGGAAACCCTTGGTGCCAAGCTGATAGCCCAGAAAATGTATTTCCTGGCCCTTTTGTATAACTTTGACCTGTTTCTATGCAAAGTTGTAGCAAATGCTAAACAACCAAACACCTTGAGGTAAGAGTAAAAATAAAAGTGTGTGAGGAGATAAGTTGTTGAGCACCTTACTAGGCAGTCTATTGATCAAGAATGTGGCATGAGCAACAGCAAAGGACCAAAAGCATGGTGGTAAATTGGCCTGGAATAGTAGAGACCTTGTCACATTCAAGAGGTGCTGGTGCTTGCGTTCAACAATAGAGTTTTGCTGTGGTGTCTCGACACAGCTAGTGTGGTGAATGATGCCCTTTGAAGCATAGAACTCCTTGAGAGAAAACTCAGGTCCATTATCTGATCTCACTTTCTTGACCTTGCAGCAGAATTGAGTTTCAGCATAGTTGATGAAAGACTTGAGTGAAACTGAGGCCTCTTCCTTGGACTTAAGTAAGTAGGTCCATGTGTGTCTGCTATAGTCATCAACTATGGTAAGGAAATGCTTGTGGCCTTGCAAGGAAGGAACAGAAACTGGCCCCCAAATGTCAACATGGATCATATCAAAAACAGCAGCTGATAATGAATTGCTAGTGGGGTATGGAAGTGCCTTTTGCTTGGCAAAGTGGCAAATATCACAAGGAGAAGTAAGAGGAGAATCATCAATGAAAAAATTGCTATTGTGTATTATTTTCAAAATTTGAGAGGGTACATGACCAAGTCTGTAGTGCCAAAGGTGAAAATGATTGGCAGAAATGGAATCAGCTGTAACAATATTCAGGACAGCATTATTAGCAATATCATCATATACATTTGCTAGTGAATTACAGGAACTAGAAATGTCTAAAATATAAAGGCCTTGGACAGCTTTAGCAGCTCCAATCCTCTTCAAGCTGTGATTGTCCTGTATGAGGCATTTGTCATTGAACATAGTAAGATGACATGCCAACTGCTGCATAGTTTAGAAACAGCTATAAGGTTGAAACTGAAACTAGGCAAGTACAGGACATTAGTCAAGTAGAAATTGCTATTGAATACCACTGTTCCTGCACATTTTGCTGTGATAACTTGTCCATTTGGAAGAGAAATTGGGATTGGTGGATCAATGGACTTAAATGACTGAAAATAAGTGCTAGAACAACAGATATGGTCGGTTGCCCCTGAATCAAGAATCCATAAATCTCTACTAGAGTTACCTTGCAGAGATGAGGAAGATGCATTGTTTGCCTGAGCAAAATTAACCTGTGCAGGTTGCCTTGGCTGCTGAATGAGAGCTAGAAGACTCTGGTACTGCTCTGCAGTGAAGTTGAAAGAGCACTGCTGAGGAGTATTTTGCTGAGGAGGTTGATATTCAGTTGTCACAGCAGCATTAACAGACTTTTTAGACTTGTAGCCAGGTGGATAGCCATGTTTCTTATAGCATTCATCAACTGTGTGGCCAAAACAACCACAGTGAGTGCACTTCTTGGCATTTCTTTTAGATTTCCCTTGGTCCTTGGTAATTCGGTTGGTGTCTGTAGGGGCAGAATTTTGCTGCTGAGTTGCAGGGGAGAAGTTGAGAAAAGCTTTTGATCCGGAATCATAATGCAGCTGCCTCTCATGTTGAAGAACCAGGGAGAATATTCTACTGAGATTGGGAACAGGATCCATGATTAGGATCTGTGATCTCACTGTTTGATATAAGTCATTCAGACCTTTTAGGAATTTAATTGATCTATCCACCTCCCTTTGCTTTTTGATCTCATTGAATGCGCCACAAGAGCAGACCACATTGCATTTGCAAGTTGGGAGGGGACGAAAGACATCAAACTCATCCCAAAGAACCTTCAATTCAGTAAAAAATTGAGTAACAAACTTGTCACCTTGCTTGATTACTGATATGTCCTCTTGAAGATCTGCAACCCGTAATAAGTCCCCTTGGGAAAATCTCTCCTTGAGTTCACTCCACACCTCACAGGCCTTGTCAATCCACAGAACACTGTGAGCAATTGATGGTTTCACAGCCCGAAGCAGCCAAGAGAGCACCATGTGGTTGCATATCTCCATTGGTTGAAGATGGCTGAATATGAAGGAGGCATAAGGATGGATCCATCAACAAATTTCACCTTATTTTTGGACAGCAAAGCCA
>QANU01067367.1:2207-26132 GCA_003254905.1 Nissolia schottii | reverse complement strand
CTAGCTAACTCTGTGTCTTGTTAAGTGTATTCAGGGTTTGATAGCTAGTGCAGAGTGGACTCTATACACCTTATTCTCGAGGAACTTGGCCTTCTGCTAAGTGTCTCCCTGCTATTAGACCGTTACTTACTGAAAGAGAACGGATTGTTTGGAAAATGAACCCCTAACCATGGGAAGCTCTTTGTTCCTTCTCCCAATGAAAGTACTCCCATGCACATGCATCCCTCCGTCCAGCAAGAATTTCCTTGGAAAATCCTTTGTTCCTATTTTTGATAAGACATTCCCATATGCCTACATTTCCACCTCTAAAAGAGATCTTATGGTAAAGGCCCAAGCCTCTGCATCTTCTTACCTCCATTCCCTTGCAAGTCTTTGACTCTCCTTGTTGGAAGTTTACAAGTCAGGTTTGAATGTTCTATTCTTTCGAAGCGATAGATGTGAAGACAGGTTTTCCCCTTCCTTCCATTGCATCTCTTAAGAGTCACGCCGTCTCGTTTCCAATAAAAATCTAGCTGACTTCGTCCGCCTATTCCGATGAAGTACGATCACGAGTTCGTCTACCCCGTCGTTCTTAGGTAATCCCAAAATTGTCTTATCTGCTCTAAGTCATGGCACGAATTGTACCTCTTTATCTCCGATAGGAAAATCAAATTTAACAAGTTTTATAAATCTCCTCAAAAACATAAAATTTAAGAACATATTCCTCGAAGATAAGTTGAAGTTCCCGAATGAGAAAAAGATTTTTGGAAGTGCCCGATGGCTTTAGGTATCCTAATAAGATTGATTAAGAGACTGACGTAGTTAGGAGGAGCGTACTATTTAAATATAGAACAGTAGTTAGAAAAAAAATGGAATAGAGACCCTAACTGGCTTAAGGAAGATCACGAGGGATAGCGGATTCAACATAGTAAAGGCAAGCGACAACCCCTAGGAAACTTAAAATTGGAATAGGTTACCTAGATTGAATCCAGTTAATCAGAAGAAGTAGGGAGTGGCATAGAAGTCAGACAAAGCTTGGCAACAAATTATAAGCATGAAGATAGGTAGAACCCTGATAGAGGAGAGACTGGTAGAAATCTTATAGGTTTACTACACCTTTGCCTTTGCCATAAGTTTAAATGCTACAAACAGATAGGTAATTCCCTTCAGGACACGTCCTTCAGAATAGGATCCCCAACCAAATTCCTTACCCCATAAATCCCATAGGATGGAATTGATAGAAGAATGATGGGTTAGAGCCGTCCGGAGGGAAAAGTTAATATGGTAGGCGATTCCTGATGCAAAATGATGATTCGGTAGGGTTAATTATAGGAGTCCCACCCTAGTTTGGTTAGTTAGGGGGACATAAAAGACAGTGACCGTCACATAACAAGAACAAGTAAAAACCTCTAAAAGATTTAAGAGCCAAATAGGTGAGTGCCCTGAATTTCGTGAACAGAAAGAGATAGGAGAGTGAAGTGGGAATCAGACAAAGTATGAAGAAAGATCGAAACGGAGAAAAGTGGGAACTTGATAATGAAGAGCATGATAGAACTCTGACAGGGACAGTATACCCTTACGCCTACCATAGATCAAATTTTTCCGAGTAAATAGGTAATTCCCCTTAGTACACGTCCTTTGATTAGCCAAAAATTTTACCCTAAGATCCCATAAGATGGAAGGGATGATGAGTGTAGTAAGCAAGATTAGTCAGGAGAAGAGGTTAATAAAGTAAAGTATGTGTTGGATGCCAATTGTGGATCTGAGGGAAATCGCTAAGGAGAAGGGAGTCGAAGTCCTATGGAGTTTGAAAAAGGATCATAGGTCGCAACAAGCCCAATGTCATAGTTGAGTAGGGACCACTGGAGCGTGGAGGTGTGTGAAGGATTAAATTAATTAGAGCATGATAGAAACCTTATAGGATCGATGCACCCTTCTTCTTAAACGTAAGTGGCATGTTGATGGACCTTGTGTCTAGATTAACCCAGTATATAGAGAAGACTAGGAACCATTTAAAGATGATCATTAGTAAATAATGAGGTGACCCTTAACGTTAACAAACTATTATAGAGGTTAGGGAACCAAGACCCATGAATGCTTGATTCATGGAGTTAAGACAAATTTTCAAGGAGATTCCTTGCCCTAATGCCTAGAAGATCTGTTTCACCACTAAGGAGATTGAAGAGCGCAGCGGAAGCGTGGCGGAACACAGTTAGATCCCTCCGGAAACAAGTAGAGGTGCCCCTTGCCTGGGATTTATTCAAGGCCCCAATTGCCAATGTATGCTTCCCGAGGAGCCTCAAGCCCCAAGGTGAAGCGGAGTTTGGGGACCATACCAAGGGGGCTTGTCAGTTGAGAAGTACACACCCAGGTGTGAAGGGCTGAGCAGACACGCTAGGACACACGTGGAGAATAAGGGAACTCGCGGAAACAACAAGGGTAAGAGGGAGATGTTTGTGCCAGGAAGCAACGGCAAGAACTGCTATGGGAAACACGATGGCTTCTCAAAAGCTGCCACTGTGACCATAGCCGTAGCACGGCAGTTAGGACTAGTGATCACCATAGCGGCTGAAGAGGCGCGGGGATACGGACAATCAGGGTGAACAGGCGAAAAGAGGTAGGAACCTTAACCGAAAAACGGAGGGCGATGGGAGAAAGGCTTACCTTGGATTGTTCCAGAGGTACGAATTCACACTGCCTCTAAATTTCGAGGGCGAAATTTTTCGAAGGGGCGTGGAATGTAACATCCCAGATTTTTCCCTTATGGAGATTTCGCTTAAATCCTAATTTTTGCTTAATTAAAAGCACATTAGAGGCAATTATTGGGACTGAGAAAAATTATTTGGAAAATTAATTGCTTACAAATACCAGTCAAATAATTGTTTCTTGATCTCGCGGAGTGCCGCAAGGTCCGTGCTAAATTTCGCCGAAAACCAGGATTTCGGTAGACACCTAAGGTATCTGTGAAAATTTCCCTAGGTAATTTATTCACGAATACCTTAACCTGACATACTCATATGATCAGGAAAAATTCGTAGATCACGGATATATCTTTGGGATATTTTTCGGAGAACCGTGTGTGGGCCAGAAGTGGTTAAAAGCGACTAAAATAGAATAAGGACTAGGATATTTATAATAACCATAATAAAATAATAATATAATAATAAAATAAATTAATTAATAATTAAATGAATAACAGCAGGGGGCACGGCTATAAAAAGGGCCCCTGGGTGAAAGAATATATATTTTCACTTTCTCTCAGTTTTCCCATTTCTAATACCGTTCGTGCACATCGCGGAAGCGCTACCGGACTTCGGAAAAACTCCCGGAGCACGTCATGGTGAAGAGGAAAATCGGAACAACAAAGGTACCGGAGCAGAATCGCCGTTTGATGTGGGTAATCCTAAGCCCACTGTCTATGTGGTTTAGTTTTTAACTGTATATGTGCCTATCTGTGTATTTAACTATAGAACTGTTAAGTAGTATTTTGGGGGGATATAGTGTAAAAAGGGTTTTGCGAACGATGGAAAATTGAAGCGCATAACTGTACTACTTGGAACCCTAGGAACAGTAAGAAATTACGAACTGGAGTCTCGGGAGGCGATTTTTGTAGTCTGCATTCGAATACGCCAGGAATTCAATCGAATGCAAGCCCAAGCGAGCTTTCCTTCGAATGAATTCCACTGCAGTCGAATGAAGGCGAATTTTAGGGATTTCAATCGAATGAATTCCCTCGTATTCGAATGAAAGGATGTCGAGGGATTTCAGTCGAATGAAAGCCTATTCCAATCGAATGAAAGGACTCCGAGGGATTTCATTCGAATACCACAGTAAGCATTCGAATGAAACCTGGCAGAGTTGGGAGTTTAGTGGTTTCGAGGAATCCAATGACTATGGTTAAGCTATTCTTATATATTTGAGCATGCATCATGAGGATGGGATGTCACCTAGGAGTTAGGGCAGCCCTAGAACACTAGAGGTCAATGACTTAATGTTCAAGAAAGCATAATGGAACTTAGGGAAATATGTATATAGTTATATGTCCATAGGGAAAGTCAAAGATTGGCAAGAGCACGAATGTGAAACGGTGTAAAGGTTCAGGCCTTTTTCCAAAGGATCCCTTGCTGAAGTGAACGTATAGGCATAGGGGAGTGTTTTACCGAGGATAGGAATAAAGGATTTTCTAAAAAAAGTCTTGCTGGATGGATGAATGCATGTGCGTGGGAGTACTTTAATTGAGAGGATGAACAAATGGCTTCCCATGGTTAGGGGTTCGCTTTCCGAACGATCCGTTCCCTTCCAATGAGTAACGGTCTAATAGCAGGGAGACACTTAGCAGAAGGCCAAGTTCCTCAAGAATAAGATTTACAGAGTCCACTCTACACTAGCTATCAAGCCCTGAATACATTTAACAAGACACAGAGTTAGCTAGGCTCTATGTTCCAGAAAAACGCAACAGTTGAATGAAAGCAAAGCTATAGAGTGCATTATGGTACACTACTCCTTATCTTAAAAGACGAGGCTTAGTGCATGGCGAGCTTATTCAGAATAGGCACAAGAGCAAGAGCAGATCAATGTTTCAGTCCCACTGATTTATCGCCGTCAGTTCACACCTCGCACTCCCAGCCACGAGGCAGGCCCATCCTACGACCCCCGAGACCCGCTCGATATACCAGTGCCTTCCTCACCCAAGGAGGAGTATCCCCTGGTAGCAATGGAGGAGGATGACGAGGAGGACGAGCCAGAGCAGGAGTACGAGCCGGAGGGGTCAAAGCCGGAGGAGGAGGATCCAGAGGAAGAGTCCAGCGAGGACGAGCCAGAGACCTGACTAGCACTATATCCCGACCCTGTCATCAGACGCCACCTTTTTGCTAGTAGTTCTAGTTATATGTGTATTTTGATGTATTCCATTCTGTAGCCTTTTGATGTATTCATATTTATAATATGTATGTATATGACTTCTTGACATGTATGACATTGACTGTTTGACCCACATGGTATGGTTTACTTTACTGTTTATGTATGTACATGTATGACAGAAGACGCATGCAATTATCTGTGATACGACTATACTGGACTCAAAATAGTCCACACGCATGGCTCTAGATTGACGGGTAGATTATGTTTAAAGAAAAAAATGGGTCCTTATTTTCAGTTAACTTAATTATTTTCCAAAGTAAAGTAGGGACTATCAGTACTCCCACACAGCAGATAACAACCTAGCGGACGCAAATTATGACTTAAGCATAAGCTGCTAACCTAGGGTGTTACAGTTGGTATCAGACCAGTTTGGTCCAAGTGAGCCTGAGGACTGAGCTGCACTATGCTTCCGAGCATGATAACGGTGTAGACTGTTTCTAGGATAAATGTACTGTTTGTGTGCACTAGCCTTTTCTTGAGACTGATCACCTCGGGTCTTTGCAGGTGCTCTATAGACAGACATGCCTCCTAGGAGAGATCATACACGACGACCCTAGAGAATGGGGAGTTCGCAGACGTTTGATAAGTGCCCAATTTACACAATTTTCAATTCCTAAAATGGCACTTATTTGCATGTGTTTTAAAAGAATTATCTAACTTAATTCCCCTCTTTTGTAGGATTTATAAATATATTTTAAAGATGGACGCAAGCATAATAATCAAGGAAAATCCCATAAAGAATGAAGCATAGAGCAAAGGGATAACAAGCAAGAAAAATATGGAAACCCGCTCTGCGCAGCAGTTAGTAAAAACGCGATAACTTGAGCTACAGATATCGGATTGAGGTGGTTCAAATTGCTACTTAAAGCTAAGAGAGAGATCTACAACTTGGTAGTTTTGACTGAGCTGAGCGCCGGCTGAGCATCCGCTGAGCGCCCGCTGAGCGGCCCCACCTAACATTCTGGCCGCCGGCCGCCTTTGAAGACTCAGCCGCCAGCCGCCATCACCTACCACCGCTCAGCGGCCTCACAAACCCGCTGAGCGGCCGAACCGTGGCCTATATATAGACATGCTGCCAAGCTTTGTAAAATCATCCCTTTCCCCCCTCAAGAATCCATTTCTTTCTCATTTTTCTTGTACTTCAAAGCATAGTTTAGCTTAGCAACAAAGAGGAGGCCTGTGAAGGAGCCGGGAGATCGAGGAAGCTTGGCGAACCGCTGTCATGATAGCGTGATAACGTGTATGGTAAGCGTCCAAACCTTGCCTCTGAGATTCTCTTGTAAGATGGATTTGTAATCCTCTTTTTGTTGGGATTTTGATGATTGTTATAGCATGATTGTGTCCATGTAACTTTTGCATTATGAATTTATCAGTTTCTATGATTCGCTTGAATGATTTTATGCTTAATGCTTGCCTTTGTTTAGTACTTTGATTCTTGATTTGGGACTTATTTGTATGAACGAAAGTTATATTAATTAAGTCATAACCAAGTTAATGTCAATACTACTAAGCTTAACTAGATTCTAGACTTGAACGTTGTGAACGAAAGTTACAATCATTAGAGTCGGATCTAAATCATTTCATCTAATCTTGTTGCCGTAACTGGAATAAAGGTTAGCCGTTTTAACATCTGGAATAACGCTGACGTACTTTGTTAAGCTTGTGTGCGAAAGTGACAGTTTAACAAAGGAAACCTGTGATCTTTTCATGCGCGAAAGCGATGAACAAGTTAAGAACTGGTGGCGGGCAATCAATGAAATGATGATTCTGTTGTCTTAAGTTAGTGGATGCATGAAACTATAATATGATTCAATTCCCAACAAGCTCTGGATCTACCTCTGATTTGTTGCCTATTTATTTTTATGTTGTTTATTTTACATATTTAAATTATCAACAACTTTATTAAATCCTTCACTTTATTGTTTAATTAACTAAACTCAAGAACGGTATTTTTGCAACTCTCTGTGGATTCGACTATACCCGACTATACTGCAATTGGATTCCTCGTGAATCTGAAAGCCGTAAAGAAGGTATATATTTAATTTGAACGACAAAAGCGCATAGAAGCTTTCGACGAGCTTGGCATGGTTGTGACAAAACCTAAGCTGTGTCAAGATCTGAGAAAGTGGTTAAAAAGGCTTTCATCAACGTTATACGCGAGATGGCCCGCGCCACAGCCCAGATGGCCACTGCTACGGCGGTCAGGAACGCACCACCGACCCCGAAAGAGGTTGATGCTCAGAAGTATACGGAGTTCGTCAAAGCTCGTCCGCCCACTTTTGAAGGACAGGCTAACCCCGAGATCGTGTATGACTGGATTGAGGGAATGGAGCAGGTCTTCGAGGACCTGGACTGCACAGATGAGCAGAAGGTGAAGTTCGCCTCAAGGATGTTCCGAGGAGTGGTTCGAGATTGGTGGAGGTTTGCTAGGCCTCTGCTGGAGCAGCACGAAGGAGTTATTACCTGGACTGCATTCACCACCGCTGTGGTGGACAAGCACTTTCCACGCGGGATGCGGAACCGCAAGGAGGTGGAGTTCATGGAACTCAAGCAGGGAGACAGGACTGTGGCAGCATACATTGCTGAGTTTGACCAGCTCTGCAGGTATTCCAGCACTTACCGGCTGAATCCAGACGAAGGCTGGAAGTGTGCCAAGTACAAGCAAGGGCTGAAGGACGCACTACAGGTAGCAATGAACCACCTCGATATCTGGGATTATGCGGTTCTGGTGGACAAGTGCCTGATATTGGAGGATTCTCAGAGGAACCTAGCTGCGGAGAATCGCGAGAGGAACAAGAGGAAGCTGGCTGAAGCTGAGAGTTCCCGACAAGACCCTAGGAAGCGTGGGCCTTTCCCCGCCCCGATCGCTAACTGGGGAAGAAGACAGACGCAGCCGCCGCAGACATCAGGAGCAAAGGGGCAGCCCAGTCAGCCGCGACAAGGAACCCCAAGAGCTGCGTTTCTCGCACCAAGACCGCAACCGCCATCAGGAGGATCGAGGCCCCTCTGTCCAAAGTGTGGCAGGCAACATGGTAGAGTCTGCTTTGCTGGGCAGAATGTGTGTTTTCGATGCGGCAAAGCCGGACACATCGCCAGGTCGTGCCCGACCGCACCACCCATACCGCAGCAAGCTGGCCGAGTGTTTACCCTTTCTGCTGAGGAGGTTCAGGATGCCAATGACCTGATTCAGGGTAAGTGAGTGATGCAAGGTGAATCTTTAGTTGTACTATATGACTCTGGAGCTTCGCATTCGTTTATTTCACATGCTAGAGTCGAGGGTCTAGGTCTAACCCCCACTTTACTGCCATGTACTCTGAGAGTATCTACCCCTACAGTGCCTCCAGTGGAGACTTGCTTAGTGTGTCTTAAGGTTCCATTCTAGTTACAGGGTAGGGCATTTACTGCAGACCTGATATGTCTTCCTCTGGTGGGGTTAGATATCATACTGGGTATGGATTGGCTACGCGCCAATCGTGTGGTACTGGATTGTGCTGCAAAAGTAGTCAGTGTTCCTCCTGCGAAGCCGGAAGTAACTGCCAAGGGAGTGACGGCAATGTCTCTATATTGTTGTCCACTCGATAGTAAGGGATGTGTTCTGTTAGCCTCGTCAGAGGTGAAGGCCCAGTTGCAGGTAGACCAGATTTGAGTAGTTTGTGAGTATCCGGATGTGTTTCCGGATGACATCCCGGAGTTTCTGCCCTAGCGAGAAGTAGAATTCTCGATTGACCTTGTCCCAGGAGCGGGACCAGTGTCTATAGCGCCGTATCGTATGTCGCCAGTAGAGCTGCAAGAGTTGAAGCGACAACTAAAAGAGCTGTTAGAGAAACAGTTTATACGCCTGAGCGCGTCACCTTGGGGAGCCCCAGTGCTGTTTGTTAAGAAGAAGGATGGGTCTATGCGGATGTGTGTGGATTACCGGCAACTGAACAAGGTGATCGTCAAGAATATGTACTCGCTACCCAAGATTGATGACTTGATAGATCAGCTGAGGGGAGCGAAGGTGTTTTCCCAGATAGATTTGAGGTCTGGTTACCATAAGATTCGTGTGAAGGGCGAGGATATTCCGAAGACGGCATTCCGCTCGCGCTATGGCCACTACGAGTTCACGGTGATGGCTTTCGGGTTGACCAATGCCCCGGCCATATTCATGGACTATATGCACCACATCTTTCGTGAGTACTTGGACCAATGTGTTATTATGTTCATCGATGACATCCTGGTGTACTCGAAGAGCGAGGCAGAACATGAAGGGCATCTGAGGACCGTGTTAGAAGTCTTGAGGAAAAAGAAGCTGTATGCGAAGTTGTCCAAGTGCGAATTCTGGGCGAGGGAAGTGCAGTTCCTAGGCCACGTTGTATCAAAACAGGGAGTGGTAGTAGACCCAGGGAAAGTGGAAGCAGTTCAGCAATGGGGGGTGCCCACTACTATCACGAAAGTACGGAGTTTTCTAAGCTTTGCGGGGTACTACAGGAGGTTCATCAAGGGATTCTCGCAGATCGCACTGCCGTTGACCAAGCTGACTAGGAAGAACGCACCATTTGTGTGGACGCTAGAGTGTGAGCAGAGTTTCTGTATTCTGAAGGAGAAGTTGACGACTGCCCCAGTGTTGATTCTACTCGACCCTCAAGCCCCCTACGAGGTGTACTGTGATGCCTCCCGCATAGGACTGGGATGCGTGCTCATGCAAAACCGTCAGGTGGTGGCATTTGCTTCTAGGCAACTGAGGACGCACGAAGCCAACTATCCGACGCATGATCTGGAGCTGGCAGTTGTGGTTTTTGCTTTTAAGATCTAGAGACACCATCTGTACGGAGTACGCTTCGAGGTATTCTCGGACCATAAAAGCCTCAAATACTTGTTTGACCAGAAGGAGCTGAACATGAGGCAGCGTCGCTGGATGGAACTCCTGAAGGATTATGATTTTGGGTTGAACTACCACCCAAGAAAAGCTAATGTGGTAGCCGATGCTTTGAGCACGAAGTCGCTGCATGCTGAAACACCCTAGCTAACTGTTTACCCGTACGTAGTAAACAAAGCTCACTAGGTTGTTTGCTATCTGATCGGAATACCTTAGTCCATTGTTATCTTTCGTAAATAGTGGTTTAAGAAAATAAGGACCCATTTTAAACTTTTCATTGACATTACGTAATTGTGAAACTAGAGCCATGCGTCTGAAAAACAAATATAACAAAGCGTCTAGGAGTAGTATAATAGAGCATCCAATATACAACCAGTGGTCCATCATAACAAAGTCACATAGGTGTATGTATAATACATAATACATAAGATACATCATATGTACATAAATCAAAATATCACTATATGAGTCATAATACCTCATCTCAAAGTACATATCAAAATACAAGGGCTGCTAGAGACCCTTGGCAAAAATCTGGACATCCAGCTCTCTCTATGTCCCTATCCTATCACTGCCGCTCATGGCTCTGCTGGCGGCTCATCGGCATCCTCAAAACATGAATCGTCATCAGTACCTGAAGTCAATAAGGTAGTGGGAGTGAGAACGGTAGGTTCTCAGTGGAAGTAACTTTAGTTCCTAAGTCTCGTCTCATATTAGGTCGGACTTCAGGCCGCTCAGAGATCTCTAAGTGAACATGCATACTACATATCCTACTGATTATTATCTGGCCTATCTGAACGGCTTTATCTACATATGTGATCTGGGAACTACTCTTGTTTACTACGTTCTCGTGCTGATTAACATTACGTTTACATACATAGCCGTCTTGAGCGCTCTCTTGACGGTAACAACATAACAGCAGGATAATAGCTTGAAATCTCTCATGCATAATAGAATAGTCAGAATAACTAGAATGCACCTTTTCACATACTTATGCATAACAGAATAAACATGCTAAATACTCATGCATTACATAATCATGAGCTTTTGGAATATATGTTATTCCCACCATAGTATTGTCCTCTCTTGACACTACTATGACGGAATAACCTCGCACCTCCAGGTGGTCCTCTGTGACCCCTGTGGTGGGCTTCCACCTGCCGTGTGCCCCCTCGGGACCCCTCGACAGTGGGCGGATATTGTACCCCCACCTAGGCTTGCCCCCGTACGACAATGCAAAGGCGTGGTAACCGCACACCCCCAGGTGTGCCATATCGACACCACCTGTGGCGGGCTTCCACATTCAGGATGCCCCTCGGACCTCCTGAAGTGGGATCATAGTGTGGCTCACGTGATCACGGCCTTTTTCAGCATATGGCATTTAGCCCTTTCTCAGTATTGGGCCTTTAGCCCCTTTTTTTTTTCAGCATCTCTGACATTCATGTACCTGCAGCATGGATACTTGTTTCTCTACGTTTCAATCCATTTCATTTTCTTTCTTTATCTCATTATTATTTATAATTCTCTAAACATTGCTTTATCATGAATGTGTGAAATGCTACCGATGGGTTCACAGATTACATGTAATTTGCATGTTCAGGGCATACTCCACACATACTCACATACAGCATAAACTTCATATAATTCCATTATTAACCATAGTCATCACATTAAACATGGGATTATGTGCCTTAAGAGGGGTTCCATGCACGTTCTGGCCCTCAAGCCGCTCAGCGGTTTGAGGCTGTCCGCTCAGCGGTATATTCCCTCCGCTCAGTGGACCGCCTTCTCGAATCCTCAAAACCGACTTAAATAAAAATATCTTTTCACCTTTCCACGTAGCTTCATCTCGCTCAGCGGCTTGAGGCTCCGCTCAGCGGCCCCTGTGCGAGACAAGCAAACCGAAATGCTCTTTTCTTCCATTTTCATACCTTAACTTCCATGGAACCCTACATGAGTTTCACACATAATTCCAGCATAATAATCACATCTAATCCAGGTCACAAGACCCTTCAGAATTGTCTTCCTAAGTCCTAGCATAATTTCTAACATATTTCATCATAAAATCCATAATTCACATACATACACATACAAGCACATAAACCTCTTGAAGCATCAAAGAGGCAAGGAACTAGAGTTACCCACTTCCTAAATAGCTTCTTGATGCAAGGAAAGGAAGGAAACCAAGCCTTGTTTGCTTGCTTGAATCTTCTTGACCTAAAATGAAACCTTAGCATAATTAGGAAAACCCTAAACTATGGAAACTTGGCTTTGCTCCAAGAGATGGAAACTCACCACCCACACTTGCTTGCCTTCTTTATGTCCTTAGGAGTGAGTTTTAATGATGAAACAAAGGATGATAATTGAATTTGGAGAAGTTTTGGGAGCTTTAGGTCTTAGAGAATTTTGGGAGATGAAAAAGATAGAGTTTGGAGTGTTTTGGGTGTATGTGTTTCGGGTTTGCATGGGGGAAGGGCTGGCCGTGGCTTTCTCTTGGCCCCATGGTCATGAGTATTTCCTATTTTGCCCTTAGTGATTTTTAGGTTATGTTAGTTCATTAATTACTTATGTACGGACGTCCTAAAATTATTCCGGCATACCGTTGTGGCCTATTAATTATCCTTGTTATTATTTAAATCTTAAATGACATATTCTTGAATTTATTGTCACCTTAATATATTTTACAGGCTCCTGTGAGTCATCCCTAAATCCTAAAATAACCTAAAATTAACCCGAACGTCACCGGACGTCACGAGATCGCAAAATTATTATTTTTACCCAATACGATAGACATTAAGTAAATTCTGTGAATTTTATTCCATTTTTATCTCATCTTTTCCTTATTAACATGTTCTTAATTATTTATTAAGTAAAATTTTAGGAAAGGGAAAAACTTGGGTTGTTACACATGCGGCTTGGTTGATGATAAAGGAACAGGAGCTGATCAAGAGTTTTCGAGATCTCAACTTGGGGTTTACCCGCCGGCCAACTAGCATTCGATTTTGGAAGATTCAGGTTACCAGTGAATTCTGGATCAGGATTGCGGAAGCACAACGAAACTGCACAAATGATGACTGGTTGGATTTAGTGAAAACGGTGCAAGCGGGGAAGATGAAAGAAGCCGCCTTTGGACCGGATGGTCTCCTACGGTTTAATCAGTGCCTCTGTGTACCGAATGAGGGAGGGCTACGTGCTGATATCCTTCGAGAGGCTCATAGAAGTCATTTCACTAAGATGTACCAGGATTTGAAGCAAATGTTCTGGTGGCCGGGAATAAAGCGAGATGTAGCAGACTAGGTAGAGATGTGTGTGATCTGCCAGAAGGTGAAGATTGAACATCAGAAGCCGCACGGATTACTTACTCCTCCAGAGATACCTGAGCAGAAGTGGGAAGGCATAGCAATGGATTTCGTATCTGGATTGCCCCGGACGACTAAGGGAGTAGATGCTATTTGGGTCATTGTGGACCGCCTGACCAAGTCCGCACATTTCATTCCGGTGCGAATGAACTATCCCTTGGAGAAGCTGGTGAAGATTTACATCAAGGAGATAGTGAGGCTACATGGGATTCCATCGTCGATTATCTCTGATAGAGACCCCTGATTCACGTCACGGTTTTGGACAGCGTTTCAAAAAGCTTACGGGACGAAGCTATGCCTTAGTACTGCCTATCACCCACAGACTGACGGACAGTCGGAGAGGACAATCCAAGTTTTGGAAGACATGCTGCGGGCGTGTGCACTGGACTTACCCGGTTATTGGGATGAGATGTTACCCTTAGTCGAATTTTCCTACAACAACAGTTATCAGGCAAGTATTGGCATGGCTCCTTTTGAAGCTCTGTATGGTCGAAAATGCCAATATCCACTGTCCTGGCACGAAGGAGCAAAGTTCTGGAACTGTACTGCGGATGAGATCAATGAAGCCGAAGAATGGGTCAAGACAATCCGAGTGAGGATTTAGGCAGCACAGGATCGTCAGAAGAGCTACGCAAACGTCAGGAGGAAGCCCTTGGAATTTCAGGAAGGAGAACATGTGTTTTTGAAGATCACCCCAACTACAGGGCTTGGAAGGTCCCTCAAGGTCAAGAAACTGAGTCCCAGATTTATAGGGCCGTTTTAGATTCTGGAGCGCATTGGACCGGTTGCGTACCGAGTAGCTCTTCCACCGCATTTGGCGTATGTCCATAACGTGTTCCGCGTCTCCCAACTGAGAAAGTACCACGCGTCGCCCGATCACATCTTGGAGACGGATCAAGTGCAACCGAAAGAAGATCTCGCTCTACTGATGACGCCTCGACGGATTGTGGATCGAAAGACTCGCACGACCAGGAACAAGGAGGTCAAGATGGTACGCTTCGTGTGGGAAAATGGAGCTTGTGAGGACCAGACGTGGGAGCTGGAAGCAGATATGAGACGAGCCTATCCTGAGCTGTTCGAAGGTACACCCGAACCTTCATTTAAATTTCATGGGCGCAATTTTTCTAAGGGGGTGGAATGTAACATCCCGATTTTTCTTAGAAAAATAATCATACACATAATTATTAAATTAATTTTTCTAATCATGATTAGAGAATTAAAATGGGAAATTTTCAAGTAGAATATTCCTAGGAAACAAGATGTGTAGCGATACGAAGTCTGGCCGACAACCGAACGGCCGCTGTTCGTCGATAGAATTTTCTAACGCGAAAAAGGTGTCTGTGAAAATACTCTTCCGGAGAAAAATTCGCAAACATCCTTAAACATTAATACTCTTAAGAAGGGGAGGATTAGAGGATCGCGACGGTATAAACGGAATATTTTTCGGACGACCGTGCGTGATGTACCGACACTGCGAGCGATAAAACACGAGCGAACTGGAACCGGGAAAAATAAAATTTCAGCAGCTGCAAAGGGGAGAGCTGCACGGTTTTGAAGAGATTTTTGGGACCAAATATCATCCCTTAAATCATGCTTCCACATTTCCCATCACCATGCTTTCTTACACTTCAAAGCCTAATCACATCATGCACCATACCTATGCCCATACCTCCCACTATTCACCACATTTTATTAAATCCAAAAATCAAGTAATCTCCCCCACCATTCAGCCCTCACCACCGAAGCCTCACCCCAAAATTCCAAGAAAAATTTTATCTTCCAAAATTCTCCATAACCACACCTCAAGCCAAGCCCCAAGAACCCCCTTTGTCTCCAAGCAATCAAGCATTCTTACCATCCTCATTCACCCCCAAGAAAACCGAAACCACATCCCTCAAGTCTCCTCATTTTAGTTTCATTTTATTCCACCAAAAAGCAAGAGGAACAACCCCATCATCTTCCACCTTGCTCAAGATATTCATCTTGGAGAAAGGAGGAGCTCAAGCTTTGGAAGGCAACAAGGCTTGTAGGACTCCACTCAAAACTCCCCTCACCACCACCAAGCTTTCTACAGGTGGGTAGTTCCATCACCCCTGTCTATGGGATGTTTATTGCATGTTTATAGGTGTGTGTTTTGAGTAAGAAAAGTTTAAAAATGTTATGAGGATAAATATTGTTGTTGTATGCTGGATATATTCACGCTGTTTCATGAATCTTGAACGTCCATGTTGTTGCTCGGGTACTGTTGGAATATGTGGTATGAACTTGGGATGAATGTAAGAGAATGAGAGAAAATAAGCCAGGAGGTAAGCGCCGAGTGATCTGCGGATAGGGTCTGAGAGGAGTCTAGAGAGTTGAAGAGCGGACGTCAGTAGTGGTGCTGGATGGGTTTCGCGTAGGATCCCTGGAGTTACTAAGAGGAGAGCTGAGCAGGTCCCCGGGAGTGGTCCTGAGAGGGTTCTGCAGAGGTTACCCCGGAGTGGAATGGTTTCCGAAGTGCCTGAGTGGATACCAGGAGTAGTACTGAGAGGGTTCCGCAGAGGAACCCTGGCATTGCCGAGTGGTCCCCTAAGTTTCCGCGTGGGCACCAGAAATGGTGTTGAGTGGGGTTCTGCGGAAGATCCCCAAGAGTTGAGTAGGTTACATGGAGTTGCTGAGTGGGCACCAGAAATGGTGTTGAGAGGGTTCCGCAGAGGATCCCTGGAGAGCTGAGAGGATCACGTGAAGAGTGTTGAGTGGGCACCAGGAATGGTGCTGAGTGGGTTCCGCGTAGGTTCCCCAGAGTGATGAGTGACTCCTTGGAGAGTAGACCGAGTGAGTACTAGTAGTGGTGACCGCTGGGGTTCCGCGAAGGTACCTTAGAGCGGCTGACCGGGTTCCTGCAGTTCTGGCTAGCGTCAGCAGCGGTGCCAAGCGGGTTCCGCTGATATCCCCTGACGCTGAGTGGGTTCCGCGGAGGTCCCCTGACGCAGAGAGTGGTTTCCGAAAAAGGGGTTCCGAGGTCCATATATTCCAACAAGTACTTAGCACGAAGAAGTCTATGCAGTGAGTTTATAATGGCATGTGTTTTTACTATGAGCCACCGAAAGGTGCAGTAAACAAGTCTATGAATATCTAGTTGTGCATGCATCATGAGGATAGACCACTAGAGACTATGCTATGCCCAAGATTTATGAATGAAGATAACAATGAACGTAAGAACCAGAATAGTACAGAAAGATAAAGTGCATATGATAATGAGATATGATGAATGAGAAGACGCTAATCCGGGTGAGCCGGTATGCGTAAGATAAAGAAAGTATATGGTACCAGATACTTAAATTGTTCAAGTTCATTCATAGTGCACAAGAGCAGGCTCGAAGGGAACGCAGGTATTGTGTACGTCGCCATGCTCACAAGGAACGCATGGAGCTCGATCACGTCACCAGGCTCATAAGGAACGCATGGGACACGATCACCTTGCATACATACCTATGTGGTTCAAGCATCGCTATGTCTCGACCATGTCACCATGCTCATAAGGAACGCATGGGGCAAGGTCACCGGGCATACATATATATGTAGTAGTGTCAGAACGGTCAAGGATAGAAAGCACGAGAACTTAGTAAGAAAGATTAGTTCCCTGTCACCTAGTAACTAGATAAAGCCGCCCAGGAACTTAGGCAAGAAATAACTGGTAGGATGTCTAGATGCATGAACACTAGTGATCTCCTGGACGGCCGGAGCATAATTGAGTAACCAGAGCCCTAGTCATAGTTCACCACTGAGAACCACTGTTCTCACCCCCACTCAATTATGGCTTTAGGCGAGATAGATGATGTCCCCGCCGAGGAAGAGGTGGATCCTGCGCAGCAGATTTAGGATAGTAGACCCTGAGACAGGGGAGGAGGCAGAGCTTTGGTCAGTGCTAGTAGTGAACCGCCCCATGCCTCGTCGAGTCACGCGACTGGTATTCCCCGAGCCAGAGACTTTCGTAGACGGCAAGCCCATTCCGTACGAGAAGGACGTGGAGGTCGACCTAGTTTCTGTGAGATTGCGACCGCCCAAGGCTTACCAGCAGACGGCACGGATGAGGACGGCCAGAGACTATTGCCGTCAGTTCGCACCTCGCACTCCCAGCCACGAGGCAGGCCCATCCTACGGCCCCCGAGACCCGCCCGATATACCAGTGCCTTCCTCACCCGAGGAGGAGTATCCCCTGGTAGCCATGGAGGAGGATGATGAGGAGGACGAGCCAGAGCCAGAGTACGAGCTGGAGGGGTCAGAGCCGGAGGAAGAGGATCCAGAGGAGGACCCCGAGGAGGATCCGAAGGAGGAGTCCAGTGAGGACGAGCCAGAGACCTGACCAGCACTATATCCCGACCCTGTCATCAGACGCCACCTTTTTGCTAGTAGTTCTAGTTATATGTGTATTTTGATGTATTCCATTATGTAGCCTTTTGATGTATTCATACTTATAATATGTATGTATATGACTTCTTGACATGTATGACATTGACTGTTTGATGAGTCCAAAATGGTGAATTGCATCATGGAAACGTGCGGTCCAAGTGGTGTAACGTAAATGAGATTTTTTAGAGTTTGTTTAATGTTTTTCTAATAAATGGCTATGCCATTTAGTTTTGGACGTTTTTAGCCATGGAATAAGTTAGAATTAGTGCATTGTTTTGCATTTAGTTAGTTCTTAATGGGTAGCCAATAGTTTGAATGCTCAGCCATAGGTTACAAAGCATCTTTGGCTGAATGTTAATGCAATTATGGTGCCTTTAGAGTGGATTTTCGGTTAGGGTTTTTGGGTAAGCCTTTAGGAGTTCATTTTGTGATTTTTGGTATTATGTAACACAAATTGGCAAGCTATATAAGGCAGCCAAAGTGGTAACACGAAAATAACAATAAGATTAAGCATTTCTTTGATTTCTATCAACCATATTTGTGAGAGTGATTCTCCTGTATTCTTGAGTGATTCAAGAAGTGAGATTATCAAAGGACTCAACCAAATCCTTTGTGTGTTTTGTCTCAAATTGGAGTGATTCCAATATTTTGGTTAGCTATCAAATTCCGCTGCCTACATTTCTTTATTAGTTTTTGCTTTGCAAAACTAATTTTTCTAACCAAGTTCATCAACCAACAAATTGAAAGTTAATTTGTTGAGCAACTTGTGTTAGTTCTTTGAAACAATAACTTTGGTTCACATCACTGTTGGACCCACATGGTATGGTTTACTTTATTGTTTATGTATGTACATGTATGACAGACGACGCACGCAATTATCTGTGATACGACTATACTGGACTCAAAATAGTCCACACGCATGGCTCTAGATTGACGGGGTAGATTATGTTTAAAGAAAAAAAAATGGGTCCTTATTTTCAGTTAACTTAATTATTTTCCAAAGTAAAGTAGGGACTATCAGTACTCCCACACAGCAGATAACAACTTAGCGGACGCAAATTATGACTTAAGCATAAGCTGCTAACCTAGGGTGTTACATACGACGTGTAGTAACACTAGGAGTGAGGCCCGTATGCATCCGAACTTCGTGGACGACTTACTCACTTACGTCCGAACTTCGTGGATGGTGTCCGAACTTCGTGGACAACTTAATCATCTGCATCTGAACTTCGTGGATGGCTTTAAGGCATAAGTCTGAACTTCGTGGACCCAATTTCTCTCTTCCTCTCTTATGTCCGAACTTCGTGGACATCTTACCTATCTTTTAAATGTCATGACATAAAAGCTCAAGCGCTCCTTACTTTCTTTTCTCTCGTCCGGGTGGAAATCCGTGTTCAGATCATTCTCTGCGTAACATAATCATAACCCAGTCCGTCTCGCACGACTGGGAAGGGGCTTGTCAGGTATGACGTGCCAAGAGAGGGATTCCTATTACATAACTATGTCATAACTTCGGGCTACTCCGACCCTCTGTGGTCGGGGCCCGTCTTTTGACTTAACTATTTTCCCTGATTTAAATTACCATCTTTGCACATTAGTTCATTTAATTCTAGTGATCTATGGTTGCCCTAAGTCCTATGGCAACTGACGCTCACCAAAACGTCGTTAGATTTTAGTGCGCGATCAAATAATAATTTATAAACCAAGTAAACCCCGAGAACGTAGTAAAGGGGGTTAACCTAGGTCGTCTCTCAAGGAAGCAATTTAGAACCAAATCAATAGTTAAGTAAATTGGGGGGGTTTTGTTGTTGATAACTTGAAAGCAAATAAAACGAAAGTAAGACAATAATGATAAAAGCAATATCCTGCATACGGCGTTTCAAGATTAAGGATTAATTCTCATCGGTTCTTAGTTAATTATTCATGAAAGGAGATGTTGTTTATTAGTTGAGATCTCTAACTAATATGCAATTTACTTAAGAAACTACGATCGTCAATTCCTTAAGCATTTGTTAATATAGGTATTAAAACCAAGATCTCAGCATTAAAACCCATATTAATTAAGCACCAATTGCACAACCTAATCAGATCTGATTAGTTCTCCAAAAGTTCCTTAATCATAGTTTAATAAATCTTACAATCGTCAAGATTCATTAACTTAGATTTAACCTTAACCATTAACATGCAATCGCTATGTCATTAGTTAAGGGTGGAACGAGTCATGAATATTCTTTAGGCGCAAGACCTCAAATTAATCTTAATCTTGAGTTACCGCATGCAAGATATTAAGAAACTACTCCTCCATGGTTGGAGGATTAAAACTCAAAGTAAATAAAGAGAAAGAAAGAGTAGATAAAGAGAAAGGAAAATTAAATGACAATAGGAAAAGTAAATAATAAGGCAAGAGTAAAGGAAAATAGAAAGAAGTAAATGAAAGATAAAAGTAAAGGAAAAGGAAATGGAAAGAGTAAATAAACTTAACGTAAATAAAGAGAAACAAAGAAGTAAATAAAGAAATGGAAGGATGTAAATAGCAATGGAAGATTAAAGCAAATGAAAAGCAAGAAAGAGTAAATAAAGAGAATGAAAGAGTAGATGGCAAGAAGAAATGAAACAATAGAACCTGGAATTAATTCGGCAGCACTTCGTTACAAAGCTTTAAAGAAAACAAAGCACTTTAACATAGCCTAAGTGCTTTGAAATAAAATGGAAAAAGTGAAGAATATGGAAGGAAAAAGGAAGGGTTTTGGCCTAGGAGAGCTTAGGGAGAGGTTGGAAGAGGATGGGGAAAGAATGCCCCAAATGCTAGCCTTGGCCCCCTATTTATAGGTGTTTTCAGGGGGAAATCGCTCAGCGTGAACAGTAACTTCGCTCAGCGATATGGCGGTGGACGCGGTTTGACAGCTGGCGCCAGCTGGCGAAGTTTCTGGAAGCTGGTTCGCTCAGCGGATTGGTACCGTCGCTCAGCGGACTGACTTGCGCAGCAGTCAGTAAAACTGCAATATCTTGAGCTACAGACCTCCGATTGAGGTGATTCAAATTGCCACTTAAAGCTAAGAGATAGAGCTACAACTTTGTAGTTTACATCAAATCGAGATTCAATCTCCATCATGGCTCAAAATCAATGGCAAAGTCCGTGTTGAAAATCCTCAGCTCATCTTTTAACCAAATCTTTTTGGATTTGAATTTGATCTTGCATTCATTGGTCCAAATCTTCTCTTCACATCTTCATTGATCCTCCTAGACATTCATTCCCTGTAATTCAAAATAGAAAAACTACAAAAGAAATATTACATTCGAAGAGAATTAATACCTTATTTTGCCGTTTTCCTTAATTTCTCTCAAAAGAGGACAATGTGTAAAAACGTATTGATTAAGTATTAAACCTACACATTTTAGTATGCATTTGCTCACTTATAGGGTAATAACTTAGGGTATAAAATTGACTTATCAAATTACCCCCCACTTGAACAATTGCATGTCCTCATGCAAGAAACTAAGAACTTAAGCAAAACTCAGAGTGAAAGCAAAGGAACAAACATTATGAAAAATCTTTTTGGTGCGGCGACACTATGTACATCCCCCTACAAAGCCGCGAAACTCAGGGAGGCACTTAAGCCGACTCGCTAGTTACCAAACAACTGTGCAAAATTCATGACAATTCAAGGATTACAGTACATTAGACAAGAGATAATATCATTGTGCTTTAAAACTAGTTTCCTGGGCATTATCAATCATGAACAAAGAATAAATCAAGGCATGTTAAAATCAATTGAGCTTCACAGGTTAGTGTGTGTATCACTCGTCACTCAAAGTGTATAGGTTTATTCAATGCTCTCTTAAAACACTGCACTAGAGTCGCCTCCATAGGCTTGACTTTCTTCTAAGCATCATGGATCACCAATACATATGACATGCATCAAGAGGTCTTTTACAGGTTGTAATGGGGTCAAGGTCAAGGTGTGATATCCATATGGCCAGTGAGTTAAAGCTTAAGTCTTAGTAAAGTTCATGGCATATGTGCTTAAACAATGGTGCAAGGACCTTGATCTTCATTGGCTTTTCTTGTCACTGCTTAATTCATGGCTTAGGGGAGCATTTTTGTTGGTGCTATTTGGTTGTTTTTGAAAAAATTGCACCTCTTTTTTTATTTTAAATTTTTTTATTATTATTATTATTATTATTTTCTTCAATACTATGGTTGTTCTTTGCTCTCCCCCCTACTTAAATGTTACATGGCCTCATGTAACCCCACACTTATTGTTTAGCACATATAAACAGATAGACCACAATTCTCCTAAGCCTTAAAGCTAGGGGTATCATGGTTTTCCTTTGGGTTAATGGCTTGTAATGTGCTAATCATACAATAAAAGGGTTTAAGGCTCAAAAGGGGTTATCAAGGGTTACATATGCAAGGTAAGTTTATATGGATATGTAAGCTAGATGCACAAGAAATGCCTCAATCATATCACATGTCACATATAAAGGTAAAATATGATGCAAAGAATCAGGCAAGTTCTGGATTTGAGCACCAGTTAGTGTACACACAACAAAGAGAGGAATGACATGTAGTGTTGTCACCCTATAAACGGCTCAAAAGCTCACAGGTAATATTATTCAATTGATTAAATCATGCCAAGATTTATAAAATGTTCAATACCATGATCACCCACATCAATTCATATTGCACAAATCAATCATCTACTAGTCTAAATTATACCTAATTCATGAAATTGCAGAAGTGATGCACAGTTAAAACTCTTAACTTCCCTACCCCACACTTTAAGAATTGTACTAGCTTTGATGCACAAAAATAGGGCAGGAAAGAAAAGATGAAAATAAAACAAATAAGAGAAAGGGATAGAAAAGCTCACAAACGGTGGGTTGTCTCCCACCCAGCTCTTTTGTTTATCGTCCTTAAGTTGGACGTTGATAGCAGCTTCCTTGGTGGTCATGGGGGATCATGTTTGAACTGGTCCAGAAACATCCACCAAAATTTGCTACGATAGTCTCCACCTGGATCCCATAGCATATGAGTTATGTCATGGCCCTGGAAACCATGTTTCTGTTGGAAACCAAGCATTGAGGTTTTCCTTCGATGCCTTGAAGCTTTGAGCCTTCGCCTTGGCTTGATCATCCAACATTTAATCACTCCAAGTGAGGGTGGATGAAGATTCCTACTAGGAGTCTTCTTGAACTGTCCCTGTGCATGGTCTAACCTTCTCCTAGTAGCAGGAAGAGAGTCTCCAAGCCTTTCACATAAGATCCGCAACTGGCCATCAGTTTCCAATTGAGCATACTCACATGGTCCAAGGAGAGGAACATGTGCCTTAGGGAGCAGTTCGAGTGGTGGTAACTGAAAGGCTAGAAGAGGGAATGATGGGAGTAATGGAATAGACAGAGGGAATTTAGGTAGAATGACAAGCTCAACCAGCACCTCTACCATCCGGAATGTCTCCAAAAATTCTTTTTCTAACTGAAGCCCATCAGCGGACTTAGGTTTGGGACCTTCGTGTATAAAGGGAAGTGGGACAGGTGCTTCTCCTGTCTGCATGGGTTCCGAACACCTGTTAGATTCCTTAGTTTGCCTCGAGCCTTCTGCTCCAGTGTTACCGTCAGAGTCTTCTTTTCTGGCTTTTCTTTCAGGTTCCTTCTTGTCAACATGACTGCCAAAGCCTTCAGAATCTTCATCATGTGGTGCAATTGCTCTAGGGTTTGGAACAGTCTGCGAGGGAAGATGAGACGAGCTGCTCGATTGTGACTGCTTGTTTGACTGGATTTCATTCTGTATTGCTGACATCGCAGCCTCGTACTTCTTCTGGGAAGCCTGCATATCCTGCATCATTTTGAACATATCTTGTAACATAGAACTTTCAGGTGCAGGGGTAGCTTGTGGAAGTTGTGGAGAGGGATGGTAATATGTGGGCTCTAGTGAATAAGGATATGGTGGGTATGAGTCATATGGGTATGGTTGAGGTTCATGTGGTAGTGGTAGATGTGTTTCGGTATGGTAAGGCTCAGGGTACTGTTGGTAGGGATAGAATGATGAAGTCATCACCCCACAATGGCTCAAGTAGTCTTCCCATTCTTGTTCAGATAGCTCGAAAAAATTGTGGGGCAATGTCTGCAATATCTCCCAAATGGTGTCCTCAGGTAATCTTTCCAGTTCCTCTTTCCTCCGGTGATACCTCTGTTGAACACTATCGAAATTCGCTCTATTACCTGAAAAGCAAGGAACACTAGACCACTGCGAACTGAAAAATTATTAGAGTACATGACAGCACATTGTAGGGACAAAATTAAACAACAAAAAGGAAAAAGAAATGGAGAGAGAAGAAAAGAGTTTGACTAAATTGCTTCCCCGGCAACGGCGCCAAATTTGACGCTCACCAAAACGTCGTTAGATTTTAGTGCGCG
>QANU01067283.1:15272-57446 GCA_003254905.1 Nissolia schottii | reverse complement strand
TTGCCTTTATTATCATTGTCTTAATCTCGTTTTAATTGCTTTCAAGTTATCAACAAACAAACCTGAAACACCCTAACTAACTGTTTACTCGTACGTAGTAAACAAAGCTCACTAGGTTGTTGTCTACTTGGTCGGAATACCTTAGTCCATAGTTATCTTTTGAAAATAGTCATTGCTCATAAAATAAGGACCCGTTTTAAACTTTTGTTTGTATTATATCAATACCAAAATAGAGCCATGCGTTGGAATAAAACAAATATAACAAAGCGGATAACAGTATGATAAGTAGAACAAATAATATACATCCATTGGGCCCACCATACAAAGTCACGTCATTGTATACATAATAGATACATAGATCAAAGTATCATATACAGAATCCAAAATACACAGCATCAAAATACAAGGACTACTGGAATGCTACTCAGTATGTCCTTGGCAAAACTAAACAACTATATCTCGCTAAGCTCATCCAGTCATAGCCGCTCATGGCTCATCTGGCGGCTCCTCTGCATCCTCAAAATAGGACTCATCATCTTCTGTACCTGAAGTCATAAAACAGTGGGGAATGAGAACGGTAGGTTCTCAGTGGAAATAACCTTAGTTCCTGAGTCGTACATCAGATTATGTCGGACTTCAGACCGCTCAGAGATCTCTAGTGAACATACATACTAAAATCCCTACCATTTATTATCTGGCCTATCTGAACGGCTTTAACTGCATTAGGTGATCTGGGAACTACTCTTGCTTACTACATTCTCGGGCTGGTTAACATTTCGTGTAGAGTGTCTTGAGCGTGCTCTTGACGATACGGCATAACAGCAGATTATATATTCTCATCAAACTGAATAACAGCATATAATCAGAGTACACTCAACATAACAGAATCACTCAAATATGCATCACAGAATCATCCAATACAGACATAACAGAGTTCAGCAGAAATACATGCAGCAGAATCATCAGCATAACCTGTCTAACAGAATGTAGCAGAATAACAGAATAAAACAGAATGACAGAATATAATAGCATAGCAGCATAGTAGCATATAACAGCGTAACAGAATACAACAGCATAACAGAATAGGTGTTATTCCCACCATAGTAATGTCCTCTGTTGACACTAGTATGGCGGAATAACCTCACACCCTCAGTATAGGCCGACACTGTTTGGACCTTACTGCGGTGGGCTTCCACCTGCCGTGTGCCCCCTCGGGACCCCTCGACAGTGGGCGGATATTGTACCCCCACCTAAGCTTGCCCCTTTTCGACAATGCATAGGTGTGGTAACCGCACACCTCCAGGTATGCCATCTCGACACCACCTGTGGCGGGCTTCCACATTCAAGATGCCTAGACCTCCTGAAGTGGGATCATAGTGGCTCACGTGATCACGGCCTTTCAGCATAGGCATATAGCCTTTTTCAGCATGTGGCATATAGCCATGTTTCAGCAGCATTCGGCATTGGCCCTGTTTCAGCAGCATAATGGTACCTGCAGCATGGTATACTGATTTCCCTATGGTTCATTTCAGCGTATTTACTTATCTCTGAGTTTATTATCATGTCTTTAACTAAGTGTCTCATGAATGCACGATATATCACAGATTTCATCCTAAAGTACACATAACATGCATGGTCAATACTATTTCATGACATACAGCATACACGTGCATCCAATTCAACTATCAATCATCATTACAGCATCAATACCATACTATGAGCCTCAAGAGGGTGCCATCAGCTTTCCTTAATCTTAAGCCGCTCAGCGAAAACTGTGGTTCGCTCAGCGGTTTGAGCTCCTCCGCTCAGCGATAGAGGTGGTATCGCTCAGCGGTACTANAGCGCAGACAAACTTTCTAAGAGATTGGCATGGTTGTGACAAGATCTAGAGCTATGTCAAGATCCTAGAAAGTGGTTAAAAAGGCTTTCATCAGCCATGTCTCGCTCAGCAGTGCCTGAGACGCCGCTCAGTGACCCCTATTCGAGACATGCAAACCGAATTGCTCATCTCTTCCATTTGTCTCTCCTTGCTTCCCATGGCACCTGCTTGAGTTTCACACATAATTCCAACACAATGATCCTATCTAATCCAGGTCACAAGACCCTTCAGAATTGTCTTCCTAACCTAACCAAACTTGCTAACATACATAGGCATAAATTCAAGTATAATCTTCAACATACACATAGCATCACATACAACCATTCACCATCAAAGAGGTGAGGAACTAGGGTTACCCACTTCCTCAAGATCTTCTTGATGTTAGTAGAAAAGGAAACCAAGCCTTGCTTGCTTACTTGAGGATTCCTTGACCTAAAATGAAAACTTGACATAATTAGGGCAAATATGGCCATGGAAGCTTGGTTCTTCACCAAGGGATGAAACTTACCAACTATGATTTCTTTGCCTTCCTTAGGGACTTAAGAATGAATTATGATGATGAGATTGAAGCTTGATGGCTTGCTTGAACTCTTCTTTGTCAAGAAAGAGTAAAACCCT
This sequence comes from Nissolia schottii, assembly GCA_003254905.1. Taxonomy (NCBI): domain Eukaryota; kingdom Viridiplantae; phylum Streptophyta; class Magnoliopsida; order Fabales; family Fabaceae; genus Nissolia; species Nissolia schottii. Next base: position 54,949 of record QANU01067283.1, on the reverse strand, counting down.
AGGTTATGGAGTTTTAGGGTTTTGGAGCTTGATTTCTTGGATTTTACTTGAGGAGAAACTCTTCACCTTGATGCTAGCTTGCCTTCTTGAGTGATTTGAGAGTAAATTAAGATGATGAGGAGCAAAGGATGACAATTGAATCTTGATGGAACCTTGGAGAATTTTGAGAGCTTTAGGTTTTGGAAACCTTTGAAGGAAGAAATGAAACTTTGGAGTGTTGTATGTGTGTTTCGGTTTGGGGGGGCTGGCCGTAGGTTTAGTGGCCTTGGGTCATAATGTATTTTCCAATTTTACCCTTAGTGTTCGTATGTCATATTAGTTCATTAGTTATTTATGTCCGGACGTCCTAAACATTTTCCAGGCATATCGTTGTGACCTATTAATTATCCTTGTTAATGTTTAAATCTTAAATGAAATATTCTTACATTTAATTTCATATTCATCTATTTTACAGACTCCTGTGAGTCATAAGGAAATTACAATAAAACCCTAATTTCGACCCGAACGTCACCGGACGTCACGAGACCGTCAAATAATTATTTTTAACTAATATTACAGAATTAAAATTAATATTTGAATTTTATTTTATTTTTATCTCACCTTTTCCTTATTATTATATTTTTAATTCTTCCTTAAATAGCATTTTACTTGAAGGGAAAAGTCGGGTTGTTACAAAACCCCCCCAATTTACTTAACTATTGATTTGGTTCTAAATTGCTTCTTTGGAAAACGGCCTAGGTTAACCCCTTTACTACGTTTTCATGGTTTATTTGGTTTATAAATTATTATTTGGCCGCGCACTAAAATCTAATGACGTTTTGGTGCTCGTCAATCACCCGAAGAGGGGTATCCTCTAGAGGTCATGGAGGAGGAGGACGAGGAGGATGAGCCGGATCCGAAGCAGGAGTACGAGGAGGAGCCAGAGCAGGAGGACGAGGAGGAGGATCCGGAGGAGGACCCCAGTGAGGATGAGCCGGAGATCTGACCAGCCCTGTTCCCAGACCCTGTCATCAGTGACGACGCCTTTTTGCGAGTAGCCCTAGCTTTATATGTATTTTGTTGTATGTCATTTTGTAACTCTGATAGTATGTACGGGCTTAGGATATGTATAGCCCTTTTGATGTGCTAGTACAGTATCTATGATATGTATATATGACTTTCTGACAGGTATGATGTTAACTGTTGGACCCACTTGGTACTGTTTACTTTACTGTTTATGTATGTACTTGTATGACAGATGACGCTCGCATTTATCTGTTATACGACTATATGGGACTTATGATAGTTCACACGCATGGCTCTAGATTGACGCATGACAATAGCTTATGTTTAAAAAGAAAAAAAATGGGTCCTTATTTTCAGTTAACTTAATTATTTTCCGAAGTAAAGTAGGGACTATCAGTATTCCCACACAGCGGATAACAACCTAGCAGACGCAAATTATGACTTAAGCATAAGCTGCTAACCTAGGGTGTTACATAAGAGATCCCCAGATTTCCCTCATGCACCATGGAATTAAATGTATGCATTGATGATTGATGACATGATGGTATGTATGTATGTATATCGACTTAAGCAATATATATAACTATTCATGCATTGTATATCGTCAAGGGAACGACCCGAGACGAATAGTATGTCTCTAGAAGCAACGTACGGTTAATAAGCACGAAGCCCAGGTAATGACAAGATTAGAGGACCAATCACCTAGTAATGTAGATAAAGTTGCTCAGGACGTAGGTATAAGGTAATAATTGGTAGGGTTTAGCGTTGCATGACACGTAGAGGTTTTTCTTGAGTGGCTGGAGTATGCCCGAGTAATCGAACTATAGAAGCCACGCTGAGTTCCCCACTAAGAACGAAGTCGTTCTTACCCTTACACGTGTATGACTCCAGCTAGCCAGCATGTCATCGCCGCCTCCCAAGGACGTTTGGTTGTTCATGCGCTCTCGACAGCGCAACTATCGCACCTACACCTTACTGGAGACCAGCACATTCGCCCTTACGAACTTTCCGGGAGAGAGTCCAGAGCAGGTACGTCACAGGCTTCGAGGACCAGGGTCGTCGCCCATGCGCCCCATTTGTATCAACGAGCATCTAGGTAGCAGCACCCGCGACCCGATCCACGTTGATAGAGGGGATGATCCTCTACCGCCAAGGCTAGAGCCACAGCCAGTACCCGAGCCAGAGACAGACCCAGAGCCAGCTACACCTCCGGTTCGAGGACGAGGCATGCGCACTACCGCCCGCAAGAGCGTTCTCCCAGTGCGACCACGCAGGTTCGTGCCCCACGAGTTCACCGCCGTGACGGATATCTCCAGTGAGGATGAGGTGGATCCCGCGGAGCTAGAGGAGGATTCTGATGAGTAGGGTGTCAGGACCCAGCCAGAGTTGCAGCCGTAGGAGTGTCGTACACGCAATGAGTAGTACTCATCCGTGTGCGTAGGTTTAGTTCACTAGTAGTATTGTGTATATGTATCATTGTATATAAACTGATGTAGGATATGTATGTCCGTGGTAGGATAAGGGCACTTATCATGATGTCAATGTATCATTATGTGTCTGTTATCTTTGGGCCGTATGTGTATTTTCTTCGGGTATTCGTCGTACGCCAGGTATATACTCGTGTTTCCTTTACTTTCTTTCATGATATACTTATGCGATGTATGATGCGTATGGCTCGATATTTTCATAGTATGATTAAAGGAAGTTTCAAATTGGCCCGTTATTTTGTAAACCCTAGTTTTAAACCAGGACATAGAATCATAATGGTTCGCAGCACCAGAAGAGCACCACCTAGCCGGGAGGTCTATGACTTAAGCATAGGCCGACTAGCTGGGGTATTTCAACCTGGATCATAATCGAAGTAATAGGAAATCCCTGACGTTAAGTGTAACATCCTGTTTTTTCCTAGGTAAAAGCCTTGCCCCAAAAATGCAGATAAAAGCTCCCTATCTAGGTTAAAAAATTTAGAAACATAAATTCTTGTGCCGAGAACGCCCGTAAAGGTAATAGTTCATGATTTCACCGAATTTCGCAGACACTGGAACAATCACCTTTCATCGCTAGTGTAACACCCCTAGCTAACTGCATACGCTTAAGTCGTATGTAATGTTCGCTAGGTTGTTAAGTAATTGGTGGAAATACTTGTAGTCCTTTATTAATTTCAGAAATACTTAATTGGGGAAAATGTTGTCCATTTTTAAATTTTTCGTTTCGTAGTTTATTTAGCAAGATATGAGTCGAGCTTGAACAAGATACGTATACGAATGATAGAGCCTTGGGCTTACGATTATAGTTCAAGCATAGTATAAGCAGTTAGAGAAACAAACACATGGTCCATCATATATTCACAACCATTCACCTAAGTATTACAATAAGTTACACATACACAACATGTCCGTCAAAATACATTGGTCTTTCCCCCAAAATAACGACTATTTATCGCTCAGCTCCAGTAGCATGTCCCCCTCAGTTGCCGACTGTAACATCCCTATTTTTTTCCTTATAAAGATTTCACAAAATTTATAATTTTGCCTAATTAAAGGCACAATCGGAACGATTATTTGGACTGGAAAAATTATTTAGAAAATTTATTTCTTTTGAATGCCAGTCAAAAGGAATTTTGTTGATCTCGCGAAGTGCTGCGAGGTCCGTGCCAATTTTCGCCGAAAATCAGAATTCCAGTAGGCACCTAAGGTATCTGTGAAATTACCCTCCGGGCAATAAATTCACCAATACCTTAACCTGACATACCCTCTTGACCAGGAAAATTCGTAGATCGCGGATATGTGTTCGGAATATTTTTAGGATATCCATACACGAGTGAATTCCGACTAAACGCGATCAAGCATGATCGAAACAGGAAAATAAGCATTAGCGCACGTGTAGGGAGTTAGCAAACTCATCCACTTACTATGCAAGGTAATTATCTTTTACCTTTCTTATTTATTTAAAAAATTTTATTTGAAGCTACAGTACAACTTCGGGGACTATAAATAGCCCCCAACCCCATTAAGGATTCACACATCGAGTACTTCCTCAATTTCTTCAGTTTTCACCTATTTCACAATACTAGTGGTACATAGTGCGATTATTCCATAGGCGTCAAAAAAATCCATGGAGTGTAACATCTCACTCTTTTCTTAGTGAGAATTTCCCCAGATAACTATTCATGGAACCCTTGGTATGAGTTAATATGTGGAAGTCTGTAGGAATTATTCTGTTTGATTTTGATAAATTCTAATGACACTCAAATGATTCCTACTGACCCTTAGAATTGGATGATGAGATTAAACTGTCTGTTAAACGGAATTCTGCTTAGTTTCGGACAGTTCCACAGACACTAGAACAACTTCGTTTAGCATGTAGAATTGAGCAGAGAGTCCCAAGTCTCTGAAAACCCAACTGGTACTAGGGAAAAGTTTCAAATACCTTAGATTAGCCCCAAAACCTCATTAGGGAAAATAAGCGATCGCAGAAATCCAAGCGGAACGATTGTCTGCAGTCACGAGAGCTCAATGATGTATCAAAGGTATCTGTGAAGAATACTCCTCCGGAGAAAAATTCACAAAAGCCTTGAGTTGACCTCAATCTATGTTAAGGGAAATTAGGGGATCGCGGCGGTATGCTCGGAATACTTTTCGGACGACCGTGCGCGACGCATCGGGACTGCGAGCGACCAAACACGAGTGAAACGGGACTAGGAGGGACCCAAATCTGATTTCTCCAAGTGATGGCTGCAGATTTTTCTAAGAAAAATAATAAAATAAGGGTTACTATTCATTGATGTGACCTTTTATTTATCCAAACTAATTAAATAATTAGTTAATTAAGTTAGAAATGGCATAATGGTAATTTTTGGCAAAAAACTGGTGGACCAAAATGCCCCTAACCCCACGGCCTCCCCCTCTATAAATAGCCCTCATTTTCAAATATTCTCATCCGTCCCAAAACTCTGCCCAAAAATCGTTCGGTTCAGGATCTCTGTCAGAACGCTGCTGAAATCAGGAGACTGGTTCAGGAGGCTACACACCTAGGGAACCTGCATCTCTTCAACCATCTCCAACCTTTCTAAGCCTCTAATAAGGTGGGTAAACTTGGCTTGCTCACCCCTCGGTGGCTTATGTTTGCTTGTATATGTTTCTGTGCGATTTTGTGAACTGATGTGCAATATGTTAGATATGCTAGGCTTAGGGTACATGGATGATTTGAAGGTTTTGTAAGCTTAGGTATGATGTATAATGGTTGATGGAACTTGTGGAAGAACCCCAAGAAGTGAGCATAAGCAAAGAGGCAAGGGAAAGCAAGAAAGGAAAGTAGGAGGCTCAGGTTGCGCCCAGGGCGCTGAGCAGACTCATAAATCGCTGAGCGGCCTCCGGCTGGGACTTGGCAAAGGTGGAAATGTTTATGAACTTGTGAGCTTCAGGGACGCTGAGCAGCAAAAGGGTCCGCTGAGCGGCCTGAAGGCTGACTTGAAAAAGGGTTTTAAAACGAAGTATGTGACATGAGGGTTTCAAGGACCGCTTAGTAGACCCATAGGTACACTGAGCGGCCTGAACACTGGAGACCTAAACAGGGGTAACGAAGTGAACCGGGAATTCCCAAGGGTGTTAAGTAACCCAGAGAACTCTAGGTCACCGAGCTAACCTAAACCAGGAAATAAATGTTTACGAAAACTATCTTGGGCTCATAGTTTCCAACAACCATTGATTTAACTGATGTATGATGTATGTGAAAAATTGCATGTAGTATGTGTATGATATAATGCATCATGAGGACATGGTTGCCATCTAAGTGTTAGGACAACCTTAGAGAACTAGTAGTTAATCACTTAATGCCTAAAGATCATAATTGAACGTTAGGGAATAAATATGTAGTTATATGATAGGAAGTCCCTCTCTTGGCACGTCTACAGACAAGCCCCTCACTAATCCCAAAAGGGTGGATTGATCAATGATGTTAATGAAATGAAAAGAAAGAAAAGATAAATGATAAGGGTAACATCACACCTGACGAATGATAATGATAATGATGATGATATATGAGTCCACGCTTGGTCACGTCAAAAGGGAACGGACCCCCACCACCCCATTGAGGGGATGGGTAGCCCAAATTGATAGTCGATAATGGACACTAGACCCCATTGGTGGATCGCAACCACTCAGGTGAAAGCGCAGCTTGGTCGTCATCAATCTGGGAACAGAAGTGGATGTAGTCGTATGGCCACGACTACATGAGCGGAGGACTAAATGTAACAAAAAGGACACGACCCCGGGCTCAAGTTCACCCAGAACGTAAGAGAATCCCAATTTCCCCCATGCATAGGACATATAATGAATGAATATGTGATGAATGAATATGCGATGAATGAATATGTGATGAATGAATATGCGATGAACGAATATGTGATACATAAGTATATGAGAAATAATTATATGTAAGTCTACGTATTAAGTAAGTACCGTCAAGAGAATGCTCGAGACGACTATATATACACACGAAAGAAGTTAATAAGCACAAGAAGCTAGATAAGAAAGACTAGATCCCCTAGTCACCTAGTAACTTAGATAAAGCCATTCAGGACCCTAGGCAAAGATAATAATTAGTAGGATATTAGTATGCATGAACACATAGAGATCTCCTGAGCGGCCTAGTTCATAAGTGAGTTAAAAAAGTATCCCCACGTGCTAAGGTACACCACTGAGGACAAACGTTCTCACCCCCACTCGCTGATGCTTCCAGGAGTAGGCGAGGACTACGAGGGCTACGAGGAGCCATATGAGGAGCCACCCATGGAGCAATAAAGGATCGAGTACAGGCTAGCAGAAGACTAAACCCTGAGGACCAGCCAATTCAGCTTTGTACTACGTAGACATTTTGTTATATATTTTGACAAGTATGACTTGTATATGTAAATTATTATTATACTCGGTGTTTGTTGTAATTTATCTGTAATGGACCAGGTACTGGTTTATATAAATATTTATACCATGAATGATTAATAGCAGAAAGCCTTTGCTCTATCGTTTGTACCATATATCTTGATTCTCACGTGGCTCATACTTTATGGATAAGTAACAAGTAGAAAAGTTTAAAACGGTCCATATTTTTCCTTAACCTAGAATTTTTGAAAGTAATAAGGGACTTATTCCCACCAAGTGATTGACAAACTAGTGAGCATTGCATATGTGAGCCTACATAAGGCAGTTAGCTAGGGTGTTACAATTAGTTTCAGGGCAGTTTGGTCCTACGTGAGCCTATGGACTGAGCTGCACTATGCTTCCGGGCATGAGTAACGGTGTATGTTTTTTCTAAATGGTATGTGCTAAGTTCATGTGTACCAGCCTTTCTTGAGATTGATCAACTCGAAATTGTGTAGGTACAACAGATTAGACATGCCACCTCAGAGAGACCCTACACAATGTACGCCGGCAGATTTTACTGAAATCCTTCGGGAAATGGACGAAGCCACTCTGGCTTAGGCCCAAGCTACACGAGTTCAAGCAGAAGCAACTACACAGATAGCTGCCGCCACTGCACACCGAAACCTTGCCCCGACGGCTGAGGAGGCAGAAGCCAAGAAGTTCGCTGAATTTGGAAGGGCGAACCCTCCGATATTTGAAGGACTTATGGACCCAGAACTCCTCCATAGCTGGCTGGCAGAAATGGAACATGTTTATGAGGATGTCCCCTGCGTGGAGGTGCAAAAGGCCTGTTTCGCAACACGGAAGTTAAAGGGTACTGCCAGGACATGGTGGAACTCCATCAGACCTCTTCTGGAATAGCAAGGAGGTCCCATCACATGGGATCAATTTACAATTGCCCTCCTGAACAAGTATTTCCCTTAGGGACTTAGGGATCAGAAAGAAGCGGAGTTTTTGGAGCTACAACTGGGGGACATGACAGTTTCTGAGTACACGTCTGCCTTCGAGAGATTGTGCCGCTATTCCAGCACATATCTGCTACACCCCGACGAAGCATGGAAGTGCGGGAAGTTTCAGAGGGGCTTGGAGGAGGAATTACAAATGACCATTAATCATTGGGACATCCAGGATTATGCTATCCTGGTAAGTAAGTGCATGACGCTGGAAAAGTCAGCCAAGAACTTGACTAGGGCCAGAAATGTAAGGAATAAGCGGAGAATGGAGGAGCAAGGGGTTCCTCGCAGGTACAGCGACAGAAAGGACACTTTCAGGCTCCGCCCCCTGGGAGAGGTAGAGGACAGTTTCTCTAGCGACCCCAGCAATGGACGGTGAGATCATAGGGTCCAACAGGACCAGGATTTCCCAGGCCCCCACAACAAGTGATCAAGCCCCAGCAACAAGCCATTAGACCACCATAGCAGAGTGGCATTACGAGAAGCTCCGGTCATGAGGCCCTAGGGATTCCACCAGGCAGAGAGCTCAGGCCACCATACCCGAAATGTGGAAAACTCCATGGGGGAAAGTGCTATGCTGGACAAAATGTATGCTTTAGATATGGGATGGAAGGTCACATCGCCAGATATTGTCCAGCAATCCCACCACCCGCTCAGCAACAAGGACAGGTCTTTACCCTATCCAGGGAAGAAGCAAAAGATGCGGAAGGCTTGATCATGGGTAAGTGTGCAATGCGGGGTAGTATTCTGACTGTACTATATGATTCAGGAGCATCGCACTCCTTCATATCTTATGATAATGTTAGGAAACTAAACCTATCGCCCGTAGCATTACCCTACACACTGAGGGGGTCTACTCCTATTGCTCTACCTGTTGAGACGTGCCAAGTATGTCTCCAGTGTCCACTCCAGATACATGACCGAGTGTTCGTAGTTGATCTCATATGTTTACCCTTAGTGGGCCTGGATATCATTCTGGGATTAGACTGGTTACGTGACAACCAAGTGATCTTGGACTGTGCCAAGAAGTTGGTAACCTTCCCTTCCTTGGTACAAACCACGTCACCCTCTAAGGAAGAACTGGTAACCCTGTACTGCTGTCTGTTGGAGAATCAGGGGTACATCTTCTTAGCCTCGTCTGAGGTGGAGACACAGCAAGAAGTCGCCCACATCCCAGTGGTATGTGAATACCCGGGTGTATTCCTAGATGACATCCCAGAGTTTCCCCCGAAGAGAGAAGTGGAGTTCTCTATTAGTCTAGTCCCAGGAGTTGGACCAATCTCGATGGTGTCATACCATATGTCCACGATAGAGCTGCAGAAGCTGAAAAAGCAGCTGGAGGAATTACTGGACAAGCAGTTCATTCGACCTAGCGCATCGCCATGGGGAGCTCCAGTTTTGTTCGTGAAGGAGAGGATGGCTCGATGAGATTATGTATTGACTACCGGCAGCTAAACAAGGTCATGATCAAGAACAAGTATCTGCTGCCGAGAATAGAAGATCTGTGGATCAATTGAGAGGCGTCAAGGTGTTCTCAAGGATCGACTTACGCTCTGGCTATCACCAGATAAGGGTAGCAGACGACGATATTCCCAAGACAGCTTTCAGGATTCGCTATGGATGATTCATGCATGTGTTATTTAGTGTTCGGAAGATGATAATATATGATTTATTATTGCTGGAATAAGTAGAAAAAAATATTTTAAGTGGTGTGCATGGAAGAGTTTTGAGAAAATGTGACAGAGCAAAAATGAGGTTTTGGGTATACAAAGGCAAATCTATAATTTTGGGTATATGGATTGAAAATATGGGTTCATTTTCATGAAAAATGGGTTTAAAACTATCAAAAACCTTGGGGTCAAGTCTTGAGTCCATCGGATTGTGGTTAACTAAAATTTTAAAGAAAATCGATTTTTCGGGCAAAAATGATGTTTTTAACATATAAGGGCAGAACTATAATTTTGGGTATGGTTACAGAAAATATGGGTTTATTTTCATGACAAATGGGTTCAGAGCTATCAAAAACCTTGGGGTCAAGTCTTGAGTCCATCGGATTGCGGTTAACTAAAATTCCAAATAAAAATTAATTTTTTGGGCAAAAACGATGTTTTGAGCATTTGAGGGCAGAACTGTAATTTTGGGTATAGGGACTAAAAATCTGGGTTTGTTTTCATGAAGAATGGGTTCAGAGCTATTGAAAACCGTAGGATTAAGTCTTGAGTCCATCAGTTGGTGGTTAATTAAAAATTTTAACGAAAATCGTGTTTTTTCGGGTAAAAGATGGCATTTTGGGTAAAAAGGGTGAATCTATAATTGCTGAACCTTGGGCATAAAACCTGGACTTATGTGTGAGCAAAATGATCTTAGAGCTATCCAAAAATCTTAGGATGAGGTCTAGGACTCATCGGGTATTTGATAGCCAAAATTCTAAAGGAAAAGGGGTCACGAATATCCTGACAATTATTGTCGTACTTTAATGAATGTATGATGTAGAAGGTCACGTATTGTGTGTCATGATGATGTGTATTATGTCCATATTAATTTTATTGTACATCATGAGAACACGGTCGTCATTAAGACCTTAGGACGACCTTAGAAAATTAGAAGTTATCACCTAAACTTAACAAAGACCATAATTGAATCTCAGGAAAAACGGAATATCTTAAGAAGGCTCCGGCCAGAAGGGCTCGGAGAACCTTGAAAATAAGAACAAAGTTGTATAATAGGGCATTCCCCCTCTCTTGGAACGTCTGAAGGACAAGTCCCTCACCAGTCTCGCCGAGAGGATTAGTTCATGACAAATACAGGCCTACGCTTGCGCGTATGACTACCGTCATAGACAAAGAAAAGACAAAGATATGTCAAGAAAGTCATAAGTCATAAAGGAACATAAAGGAAAGAAAGAGAAAGCTAAAAAGTAAGATGTCCCCAAGTGTGGACAAAGCTCAAAGTAAGATGTCCCCAAAGTGTGGACAAAGCGAGTCCGCTCCCGGCTGTGTCGAAAGGGCATTCCCCTCACCATCGTACGAGTCGATGGTTATCCCAATTCGCCAGATTTATATGCATTCGTGCATCCGTGGTTAGCTATCACTCGGGTAGTAGCTCTACCCCTAGTAACGAGGATCTGAAAATGAGTAGGTTCTATTCCAACGCGGTGACGATCCCTAGGATCACAAGGGAGAACGATGGACATTTAAGGAAACAAGAAGGACGCCGCTTTAGGCGCGTAAGAGAATCCCCATTACCCCTCATGCATATTATGTGATAAATGTTTGAATGTGAGATATGTATGTAAGGCGAGAAGTCGTTGACGGTCTCCCTAAAGATAGTAAGTTTCCTAAGTTTTCCCTACGTATGATAATAACAAGCACGATTACCTATGCATGATAACTATGGTAAAGATTATAATGTTTCCCCTCATATATAGTAACGTAGATAAAGGTATTCAGGATCATATACGAGATAATTGAAAGAGTGTTTCCCACTAAGGACGCGACGTTCTCACCCCACTCGTCTATGGTTCTAGGTGACACAGATGGACTCGTCGCTGGGGGAATCGATGCTCTTGGCGGGCATGACGAGTCAAATTGACCCCTACACCGAGGCCATCGCAGAGACACGAGTCTACATACCAGCTGACGCACCGATCGACCCACTTTTCGACTTCGGACCACCTCGGAGCCCGCTATCAAAGTTACCTCCTACTCCACCTCCAGAGCCACCGATTGTCCTACTGTTAGAGCTGCCATATGTCCCTATGACAGAGGCACATTTCGAGCCATTTCTCGTACCAGGGATGTCCCTTGACCATCCAATCATGATCGAGGATAATGACCCTGTTGTTGATGAGCCTCCTCCTTACCAGAAGGACTTTAAGATAGACCCTTGCTCTTTACGCCCCTTTTCCCGCTTCGTAGGCCTCCGCCGCTGTGCCAGGAAGAGATTTCCAGTGCTGCATCGTCCAATTGCTAGGAGAAGCCACGATGATGAGGCGGGACCATCCGGGGTCCATCATGATATCCCTTTGATCCCAAAGGGCTCATCTAAGGACGAGGAGGACGATGACTCGCCATCCAGTGCACGCCGGCAGAGTCATTTGAGGACGAGCCAGAGGAGGACCCGATGGAGTAGATGAGGAGGAGGAGGATGAGGATGAGTACGAGAAGGACCCAGAGGAGGACCAAGAGGAGGATCCAGAGGACTCGAGAGGTGTCGACAGTCGTGTTTGGACCCTCCTATCCGTGATTATTTTGTACGGACTCAATGGGTAGTACCCATCAGTCCTTAGGACCTATGTGTTAGAATTTAACTACTTTGTATTTATGACTATGGAATTCGTAGTGATGGCTAAGGATATTAACTACTACTTATTTGGATGAATTGGTGATGATTACTGTTGAATGCACATATATATATATATATATATATATATATTGATGGACCACTTGTTTGTTGAACCACTTTGTCAATTGTTTACATATCTGATTGACTGTTATCTGCCTGTCGATCGCTAAGTTGTATGATCTATCGTTTATTCGTTTGTAACATATAATTCGTCCATGTGTGGCTCTAATTTATTGTCTAAATAAGAATAAAGAAAAGTTTTAAATTGGTCCATATTTTTTTATAACGCATTATTTTCCAAAGGTAATGAGACTAAGTAATCTCAACCAAGAAGATAACAACCTGGTTAAGCACGGTTTACGACTTAAGCGTAACCTAGCTAGTTGTACCGTGCAATCTCACCACTTCCTTTACATAGAGTTAGTTGTACCAGCTTTTCCAGTGGGTAATTCATCTTCACCAGAAGAAAATTAGCAGACTTGGTGAGTCTGTCGATAATTACCCAAATGGCATCTACTCCCCTTGTTGTGCGGGGTAATCTGATAAGTGCCAAATTTACGCAATTTCCATCATTTAAAAAGGCACTTAATTGCTTAGGTTTTAAAGAATTATCTAATGAAATCCCCATATTTTGTAGGTTTTAAATATATTTTGAAGATAGAAGCAAGCAAAAATAATTAAGAAGAATCCCATGAAGAATGGAGAAAAAGGCAAAATAGGAAAAAGAGCTTAAAGGAGCAACCAGGCGTGAATACCGCTCAGCGGCGAATGAAGCTCGCTCAGCGCACAGAAGCAGACTCGCTCAGCGGTTAAGAGCTTATCGCCCAGCGCCCAAGAGAAGAACCGCTCAGCGATGGTACTTGTATCGCTCAGCGAAATCACATCTGCAGCAACTTGCACCGGCGCAATAAATGAGCCAGGCTGGCGCCAGGTTGGATGGCGGCGCCGCCCTGCAAAAGCTGCTGGAGCATTTATTACTCAGCGTGAAAAGTACAACCGCTCAGCGATTAAGTGCCGCCGCTCAGCGATAACGAGCTAACCGCTCAGCGATGGCATCAAAACCGCTGAGCGAAGGACCTAGAATCTGCCTATAAATAGGAGGGCCGAGCCACACTTCAAACCATCCTTCTCCCTTCCCCAAAAACACCATTCTTCTTCATTTCTTTTGTAATTTTAAAGGTTAGTAGTTTAGGTTAGGTTAGGAACAAAAACGAGGCTTGTGAAGGAGCCGGAGATCGAGGATGCTTGGCGAAGCCCTGGCCATGACGACGTGGTAACGTGTCATGGTAAGTGTCCAAACCTTGCCTCCGAGATACTCTTGTAAGATGGATTCCTAATCCTCTTTTTGTTGGGATTTTGGTCATTATTGTAGTTTGCTTGTATCCATGTATCTTTTGCATATGAATCTATCTATTTCTTATGATTAGCTTGAATGATTTTATGCTTAATGCTAGTTTTTGTTTAGTGTTTTGATCTTGGCTTGAGACTTAGTTGTATGAACGAGAGTTATATTAATTAAGTTGTAAACCAAGTTAAGATCAATCCGCTATGCTAAGCTAGATTCAAGACTTGAACATTGGAACGAACAGTTACAATTAGTAAAGTCAGATCTAAATCATTACATCTAACCTTGTTGCAAGACTAGAAGTTAGCCGCTTTAACATCTGAAATAATTCTGGCATACTTTGTTAAGCTCGTATACGAAAGTAACAGTTTAACAAAAGAAACCTGTGATCTTTCCATATGCGGAAGCAATGTAAAAGATAAGATCTGGTGGCAGGCAATCAATGAAATAATAGTTCTATGTAATAAGTAACTGGATGCATGAACTATGATGTGATTAAAATCCCCAACAAGCTCCGGAACTACCTCTGACTTGTTTCCTATTTACTTTTATGTTGTTTATTTACATATTTTAATTATCAAACAATTATCAAATCCTTCACTCCATTGTTTAATTAAACTAACTCAAGAACGGTAATTTTGCAACTCTCTGTGGTTCGACTATACCCGACTATACTGCAATCGGATTCCTTTGGAATCTGAAAGCCGTAAAGTAGGATATATATATATAAATTTAATTTGAACGACAAAAGCGCAGATAAGCTTTCTACGAGCTTGGCATAGTTGTGACAAAAGCTGTGTCAAGATCTTAGAAGGTGGTTAAAAAGGCTTTCATCATAATCCCAACACGAAGTCCATGGATATGACGTCCCACTTCCACTCGAGTATCTCGGGAGGATTCAACAGTCCTGGGGGCTTTTGGTGTTCTACCTTTGCTTTCTGACACACCAAACATTTCTTCACCAAATCTTTCACATCTCGCTTCAATCTTGGCCACCAAAACATTTCCTTTAGATCATGGTACATCTTCGTGGTGCTTGGGTGCATCGTGAAATGACTTTTCTAGGCTTCGTTCAGGACGTCCCTTCTTAGATTGCCTTCGTCGGGTACACAAATACGGTTACTGAAGCGTATGATCCCATCACACTTCCTACCGTAGCTTCCTTAACCTTCCCCTCTTCCACGGCCTTGGTAAACTTCTGTAGAGGTTCTCTTGGTTGTGCTTCTAGGCCTCCATTATACTCCGCTTGAAGCTGCTAGTAATCTGTATCTGGCCTAGCTGGATACTGCTGGGTTGCAAGGAAATCCCCAAGTTAAGGTCTCGAAAATCTTCCAACATTCGTGATTCCTCCGTCATCATCTAGGCCATGTGGAGCGCCTTTTTACTTAGTGCTTCGGCTACTACATTTGCTTTCCCGGGGTAGTCGTTAAGACCGAAGTCATAGTCTTTCAAGAATTCCATCCACCTTCATTGCCTCATGTTCAGCTCTTTCTGGTCAAAGAGATACTTTAGACTTTTATGGCCCGAAAATACCTCAAATTGTACGCCACACAAATAGTGTCTCCATATTTTTAACGTGAAAACCACAACTGCTAATTCCAAATCATGGGGAGGATAATTTGCCTCATGGGACCTCAGTTGTCTGGAGGCATAAGCCACCACTTGGCAATTTTGAATGAGTACGCATCCTAACCCTATGCTCGAGGCATCACAATATACCTCACAAGGTGTGTGAGGGTCAGGCAGAATTAATACGGGGGCGGTGGTCAACTTTTCCTTAAGCTTGCAGAAACTGTCATCGCATTTCGGTGACCACTCGAACTTAACTCCTTTGTGGGTGAGTTTGGTAAGGGGTAGTGCAATTTGAGAGAACCCCTTGATGAACCTTTGATAGTAGCCCGCAAAATCCAAAAAGCTCCTGATTTACGTGACTGAGGTGGGTTTTTCCCAGTCTTTCACGGCTGCAACCTTGCTTGGATCTAGTGAGATTCTCTGCTCCGACACCACATGCCCCAAGCCCAACCCAAGGAAGTAGGAGGAGGAGACATGACGTACCTTGTCTATGCTCTATACTGTGAATGAAGAATATGATAAAAGAAGAAGAAAAATGAAAAAGGAAAAAAAAATTGGCATGTGATACCTGTGAAGGAGGAGAAAGAAGAAATGAGAAGGAGGAGGAAGAAAAGGAGACAGAAAAAGTAGAAGAGGAGGAGGAAGAAGAGGAAGAATGAAAAAAGAAGAAGAAGGAGGAAGGTGTGCATGATTTTCTAATTTAGGGTAGAGAGATAAATACGCGTATAACGTACATAAATAGATCAGTGGTTATACAATAAATGTAAATTAGATGTACACAAAATATTTTTAAGTATCATTCACAAAAGTCATGTTGATAAATAAATTAATAAATTAAATCTCATACACATTTTTCTCTCACAAATAATGAGTTTAAATTTAAAAAAAAATCAAAATTAGGCCTCATGTACATTTTTCTCCCAACAATAAAGAGTTTAAATAACAAAGTCGGGGTAACCCAGCACGTAATGTTAACATGTTAATCACTCGATCAGCTCACTCATTCGAACTCTGAACAAGAAAACAACCTTAAGAATATAAAAATAAAAATAAAAGTAAATTACTAAATTATTATTATTATATTATTATAAGTAACATAGTCAATAAAATCTTATATTCTATCAATCTAATATTTTTTTAATAAGAAGGTTCAAGATTTTGAAGAATAATTGTTAAGAGTATTAAATGTTTGAGTGCAGGATACCCAAAGCAGAACCGTCCGATTTAAGCTCAAAATGTCTCTTTTCTGTGATAAAGGCGTCAGTGGTGTGTAGTAATTACATTGACCCTTTCGTCTTCTTTAAGCCTTCTTTTCTCTCTCTCTCTCTCTCTCTCTCTCATTCATTCACAGCTACACACGCATTGGCATTGCACATTGAAAAGGAAAGGCCCGAGCCTCTTTGTGGCTATGGAGGGATAGAGAACGAGAGAGAGAGAGAGAGTTCTCCATTGTTTTTCTCTCTGTTTTATTTTTATTTTCCTCTTTCAGTCAATTTGATCGGAGTGTCTCTCTATTCTGTTCTGATATTGTCTCTTCATTTTCTTCTTGTTCCTAGGAATTTGCTGAACTGGGTTGGTTTCTGCTTTTCTCACCATTCTCTTTTCTTTCCTGAGATGTCGTTATTTTGGGATTTTTTCTTTCTGGTTTGATATATGGCCCATGAATTCAATGCGTTTGTTCAGATTCTGAGGGATCTACCAGCTTTCAGTGGAAACTGTTGGAGAAAACACACATAAATATTTTGTGAACGTAAAATTTGTTCAGTGTTGTAGCAATTTCATTATGGGAGATTTGAGAAATGGTAATCGGGTCTGTTTCTAATTCTAACCAAAAATACCCCAACCTGAGATTTTACTTCACTGTTGATCAAGCGATATTTACAAGGGAAAAGCATAAAGATCTTTTCTTTTTTCATTTTTTTTTACTTTACTTTCTATTTTATGTTTGTGTGAGGAAAAGTGCTTTGTTATCTTAGTCATGCATTCACCTTCTTTTCATTTCATCCAACCTTTTTCTCAGCCACCCAAAAAAGGAATTTATGAGTTTCTCTTTTTCCCCTACTTTGCAAACTGTTGCAAGTGCTTGTTGTAGACTGATTGGAGCTTCAATTTCTACAGGAAAAAAAAGGAGCTTCTTCTGCAGTAGGAAAAAAAAAATCAGAAGAGAGGAATCTTTAGAATCGCTGTTCTCAGTTACTTATTAGAAAGTGAAGAGTTCTATTAAGAAATGTGTGCGGATTTTTGAGCTTGAAAGCCTTGAACTATCATTTGATCCTTTATTGACATCTGAGAAGAGCTCATTAGAGGTCCCTATGGAGTCAGAAGGGGAAGCTGAGGTGAGTTGATTGTCAAGATTTTGTGAAGAAAATAATTATTGTTGTTTTGACTTTTTTTTTTAGTGTTTACTATATATTTTTACGAGTAATGATATGTGTACAACCTACCTGGCATGTTGCCATGCTGCCAATCCATAGTTTACTAAGTAACACCGAGTGCATAAATTTTTGTATATACATACTTTTTTTACACATGCACAAAAATATGACAGAAATGGAAGCGTAGACGAAAAAGAAAACTTTTGTGTTCAAATGCACAAAATTTTCTATACATATGCTTTTGACCATTCAGATATACAGAAACTTTTAAATAAGCATGCGCAAACTTTTTTACACACAACTTTTCCCACACAAACTTTCTTCACATAGTTCTGTCTAAAACTGGAAACAAATTGAATTCAGGAAATCAAAACAGTAATAAAAAATGTCTCGTATGTAGTTATTTTTTTGTGCAATTGTTGGTAGTGATTGATGACTGATGACATTTGTTTTTAATGCTTTTTGCATTACACAGGCAAAGCCAATGAAAGCATTGGGTGGGCAGGAGTGCCAGATCTGTGGTGATAATGTTGGGAAGACTCTGGATGGTGAACCATTCACTGCATGCGATTTTTGTGCTTTCCCTGTATGCAGGCCTTGCTATGAGTATGAGAGGAAGGATGGGAATCAGTGTTGCCCACAGTGCAAAACCCGCTACAAGAGGCACAGAGGTAAATCAATCTATAAAATGTGTTGTTGTCTATTGAATGTTATTTCGTAGAATGCAACTGGATAAGTGTTAGGCTTGTATGCAGAGCACATGGTCCCTCTATATTGAGGAGGATTCTTTATCCTCCAATTTTTTTGTAGTTATATTCTTTCTTTCTAAATGAATTTCTTCTCCTGTAAAAAGAGTGATAATATACTTGAAAGTTATGAAGTAGATAATGCAAACAGGAACTTGGAAGCAAATTGACCACTTTCATGACTAAGTAAGAGAATTCATCCTTTTTGTTTAAAGATAATTTACTAAACCAAATGCAGAATTGAAACTATTGTGGTTATAGGCAGGCTCTTGAGAATTGAAACTATTGTGGTTATAGGCAGGCTCTTGAGTCTAGACTAGACAAAGGTAAACCTTAGTAAACTGTTGGAATGAACTAGCAAGACAGTGATGGTAAGTCTAAACGGAGCATCCCTACTGTTAATAGTATAGCATAGCATAGTGTAGTGTAGTTACATTGCTTGGGGTTAGTTAGAAGGATTAGGGAATAAAAATTAGGAGGTGAGATTGGAAAACCCTTCTTCATTGATAGTTTTTTGGTTTGTTCTTTTTTTTGTATAGAGGATCCCTTGTCCTCTTACCTAATGTATCTTCTTCTCCTCTTATTAATTCAATTCTTTTTATCCAAAATAAATAAATATATTTGGAGGGGAGGGAATTAGTGAGGTGTCTTTGTCATTTGTTATAGTCTTTAGGAGAGATTGCGGAGCTTTAACTCTTCCACTACTTGTAGTTAGTCACTGTAGTTTCTAGGGGTCTTGGCACATTGCCTTTGAATCCCAATTCAATAATATCCTATTGTTCTTCAATATCTCTATCTGATTTCCAGCTCTAAGACCTACCATTACTGTTTACTTGTCTACTGATTTTTTTTTGCAGGCCAAATCTGCCATCTGGGCAAACAATTTATAATAGAATATTTCATTTATACTTGACTCCAAATGTTTGATCTAGAATTGGGATAATACACATTCCACTTAAGCAATTGTCTATAGTTATCTTTTGTGGCTGTAGTTCCCCGACCTAGTGGACTTGCATTGTTGTTTTTCTTTACGAGAAATGGAACAGTGTGGTTTATTAGTGATTAGTTTATTCTAGGTTTGTTGCTTCCATGCTGCACGAACTGAAATAAGATATCATAAAACACTTCCTTTGAGAATTTTGTTTCTTACTTTAGTGCCCCTTTTGTACGAAATCCTTTTTATTTTCCTCATTATTATTTATAGTTGGCAGATATAAGTTATTCATGCACAACATAATTCTCTGTTTTGATCTGCAATATCCTGTGAATATTGAAAAAAAAACCTCACTGGCAATCATACCACATATTTAATTGATTCCAGGAAGCCCTGCAATTCTTGGAGATAGGGTGGAAGAGGATGCCGGTGCTGATGATGGTTCCAGCGATTTCAATTATGATTCGGAAAATCAGAATCAAAAGCAGAAGATTTCAGAGCATATGTTGCGTTGGCACATGACTTATGGCCGAGTAGCGGAGGTTGGTGCTCCAAATTATGATAAGGAAGTTTCTCACCACCACATTCCAATGCTGACCAGTGGACAAGAGGTTATTTAGCTTCCTACAGAATCTCTCCCTCCCCCTTCCCCTCATCCTCCCAGAAGCTAACATCCAATTTTTCCTTCAATTTTGGGTTTCTGAATGAAACTATTTAATTCAGACTGTTCCTCTATATCTTCAATTTCAGGTCTCTGGTGAGTTATCTGCAGCTTCACCTGAGAGGCTCTCAATGGCATCTCCTGGGGTTGGTGGTGGGAAGCGTGGCCATAATCTTCCGTATTCATCTGATGTTAACCAATCTCGTATATCTCTGCCTCTTCTTGTTATCCCTGTTTTCATCAATTGTAATTGTTTCTTTTATTTATCTAGCTGTCTGATTGTGATTTTTAAGGTGCTTAGTTAAATGATAGAACCTACTAAAAACCAAAACTGAAATATGCAGAGAGATTAGTATTATTAACTGTCAAATAGGCACCAGTGTGGTAAACCTAATGAGGAAGAAGAAAGAAAAGCTTAACAGTATTTGGAAGGAAAGGTCTGAGCATTCGGAGCAGCTCAGTCTCTCCCAAATGATTCTAAATTCTGGAATCCCTCTCTCCCCTAAAACCGTGTACAAATATCCCTCTGCTCACCCAATCATCACAGATCTGCCTAGACCAATCCTAGAAGGACACTTCAGCAAATTCAGTTATGCTGTGGTGGGGCCCAATGTCAGGCCCATTTCCTCATTGTGAGGTAGTTCTCCATTCTGCACTTGCACGCCTACCTCAGGCCCTCTCTCAGCAACTTTCTTGTACCTTTTCCTAATGTAGACCCTTGTGCACTTGGGTTGCTTACTCACAGCTAAAGAAGTGCTATCACTATATTATTCTGCAGCAAATATTAGGGCTGTGGAGCCTGGAGTTGGCAATGTAGCATGGAAAGAAAGAGTTGATGGCTGGAAGATGAAACAGGAAAAGAATGTTGTTCCAATGAGCACAGGCCAAGCTGCTTCTGAAAGAGGAGCTGGAGATATTGATGCTAGTACTGATGTGCTTGTGGATGATTCCTTGTTGTAAGTGTTTTCTTTATTTATAAGACTTGGTGCTACTCTATTCCTGTTGCCAGCCTCCACTCACTCTGTAGGTATTGAGTTCCTATTTTGAAATGTCATGTATGATCTAATACCACATTATTGTTATTCTATTTTTAGTAGTTAGGAATCTCTTGTTGATGTCTACTGAAAAAGCAAAGTCATTCAATTCAATCATATGTTTTGTGTGTGAGCTCAATTTCTTTTGTTATGCAGGAATGATGAAGGTCGGCAACCCCTATCTAGAAAGGTTTCTATTCCATCATCTAGAATTAATCCATATCGAATGGTCATTGTTCTGCGGCTGGTTATTCTCTGCGTTTTCTTGCATTATCGAATAACAAATCCAGTGCCCAATGCATATGCATTGTGGTTGGTATCAGTTATATGTGAGATTTGGTTCGCCATGTCTTGGATTTTGGATCAATTCCCTAAGTGGCTTCCTGTTAACCGTGAAACATATCTTGACCGGCTCGCACTGAGGTAAGCCCTCTCTAGACCTATCATTTCTTCTGTACAACGAAACTATTTGGACACATTGCATGTAGTTTTTCCTTTTACAAAATCCATTTGAGTTGCAGATATGACCAAGAAGGAGAACCATCTCAGCTAGCAGCCGTTGACATTTTTGTCAGTACTGTTGATCCATTAAAGGAGCCACCACTTGTGACTGCCAATACTGTACTATCTATTCTTTCAGTTGACTACCCAGTGGATAAGGTCTCCTGCTATCTCTCTGATGATGGTGCTGCTATGTTGACATTTGAAGCACTTGCTGAGACATCAGAGTTTGCAAGGAAATGGGTTCCTTTCAGCAAGAAGTATAACATTGAACCTCGTGCACCTGAATGGTACTTTGCACAAAAGATTGACTACTTGAAAGATAAGGTTCAACCATCATTTGTGAAGGATCGCAGAGCAATGAAGGTAAGTGATTGACTTGTTTGCTGTCTGGGTATGCATGTATCCTACTTGCATGATTGTTGGGATACATAAGGGCATCTTTTAATTTTACTTCCCTGTTCTGTTTTCACAGAGAGAATATGAAGAATTTAAGGTTCGTATTAATGGACTTGTTGCAAAGGCACAGAAAGTGCCTGAAGAAGGATGGGTGATGCAAGATGGTACACCATGGCCTGGAAATAACACCCGAGACCATCCAGGAATGATCCAGGTAGTTCACTAATTATTTATTTATTGGCTACTTGGTACATGTATGAAGATGACTTCTCACAAACTGTATTTCATTTATTTAGCTTTGGAATACCTTGATGGAGCACGTTAATGAAATCATGATTATAAACAATTATTTCTAAATGACTTGTGTAGACCGTAACTGTGTTACTAATTTTCTATAGAGCAAGTCTTATGCTTTGCCGTTGTTAGATTTTGGTTGGAATGTTGAAGAAGTGCAAGCATGACATTCACTATGATTACATTCTATATCTTCAGGTTTTCTTAGGTCAAAGTGGAGGACTTGACTCTGAAGGTAATGAACTTCCACGTTTAGTCTATGTCTCTCGTGAGAAGCGTCCAGGGTTCCAACATCACAAGAAGGCTGGTGCTATGAATGCACTTGTGAGTGATTTTACAATAAAAAATTGTGGAAGTTAATTACCTCCCCCAATGTACTCATCATCTCATTCTTGTAATTAATACAAATTCTCTGCAGGTTCGAGTATCTGCTGTCCTAACTAATGGGCCTTTCTTATTGAATCTTGATTGTGATCACTACATAAACAACAGCAAGGCCTTGAGGGAAGCTATGTGCTTCATGATGGATCCCAACCTTGGGAAACATGTTTGCTATGTCCAGTTTCCACAGAGGTTTGATGGTATTGATAGAAACGATCGATATGCCAACCGTAATACTGTTTTCTTTGATGTAAGTATCAACTTTATTCATCTAGCTTTTATTTATGTTATTTGATTTCTAATTCTGGTTTCTATTCTTTTGGTTTGTGTGATCCATTGTGCTTTATATACATGTGAGTTTTTTTAATCATTCTTTACAACTTGTGTACAGATAAATTTGAGAGGTTTGGATGGCATTCAAGGTCCTGTTTATGTGGGTACTGGATGTGTCTTCAATAGGACAGCTTTATATGGTTATGAACCTCCTCTTAAACCCAAGCATAAAAAGCCTGGGTTGCTATCTTCACTCTGTGGTGAACGTCGAAAGAAGAGTTCAAAATCTAGTAAGAAAGGATTAGACAAGAAAAAATCAAGCAAGCATGTTGACCCAACTGTGCCTATCTTCAGTCTAGAGGATATTGAAGAAGGAGTAGAAGGTAGGACTATCATCAATATTTTTTTAATTGTCTTTTGTTGATAAGTTTACCATTCAAACTACTTTTGCCAAATTTAGTCTTGCGTATATTGTGATTTCTAATGTTGTCATTCCATTGCTAAAAATGAGAGAACTATTGATTGCTTTCCTGCTTCTATGGGAGCTTCAAATCTGCTTCCTGTGATCATAATTTGATTGGCCCATCTTGAAATTGTGTGTGCCTTGTCAAAAGAAATTCTGTAGGGTACACTGTTTAGCACATGATTTTGAGTAGCTTTCAATTAAATAGAACTTCCCCCTCTTATGCTATTTATTTTTCAGGCACAGGGTTTGATGATGAGAAATCGCTACTTATGTCACAAATGAGCCTTGAGCAAAGGTTTGGCCAGTCTGCTGTTTTTGTTGCGTCCACACTTATGGAGAATGGTGGTGTACCTCAGTCTGCCACTCCAGAAACTCTTCTGAAGGAGGCTATTCATGTTATCAGCTGTGGTTATGAGGATAAAACTGAATGGGGAACTGAGGTATGGCGTTATGTTTTCCTATATCTTCCCCCAATGTCTCATTCCATCATTGCTAACATGTAAGGGCAGCCTGAGACTACAGATCCAATAAATTTAACTGCAAAGTAGAGTAGCCAAAGGTTTCCCGTACATTGTTTTATATGAAGGGATCCTGTTGGTCATTTGTGCTCTGAGTCAGTTGTTAAATGAGTTGGTATTGGTTGAAATTGAACTATGCTGTAGCATGAGGAGGAGGAAGCTCAGAGTGGGTTTTGGCAAAGCATGAATCAATACGATGCTGTCTTACATTATTAATTTCCTTTGAGGAGTTCCCTAATTAATTTTTCTTCTTGTTATGGGAGTTGTAGGGGGGAGCTCTAGAACCTTGGATCAAGATCCTCTCCTTTTCAAAATGTGAGGTTATATTAACATGGAATGATCATGTAGATGAATGGTGAGATAATGAACATAAACATTTCCTTTTCATTTCGAAAAGGAGAGGATCTTGATCCCTAAAACCTCCTAAATAGTGTGAGATTTTGCATGAGGTATACTTTTTTCCCATTGATTTCTTCTTGAGAAGAACTATGCATGATAGTGCTGTCAACACCTCATCTAATTTACCATCATTAGCAATGGGGAACCTCGGGTATGTAGGCAATTTGTTTTTGGTTAAAAGCTGATTTAGAATGCATGTGGCAAACTTAATTTTGTGTCTCAAGTCTCAGCCCTTTTTAGTCTTAGTTAATAGCATTCATTGTTGAATATGGTTTTTCCTGTAATGACCAGTTGCTATTAGAAAGAAAAAGCAGGGCGCTTTTATAATAATCATCAAAGAAAATCACTTTTTTGTTTTCTGTTCCACAGATAGCATTTGTAATAGTCATCAAAGAAATCACTTTTTTGTTTTCTGTTCCACAGATAGGATGGATATATGGTTCCGTCACAGAAGATATTCTTACTGGATTTAAGATGCACGCGCGTGGTTGGCGGTCCATATACTGCATGCCTAAACGCCCAGCATTTAAAGGTTCTGCTCCAATCAATCTTTCGGATCGTCTGAACCAAGTGCTTCGATGGGCTTTAGGTTCTGTGGAAATTCTCTTCAGTCGTCACTGCCCCATATGGTATGGTTATGGTGGAAGGCTGAAGTGGCTCGAGAGGTTTGCATATGTGAACACCACCATCTACCCGGTTACGGCTATTCCCCTTCTCATGTATTGTACCTTGCCTGCTGTCTGTCTGCTGACTAACAAGTTCATTATTCCCCAGGTTTGTTATTTCTCCATAAACTTAATTAAACTTAATTCAGCATAACACAATAACACTAGAATGTAACCTTACCAACTATGTTGGTGGCACCAAGGGGTGGAAGGAAAGTAAGCTAAGCAATCACTTGTCATTTACCAATGAGATGGTGTCACTGGCAACAGCAATACTTGTGAGGACTGAATAAGGTTTTTCTGAATGATATTAAAGTATTTTGCTAGGGATTTTTATTTAAATGGTAGAATTACAAATAAGAATTGTGGTAATGCATATATGTCCATTTTAGGATGATTGACCAAATGAGGGATTAAGGACGTTCATACATGGTTAATATTATGTCTTTATTTAATCATTCATTTGGTTAATACATCTAAAATTGGAAGAAAATTAACTAGTCACTTGAATTGTAATCCTTTCATGTCCCTACCAGAAATTACCTCACCAACATTAGCTGGGTTCGAAACTGCCATCCAAGACCTTGTGAATTGAAACCTCTTGCGGAAACACTTGAATCTAGACATGTGGTCTCTTATTGTATCTAACACAATCACGTGGTTGTATGCAAGGTTGTAAAATTCGAGAGTTTTTGTGAATTCGTGAAGTTTCAGCAAACTCATCGTAAACTTGACTCGTAAACTCTTGAAACTCGTAATAGTTTACATACGTAAAAATATGTTATAAGCAATATAATTAGAAAATAAACATGATTAAATATTATATTTATAATTGAAATTGAATAATATTAACTTTAAATTAAATTAATAAAAGAAATATCATAAAGTACACCTTAATGCATGGCATTTAGTTGTTATGTTATGCTTTCTTCTGTATTTGTATTATTTTATAGTTCGATAAAACATATATCAATTATAACAAATATATGAAATTAGCTAAATAAACTCAATACATATTGTCTAACATAAACATAGTTAGGTATTTAACAAAGTTACAAAATTTGTACATTTTGAAGTAAACTAGTAAACTTGTAGGTAGATTTCAACTCATAAATTAGCTTGTAGAATCGAGAGTTTAGTTAAACTCATACGAGTTTACCAAAAAATAGTTTACATGTTAACTCGTTTTGTGTAGTAAAATTGTAAACTTTTTGAATTTATTCCATAGTTTAACAACCATGGTTGTATGCAACACAATACTGTGAATTTATTTTATTTTTGCTTGCAGATCAGTAACATTGCAAGTATTTGGTTTATCTCTCTCTTCCTTTCCATCTTTGCAACTGGAATTCTCGAGATGAGGTGGAGCGGCGTCGGGATCGATGAGTGGTGGAGAAACGAACAATTTTGGGTTATCGGCGGCGTTTCAGCACATCTCTTTGCCGTGTTCCAAGGCCTACTCAAAGTGCTTGCTGGGATCGACACCAACTTCACCGTCACCTCCAAGGCGTCAGATGAAGACGGAGACTTTGCGGAACTCTACATGTTCAAATGGACAACCCTTCTCATTCCACCGACGACGCTCCTCATAGTGAACTTGGTGGGGGTCGTCGCCGGGATCTCCTATGCCATTAACAGTGGTTACCAATCATGGGGTCCCCTCTTCGGCAAGCTTTTCTTTGCATTCTGGGTGATCGTACATCTTTACCCTTTCCTCAAAGGTCTCATGGGGCGCCAGAACAGGACACCAACCATTGTGGTTGTTTGGTCCATTCTGCTTGCATCCATTTTCTCTCTGTTATGGGTCAGAGTTGATCCATTCACCACAAGAGTCACTGGTCCTGATGCTGAGATATGTGGAATCAACTGCTAGACCAAAAAAGCAAGCCTGCCTGGTGGGTATGTGTTTTGGATTGTAATTATGTATGTATGTATGTATGTATGAATGTATGCGCAGTTATAGCAGACAGATATATAAGAAATCTAATTTAGAACTGAATTATCTAAGGTTATTGGTTTCTTTGTAATGCTAACGTGCCTCGCTGTTTTCTGAGAAACTATATATTATAAGCTTTTCAGATGATAACATCCTAGTATTCATCTCCGGTGTCTTCTAACATGGGACTTCCGAGGTTTATAACCTTGTGATTTGTAAATTAAAAATAAAAAATAAAAATGAAGTTACATATTTTGCCTTCACCTTGTTTTTCCTATCCCTCTTCCCTCTCTTTCTCCTCATCTTGCCACTGTGTCCCCACAAACAGCGATAATGCCAACAAATAACACGAAAATCTCACACACCTTGTTCCTTGTCTTCTATTTGTTCACAAAAGGGGTGCTGAAAATTGAGGGTGATGGATTTTCTGCTATTCAGTGATATCTTGAAAATTTTTGCTTTTGATTTTCTTGTGTGTGAAGTGTATTGGAAGTTTTAGAACTTAACAAGAAATAGGGTTAATAGTAACTTACCTAAACGTATTGTAATTGCTATTGTTGTGTATTTAATCTGCTAACGTCAAATGTGTAATTTGATCCCTTAAGTTTTATAAACAGTGCAAATAAGAGTTTTTGTCATTTGTTAGTACATTATCCTTTCTTTAAAATAAAAATAAAAGAAAAATTAATTTTTTGAGAACAAAATAGAGACAACAACGAGAAAAATATCACTGACAGCAATAGAAATTAAAAGCAACCATCGAAGAAAAATGGAAATAACAAAGAGCAAAGATGGCATTGGAGATAATGCAGGAGGCAACTTAGGAAGTGGACGAAGTCTCAGGTAGTGGTGATATGCCTGAAAGGGCTTAGGACATTGTGTTCTTTTAGAAAGGGAGAGAGATTAACGTTTGGGGGAATTAGGTTTTGTTTTTATTTTTATTTTTATTTTAAAAAGTAGTTTTTCTTTTATTTTTATTTTAAAGAAATGATAATTTTGTCCTTATAATACCCCATGTGACAACAATATATATACTAGTGAACTTTTTAGACGTTAAGAGTAATGGAAGGAACTTTTTAGACGTTAAGAGTAATGGAAGGCTTTATTCGCAATGTTTAGAAAACTTAGAACGTTGAATTACACATTTTGTAACGTTAGGGGGATTAAGTGCATAACAATTATAATACAGATGGATAGGTTGCTATTAATCATAATATCCATGTTTGACGCGTCACATGTAACTATAATTTTATTTATCTAGCATTTAATGTGTCATTTTATAAGTTTGTATAAGATAAAATTAATTAATTATTATCAAAATAAGATAAATTAACTTTCTAAAAAAAATTCTATGTACATACATATGTTAAAAGAATTAATTTTTACAAGAAAATTTGATTAAATTAGTTAGAAATTATTGATGGCATTAAACTAAAAAAATTATTGTTATTAAAAATGATAAAATAACTAAAAAATTTAAGTTCTGATAATATATTATTATTATTATTATTATTAAAAATTCAAGTGCACACTATTGTTATTACAAATGTTTTTAAGATATGCTACTATTACGATATATTGTGCAATATTTTGCCAAAGAGACTACCCGGGCAAAAACACATTGTTTTGCATATTTTCATACAACAAAAAAAAGGGAAAAATAGAGATCTGAATCAACCGCAGTGAAAACGACTTGCGCCCAACGACAACAACTCCGAAATTTCCTAAAACTTTGTGTCAATAATACAATAAAACTTTGTAAAGTAAAATTATGGTTTACTTTAAAAAAAATTATTATTTATTTAATCTTCATAATTATAATTACTCAATAGTTATTTATATTAATTTGTTAACCATTATCATAAGTTGTTTTATTTTACTCGTATCTTATGATATTATAATATACTATCTATTATGCATGTATATGGTAGTAGTTATAAATTTTTGTTCCGACAAGTTTCGATTTTTTTGCTATTCTTTCTACACTCATCATAAATTTTTTAACAAATTTTTCCTATATTTTTACTTGGTCTAGTTATAAAATTGATACCGGACTTTAATGGTTTCTTTGACTATTTCTACAAAGTTACAAACAAAGTTTCATGTACAGGTGTGGTACACATTAATTGCATATTATAAAATATGTTTAATATGTTTTTGACTTTCCTTTGCTATTATATATACGTAACTTAATTAAAAAAAAACACACTCACATCTACCTATAGACACATTACATCTCATGCATTATATCAATTAAGAAAATTAGTTCATGGTTTGACATGTTTTATCAATTTTACGTAGTGCTCATTTGCATTAAGTTACTCATTATTATTTATTTTTACCTTATAAATTTGAGTAGAGAATTTGTGGCTTATTTTTCAACCAAACATGTCAAGTAATAATTGTTCGATTGATGAATGCCCAAAACTCTTCAATGCTATTGGAGGTGAAAAGCATGATGAGACAAAGTTACAAAGAAAAGTCAAATGTGGATGAGCACGCTTGGTGTTCCCACAAAATTAACTTCTTGGCTAAAACAAATGTATCAGCCGTAGAATGAAATAGTAATTGATCCCTAAGCCAGGCAATTCCACCAAAGGGGGAACGCAGCCCTTTGGTTATGAGTTATCCAAGTACTAGAACTATGAACAAGTCTTGGACATAGGTGAAAATATGGAATGAGAAACAACATGCATTAAGCAATAGCCAACATTTACACCAAATCCACAAACTTTGCATGAAGTTATGCGGAAAACTGCAACTACAACTTAACTAAAAGATAAAAGTGCGTAAAAGCAAGTAAAAGAAAGTAAAATTTGTGTTGAGATGTGTGCATCTGCATTTTCTTGTGTTTTGAGTGCTTAAATACCCTTAACAAATAATTGCATTGTCATTGTGGTGTAACTTCCAACTCCACCACCATATAGCAAAAACCATCCCACTACAGTCAATGGACCTACCTACTCTAAAAACCGTTCCTAAAGATTAACTGATAGTTTAGTAGTTCCTGCATGACTATTTTCATAGTCCCTTGCCACCTCGACTAAAGTCTTTAAACCAAACAATTCCCCTAGCTATAAAATAACTTAACATTTATGTATTCCTTCAACAGATGGGAGTCGATTTTTCTTGCCTAACTATGAAACCATCTTTCTAATCCCATCATCTAAAAAATGATTCAAATTTGAAGTTTGAGTGGTAACATATGTCCCATTATATCGACTAGCTGAAAAATGAGGCTGGATGATATAACTGTCACATCATAATCACTATTAAGCTATACCACGATAATTTAACACAATCACATATGTCCTATCAATGTGTGTGTCTGCATCACTACCCCTTCAAATTTATCCGTTTAAAACTTAATGATGAAGGAAAAAACCCTAACTAGACCATAAACTAGCCCTTTCTACACTCTGACAAGCTTCCAAGGGAAACTATAAATACCCATCCTCTTCCTTGCCTTAGTCACCATTCTTTGTAACACCCTAGTAGCTGTTTACGCTTAAGTTGCAAACAATGCTCACTAGTTTGTCACTTTCTCAGTCAGAATACCGTAGTCCTACATTGCTTTCAAAATTATCTTTTACTGAAAATATGGACCAATTTAAACTTTTCTTTGTTACGAAATCATAAATTATATATACAAACGTATATATACAAACGTTAGAGTCTCAAGAACTTAGGTATAGCTATAGGTAATAATTCCAATTAAGTCATAGAAAGCATACCATACATACATGTAGGTCCAAAGGAATAGTCACACACACACACACACACACACACAAGTATATACCCACTTAATACACATAATAAGCTAATGATAGGTATAAGTCATTCAACTAAATACAAAACATAATGTTCTATCGTCACAATTCACCATTTTAAACATAAATTTCTCTGCTGGTCCTATGTGGAAGCTGATACCATGACGACTCCAAAATCAATCTTCATTGTCCCAAGGTAGGGTCCTCACCCTGTGGTTCCTCAGGAGATTCTTCATGCGCTCCTAGAATCATAATGAATGGGGGTGAGAACATTGCGTTCTTAGTGGGAATCCTAAGGGCTTAACTATTCGTTTCTATTCATTTATGATCCAGGCCACTCAGGAGATCTCTAGGTGATAAAATAAATAAAAACTAAAGGCCCTACTTCTTTTTTAAATCCTTACTAGCCCTGAGCAGCTTTATCTAATTAACTAAGTGACAGGGAAAGTCTAATCTTTCATTACCTAAAGGGTCTTCGTGCTTTCTAAACCTAATCGTTTAAGTATCGTTCCTCCGTGACTTAAGAGTCCTCATATAGGCGATCTTGTGAAATCCACTTTCACTTGACATTGCCTTATAACGTATACATATATTATTATCATATACATACAACACATATATAATGCATGAAGGGAATCTGGGAGTTCTCCTATGCATGTCAGGTATTTCCATTGGGGCAGCATCCTTCTTGTCCTTTCCCCCATTTACCCAGCGGAATCGTCATCCCCTACCAGTGTACAACCTACTCCGTATTCGTATTTAAGGCAGAGCTCATACCGGAGGTGGTAGCTAGCCACAAATTCATTTAGCGTAAACATATTTATAAAGTGACCATCCCTGCATGCAGGGTGGTGACGGGCTTGACCTATGACAAGCTGGAGGTGGACATCATATTTTTGTTCTTGACCTAATTTTCATATTTTATTTGACATATTCTGCTTATGTAGCAATTTCGTATTTTCTGCCTAAATTCTCTTGTTCTTTTTTTTTCCATATCCTTTCTTTTCTATCAATTCTTTTATGATATCCTTTCTTTTATCTCAATTCACACTCTTTGGGACATTTACTTTCTATCAGTCGCATATTGAAACATATTCTAGCTTTTCACAACAGATTTAAGCTTGCTTCCTTGGTATTAACCAATCCATCTTGCAGGATTGGTGCGGGGCATGTCCACTGACGTGCCAAGAAAAAGGGATTCCCTATTATATAACTAAGTATATATCTTCAAGGTACACTGAATCTCATGGTGGTCGGAACCTTCTTAAGATCTTGTTCATTTCCTTATATTCAATTATTATCTTTTCATAATTACATGGTTAATCTTCTAGTTATCTAAGGTCACCCTAAAGCTCTACTGGCAACCCATTCCTCATGATGCGTAAAATATATATATATATATATATATATATATCACATTTACAATCACATAATCATAATACTTGTAACTAAAGTTCACTTGGTGTTTTCAGGGCATACATACTCTCAGAGATTGGAACTTTTCTCTTATCTTAAAAATTTCCTCTTTACTTATATACTCTTGATACCCTAAGTTCCTTTTAATTTCTTTAGATTCTCTTTTTCACCTTAATACCTCAAATTTATAACCCTAAACCTAATTACTCCTGATTATATATTTTCTTGCTTCCCTTTGTACACTTAACCTAATTCCACTCTAAAGTTTCTTAGACTCTCATATGTCCTCATGTAAAGCCTAAATTGTATTATATATGCAATCACTCTCAGGCTTAATTTTCTCACACTTGAACTTTACTCAAAACTCCTTAAACTCACACTTATTCTTAAAACCATAATTATGCCCTTACCTAAGCTCCTAACCCAAATGTGTACTATGTGTACACACACTCTCAAAACTTATTTCTTTAACTTAACTACCAACCCAAATCCTCTAAGACTCAAGTGTAGAATTCAAAACCCTAAACCTATCACTTCTAACCTTCAAAACCGAGTTGTGACTACTATGCCTAGCCATTTTAATATCTTGTTTCTTTATCTTAAAATTTTACTTAAAATCTTTTAATTCTTTCATGCAAAGGTCAAAGTCTTAACCTTACCTTAGTTGGACTCTCATAACCGAATTCTTACCCAAAACTTCTTAAAACCCACATGCATGAAACCTGCTAAATTTCTCTTGAAAAATCGAATTCACTCAAAATGCTTAGGCAACATCAAGACATAGTTTTCTTAGTTAAATTTTCACAAATTTCTCTCAAATTCTCTTGCCTTAAAACATCCCTGAAAAAACAAGAGTACAATTTAATTTTCTTAAAAACATAAAGTACAAATCATAACTATGGCAAAAATGTCACAATACAAGAAAAACCAAGTCACTTAAGTAGTGGTGTTTCGGATTACCCACTCTTAAGAAAACTTGACAAAACTCTTGGCTATTCAAAGAATGCTCCTTGGATGACTTTGATGAGGCACCAAGGCTTGCATGCAAGGTCCTCTAAGGATGATGGTGGTGGCAGTTCTTGATGATTCTTTTGACACCGACTTTTCTTGGCCTTGTTCCTCCTATGGCCTAGCTTTGCTTGCTCCTATTTTTGGCTTGCTGATGATGGATTCTTGGCAAGGTCTTGCCATGGTTTTCTCTCAAGAAAAATTGAGAAAATCGAGAGGATGATGATAAAGAGGCCACAGTTTTCAGTAAAGAATTTGTTGAAGAATTTGATGAAATTAGGAAGAACAAAGCAATGCTTACACGTTTAGCTTTGATTTGCTTTGCTTTGAATTTCTTAAGGAAAGAAAATAAATTTTTGATGAAGGTGGGTTGTGTTTTAGGCTTTGGTGGATGAAGGAAAGAAAATAAAGAAAGCAAAGAAGTGTAGTAAAGAGGAAAGCTTGGGAACCGAATGCTTATGGCAAGAACTTGGCTTCGGTTTTGCTTGCTTATAAGCATATATATATATGAATGATTTTGTAACTAAGTAAGGCTGATTGTTTAGCATTCAGCTGAGTGAATTGTCAAGGTTTTTGAATAAAGAAAATTGAGAAATTAAAAGCAAAGCATGGCCGGTCATGATGTGGCCTTGTGCATGTAACTTGTTTTCTAATTACTTGACATGTGTTTGCTATTAGGTGTGCTTAATCCAAGCTGCCATGTTTCCTTCATTTGACCGAACTTAAAGGTGTAATCAGATCTTAATTATGCTGATTTATGTGTATGTTTTTCCCATAATTTTCCATATATCTGTGGCGATGTGTGTCGCCATACATGCATGGTGATTTAGCGGGGATTCTATAAAATTTTTCTAGCATAAGAATATCATCTAGAAATCTTTCTAATGAGGAAATTAAATTAATCAATGGTACTTTTAAATCAACTTACATAAAATTATGTTTCACTAATACCGTTTAGAAATTAATTTTAATTCTAGACACGAAAGATAATTGATTTCGAGAGCTTTCGAATTCCCGTGAGAACTCAAAACTATTACCTTGATAGCTATTCTTAAAATAGCATAGTGATTTAGATTCTAATCCTAATAAATCAGCTTTACATAATTATCTAGGTCATAGAATGATTTCTAAAGGAACAGAGAGTTATACCGAAGATCATGCGTAATCCTATGGTTACTTGTGAGAAAAGGGCATAACTTTCTAAAATGGTTTCAAGGTGAAACAAGAATGTTTTAGGACCTTTTAAATGATATATGGATCTGTTTTAAAAAATATTTTGGTGATATGGGAATGAATATAAGGCTACCGGGGCCATTGGTTGACCAAAGGGGCTTACCCGGGCTTTGTTGGATAGCCAGAGATTCCAGAAATCCTTTATGCATAATTTAAATACTTAGTTGACCTAAGATTTTATCTAATTTGAGTTTTGAGGAAGCATATCGCGTTTTTCTTTGACTCCAATAGGTTTTAAGGGAAAGTAGGGTTGTTCATCGAGAATTTGACCTACAGTCAGCATAAGGGAAAATTCTTGTGTGACCTAGAGAATTTATTTCTCTACGGATCTTCAAGAAAAAACCTAAGGGGAAGGTGTTGACTTTCTCAGCAATTGAATTTGAATAGCCTTATTTGGGGTTTTCCTTAATTACAAGGAAACTGAAATGTTTTAGAGATAGAGAAGGCTTGTAGGGGCGTCTTGAGACAGTGCTAGGAATAGCGTGAAAAAAGTGGGGCATTACATTCTTCACTTGCCTTCCAACTCTTATTTTGTCTTCAAAAAATCACAATATCTGTCTTCGACCTTTTTTGCCCTTCTTCGTTCCCAAATTTTCTTTCATTTTCTGTTGTCCTATCTTTCTTAATCATGGCTCTTTTTCTCCCTTACGAGCTTTCCACCAAAAAATATGTCATTGGTCCTTAGCTGAGGACAACATTGAGGGCACCTACTATGATTACCTATAGGTTTGACGACCTTAAAGTGTAGGATAGAGTGTGTAAGGTAATCCATAGTTGTTGTAACCCGTAGAAGAGAGGAAGAAAAAGAGAAAATAGGAAACAGACGTGCGCTGCAACACTCTCAGAGCGTTGAGCGCTACAGTGACACGGTGATAAGTCCTACATCGGGAGCAACATCTAGACGTGGTCTTCAGCTCCCCTTATAAATAGAAGTCTCCCATGAGTGTTTAGATTTGTTAATTCACTCAAGAGCTTCAAGGTTCCGCTTTGAAAGGGACTATTCACCCAAGTTCTATTTTTACTTTTTTTCCCTCTTTTTCTTCTGTCGGTCTGGAAGCAGTGTCTTCACGTAGGGTGTCAAGAGCTCTCAACGTCTATGCTCCTTAGTTGTCAGTCATTTCCAGGTGAGTGGCTTTCTTCCCAGTCTATTCTCAGACCATGTATTTACTTTTTAAAATTATTTATTTATGCATGTTTTTATGAAATCGTAGGAGGTGAAACTTATTATTTTCTTTGAAGTATGTATGAAAGTAGTTATTATTTAGGAATTTCTCTATTTATGAAAGTAGTTATTTTATTAAACTATTTATGAAAATATTTATGATACTATTTTAGAAAGTCATGAAAATTATTTTAGAACTGCATGGGACCATAAACCTTTATTGCATTAAATATGTCATGTTGCATGTTTATGGATGATTATGAATGAGTTGATCATGTTGTGCTGTCAGTTAATACGTTTATCATGTTTATTTTGTTTTATTTTATTTAAATTGTTTTCATACGACAGCCTACGTTGACCCTAATATACCTTGTATGATTGTAACATAGAATATGATTAATTTAGAATTGCAACAAGACTGTGAAGCCCATACATAGGTAGTCTGTGAGGCCCGATGTCATGTATCACGTATAATGTATAATGTATAATGTATCATGGCATGTAGATTAGGTCAAGGCCTTAAAACCCAGATATTAATAGGAATAATTAAATCTGTAATGCTCAAATTGTTTATCTAGAGAGCTCCCAACCTGTTTATGTTTTCAAATGCTTTCACGTACTATGCATTATATTTATATAAATGTTTTCTTGCTTGATATTACATCATGTATTGTCTTTGCATGTCATGTTTTCAAAATGTTCCATGCCGCTATGATGGCGGTCATTCGCTGAGGCTCTCCAAAGAGTTCTCACCCCTTAAATTCCCCTCCAGTTGTAGGTTAAGATGTAGAAGTTACAGTGCATGGAGATCATGGTCAATTGTAGCAATGTCAGGAGTCTCGAGTAAGTAGTCACCTTGAGGTGAAGCTATCTATAGGATATGTTAGTTTTATTTTAATTTATAATCGAGTCAGTGTCTAGAGTACTTGAATTGTATACAGGCAGGATCTTTGGACCGATCAAGTATTTTATATGTATATTTGTATTTATTGTAAAGAGTTTATGTTTATTCTTGAAAAGAAGGTTTTCTTTGTTTTTATTGAAGTTAAAATGCATGTGTTGTAAACAAAAAGTGTTCCTAAGAGGCTTTCATATGGGAACTAGTCCCTTGCGTAACGATAACGATTTTCTGGTCGTTAAAATATGGTTTCAGAGCCATAGGTCATCCTGTGTCTATTGGAGCAAGTGTCCTTAAGTAAGGTTATGGTTGTGTAAATGGTAGGTACCTTATTTATACAAGGCGCAATATTACCTTAGGCTTGTAGGATGTCATGTCATATCTAGGATTAGTTAGAAGAGTCAGCCACGTCTAGATCCAAGTAAGCATGTCAAGGTTAGCTATGTCAGTCATGTCTTCTTTCATTCCTTGTCCTCATACCTAGTCAGCATATGCCAGCAAAGCTCTCTCACATTATTCAGATGAGATGAGAGTGTGAGTGTGGGAGAGTCTTAGGGACTCTTTAGATTAGGGTTTCTTTAAAAAGAAATATTAAATAATAAAATTATATTAATAAATAAGATTACATAAAATGTTGCAAAAAGTAATGCTAGTCTAGTGGATAAGGCATTACTGTGAATGACAGAAGTCTTGGTTTTGAGTCTTACTGAAGGTAAAATAAGTTTATGCACGAAGATGAAGTCCCACATCAGAAGTAACATATAGAGGGGGTCTTGAGATCTCCCTATATATAGAAGCCTCCCATAAGTGTTTAAACTTGCTAAATCACTTAAAAGCTTGCAGGTTTTGCTTTTAGTGAAATTATTCACTCTAGTTATATTTTTATTCTTTTTTCCTCTTTTTCTTCTGTTTGTGGGGAAGTAGTGCATCCACGTTGGGTTTCAGAAGCTCCCAGTGTCCATGCTTCATAGTCGTCATCCATTTCTAGGTGAGTGGCTTTCTCCGCAGTCTATTTTCAGACCATGTACTTATTTTTTGAAATTATTTATTTATGCATGTCTTTATGAAATCATAGGAGGTGAAGCTTATTATTTTCTTTTAAGTATGTATGAAAGTAGTTATTATTTAGGAATTTCTCTTTTTATGAAAGTAGTTATTTTATTAAGCTATTTATGAAACTATTTTAGAAAGTCATTAAAATTATTTTAGAACTACATGGGACCATAAATTTTTATTGCATTAAATATGTCATGTTGCATGTGTATGGATGATTATGAATGAGTTGATCTTGTTGTGCTATCAATTAATACGTTTATCATGTTCATGTTGTTTTGCTTTATTTAAATTATTTTCATGGAAGTAGATCTAGGATAGAACTATAAGTCAGCGACAACCTATGTTGAACCTAGTATACCTTGTACGGTCGTAACGTAGAATAGGATTCATTTAAAATTAAGGCAAGATCGTAAAGCCCGGACATAGGTAACCTATGAGGCCCGGTGTCATGTATCACATATCATGTATAATGTATTATGTACCATGTCATGTAGATTAGGGCAAGGTTGTAAAGCTTGGACATTAACAGGAACAGCTAAACCTTAATGCTCAGATTGTCTATCTAGAAAGCTCCCAACTTGTTTATGTTTTCAAAAGCTTTCACGTACTATGTATTCTATTTATATAAATGATTTCATGCTTGATATTATATTATGTATTGCATCTGCATGTCATGTTTTCGAAATGTTCCATGTCACTATGATGGTGGTCATTTGTTGAGGCTCTCTCGAGAGTTCTCACCCCTAACCTTCCCCTCCAATTGTATGTTAAGATGTAGTAGTTGTTGTAACATCCCGGTTTTTCCCCTTATAGAGATTCCATGTAATTAGTATGCATTCAAGATGATTATTTTGATTGGAAATGTAATTATAAAAGTTATTTCTCCAAATACCAGTCAAAATAATGGTTTCATGACCTTGTGGAAATTTCGCGAGATTCAGGTCAATTTTCGATCCTCACCGGAATTTAGTCAGGTATCAAAGATATCCGTAAAATACACTATTATGAAAATAAACTTACGAATACCTAGATTTGACTTAACTTCCTTATAAGAAAAATTAGTAGATCACAGTGGTATGTTTAGAATATTTTTAGGATATCCGTACACGAACGATTAATGACCAAACGCGATCAAACATGATCGAAAATGAAGCCCATGGCAAGGCCATTAGCCAAACCACGACACACACACTCACAGTGTAATATCCCACTTTCTCCTTAAAGGGAATTTCGCGTAATAAATAAATATACAAGCCAATTATTGAGACTGGATAATTTAATTATAAAATTTATTTTTTAAATACCAGTCAAAATAATGGTTTTATGATCTCGCGAAGTTTCACGAGATCCAGACTGATTTTCGATCGTCGTTGGAATTTAAGAGCGTACTGGCAGTACCCGTAAAAAATACATTTTTACCAGGGAAAATTAGAATATCCTAGTTAAATCTCAATTTCATAGCTTAAGTGATTAATTAGTGTTAAAATATGTTTAGATAATTTTTATGTCGATTGTTAATTTTTTGCGCGCGCGGTCACTCGCTTAACTGGATAGTTAATGACCAAACATGACCGAACACGAGACAAATTTTGGGAGAAATTTCCCCCAAAATCAGCCGTGCAAATCAGCCCCATACCCCCATTAAAAACTTTCTTACACACAATTACACTCACCTTACCCATGACATCACTTTTACTATTCATCCATCATTACTTCTAATTTATTTAATCCATTTTTTACTCATTTTTCTTGAAAATTCCCCTTCAAAACTGAACACACACACACCATCAGCTCTCTCCCACATTTTTCATCATCTTCTTCCTTTCATTTCCTCACCAAAGAGGCAAAGAACCAAGCTCAAAGCACCACCATTGTCTTCAAGCAAAACTCAAGCATTCTTGTCATTTTTCCTAGCAAAAAAACTGAAACCCCCTAAGCCTAAGCCTAAGCCTCACCATCTTCTTCTCATTTTCTCCCACTTAAAATCTAGAGTGAACATCATCTTGTTTTCTCTAGAAAATTCAAGCCACTCCTCACAAGAACACAAGCACATAGTCCTTATTTTGGAGGAAGAAAGCAAGTGGTTCTCCAACACTCTTAGAGGCATCTTGTCAACACATTCACCACCAACCAAGAACTCTTTGGAAGTGGGTAACTATGCCTAAATCACCTCCTTGGTGATCTAAGTATGTGTATGTGTGAATATATGATAATATGTGTATTTATGTGATATATGTGGATCCATTAAATCATCGATCCTGGGCAACAAATACTTATTCTTGATGGTGACTTTGTTCAAGTGCCGGTAATCGACACACAATCGCATTGAGCCATCCTTATTCTTTACGAACAATACTGGATCTCCCCATGGCGACGCACTTGGTCGAATAAGCCGTTTCTCCATTAGTCCTT
>QANU01067283.1:0-13350 GCA_003254905.1 Nissolia schottii | reverse complement strand
GGCTATGTATGTACACGTAATGTTAATAAGCACGAGAACATAGTAAGCAAGAGTAGTTCCCCTATCACCTAGTAATGTAGATAAAGCCGTTCAGGACTTAGGCCAGATAATAATCAGTAGGATATTAGTATGCATGTTCACTTAGAAACACCTGAGCGGCCGGTTGATAAGTGAGTTAAAAGGATCCCCCGACGCCAAGGTAAACCACTGAGGACGAATGTTCTCACCCCCACTCACTTATACTTCCAGGGGTAGACGTGAGCTATGAGGAGCACCAAGAGGATCAGGAAAGAACAGAGGACAAGCTACCGATGACGGACGGACAGATCTTCAAGGCTATGAAGACATGCTTAGTTGGTTATGTGATGGACGAACTTTTATTATGTGTATGGATGATTATAACATGTACATATACTTTATTATAATATTATATGATTGGTTGTACTTATCTCTAAAGGACCAGGTACTTGCTTAGGTAAATAATTATGCTATGAATGACTATTGGTGGTAAGCCTCAAGCTCTATCGTTTGTCTTATATACTTTGATTCATACATGGCTCATATTTCATAATTATGCACTCAGTAGAAAAGTTTTAAATTGGTCCATATTTTCCTAATTCAACTATTTTTGAAAAAGTAATAAGGGACTATAAGTATTTCCACCAAGTGATTAACAACCTAGTGAGCATTGCGTACTACTCGAGGGTATGCAGTTAGCTAAGGTGTTACACATAGCTTTCCTTGCGGATTCTCGGCTTTGACAACGTAACAACGGAGTGCACGAACGGAACGTGTTTTAAATTAAAAGCTAGCAAATGAAGAAATGAGGAAATGAAAGGCATGGGAGGGCTATTTGTAGGCCCCAAAACTGTGGCTTGACTGTAGATTTTTAGCCAATTTTTGGCCCAAAAATAAATGAAAAAGAAAAGAAAATAGGATAAGCTTAATTAAGGATAAGCATGGATGACTTGCTTTGTCATCTTTGACCTTTGACTTGGTCAAATTTGTGTGTGTGAGAGAAAACGTGAGAGAGAGGGCTGATGGCCTTTTGGCCATGTGCCAAATTCTTTTTCGATCATGTTTGATCGTGTTTGGTAGTTAGTTGTTCGGGTACTTTGAGTACGGGTGTCCTAAAAATATTCCGATCACACTATTGTGATCTGCTAATTTCCCTAATATGGAATTTAAGTTCATCCAAGGTATTTGTAAATTTATTTTCATAAGAGTGTTGTTTACAGATACTTTTGATGTATAATTAAATTCCAGTGACGAAAGGTAATAAATCTGATGTTTGCGGATTTTTGTGAATTCGTGAACTATTACCTTATTTGACATTTCCGGGAAATAAAATTGAGATTTAAAATTCTAGTATAATTATATCACTTATATCTCTATTTATTATGCGAAATATTTACTAAAGAAAAAATGGATGTTACACCTAGTCCTCTTATGACTTCTTGATCTTGGGCCTTGAATATGCCCTCATCATTTTCACTAATTTTTCACATTAAATGAGAATATGATAACAATAGAAGCTATGTGGCAATACCAAAGGCTAAAAATATGATTGTGGCGACACTTTGAGCTACAAATCTTAGTTGCTATTGCAGCTTCATTTACCACATTTGCTTTGACGACCTCAAGTGCAACTACAACTTATTTGCCGTGCCAATTATTGTTATTGCCCATTTTAATGTTATATATCAACATAAATGTGACAATACAATAATGATGATGAACTGATGGACTAATTTGACCCACAACTTATAATTTCAAAAATTAAAAAGTGGCTCGAATTTACACTTTCAATAACCAAAATGAACATTACATCATTTATGTTATGTTTCTACTTTAAAAAGTTGTATAACCCAGCTGGTATAACATCTCAAAGGTAACCCCTGTTTTTCTACTTTTGATACTTCAACCTATGTGTATTTATTTATTTATTATTTATTTTTTTATGAGCCTTTTACAAAAAATAAAATAAAATTGGAAAACCAATTTTACCCCCGCTAAATCAACCAAACCCTATTTGCGTCACTCCACCTCCTCCAAAATCATCCCCAGCTTTTGCCGCCGCCAGCGCCTCCAGTTCGCCTCCAGCAGCAAGCGCCTCCAGCAGCTCGCGCAGCAGCCGGCGCCTCCGGCAGCTCGCCACGCAGCGCCTTCCAACTTGCTCTGCCTCCCGTCGAAGCTCCGACCACCGCGCCTGCAACGGTACGCTTGTCCTCCATTCCTTCTCTTTCCCACACCCGATCACTCTTTCTTCTATGTTTTGGTTATTTTTTACTGGGTGCAAACGGAGGAAGTAAACGACGTCGTTTCATTTCATTCTTTCTTGTTTTATTTTTACTGCTATTTTTTTTTAAATTTTAAAAATCAATATCCTGAAGCTGAATAGTTTCTCACCGGAATATTCGTCGTCTGAAGGCAGCGGCAACAACAGAAGAAACAATGAATGCAGAGGCCAATCTGGTAACAGAAGAAGAGGATCAGGTGGTGAATCCATGGGAGGTTTCAGCCAAAGACGGCGGCAAGATCGACTATGACAAGCTCATCGACCGATTCGGCTGCCAAAGGCTCGATCACACACTCGTCCAGCGCGTTGAGCGCCTCACCTCACGCCCTGCTCACATCTTCCTCCGCCGCGGCGTCTTCTTTGCTCATCGGTACACGGCTTGATTTGTTTGTGAGAAGGGGAATCGAAGGCATCATTTTTGTTTTATGTGTCGATTCTTTTTTGCTTTTTGGTGGCAGTGATTTTGGTGACATATTGGATGCGTATGAAAGGGGTGATAAGTTTTACTTGTACACTGGTAGAGGACCGTCCTCAGAAGCTTTGCATTTGGGACATTTGGTTCCCTTCATGTTCACCAAGTGAGTGTATTTGAAATTATTATTTTTTAAATAATAATAGTTTGAATTTTGTAAATAGGTATGTAATCAAATTATGAGTTTAAATTTGATTGAGTAAAACATATTTTAATACTATTATTATTCAATCATGTGTTAACACATCATTTAATGATGGGATGCACCCTAGAGGGTATAGTGTACAATCTCAATAGTTGATGAAAAAACTAATGATTTAGGATTTTATAAGATTGAATACATCATATGTGTCTTATAATATGCGCGGTTAATTTTCTCATCAACGGTTGATATTTTGCTGCTTAATTCTTATGTACTCGTTATTATCTAAGATTCTTAAAGTGTTTCCAAAGCAACAGAAATGGTACTGTTCAATCAATGCATAACACATCAGTCTGAATGTGTTTTATAGTTGATAGTTGATGTGGTACACATTGAATGATACTGTGTGAAGAGATCTCTCTTGCTTTGGGAGCACATTGAATGTTAACATAGTCATCTTTTTTGATAATGTGATGATGCATAAATTATAGGTTAAAAGGATTTTCATAGTGATAGGGAATTATATATCTGAAAGTTATAGGGCATGAAACATGAAAGTTAAGGTGAGTCTCAATTGTTCTAATTGCAGTAGATGCTTGTTGACGTAGTGGAAAATATGATGTAGGTATTTGCAAGATGCCTTTAAGGTTCCTCTTGTTATACAGCTTACTGATGATGAGAAGTTCTTGTGGAAAAACCTTACTATTGAGGAGAGCCAAAGACTTGCAAGGGAGAATGCAAAAGACATTATTGCTTGTGGTTTTGACATTTCAAAGACATTCATCTTCTCTGATTTCAATTACGTTGGGGGGTGAGTGAGTTTATAAACGCAGGGTTGCCCTGAAAATATACTTTTCAAGTATGCTTTGCTGTATTATGGGAATTTCATAAGTGATGAATGTTTATCCATTATTACAAATTTGATGTATATGAGGAACTAAGTTTGACCTAGAAACTTATGCTATTAAAATGAAATGCTGCCTTCTATGAGCACCTTCAATATCAGAATAGAAAATGAAAGGAGTTTCATGCTTTCTACATGATTAATATTTCTTAAAACTTTATTAAAAAAATTGTATATCTTAGTACTATACTCTCAATAGACTTAAAAATGAAAGAACACCAAGTCTTGAGGTTAATGCATGATATGTATGCCATTTTTCTTGACATCTATTGCGAAAAAGTACAGACAATGGTCTCATGAAGTACATCCATTTGGCTTACAAAGTTACTCTAGTTTTGGGATGTTTTTCTCAAAAAGAGGTTCTAACTCAGCCGGAACTTTTTACATAGTTTCTTTACTAGATGATATGCTTTCCTTTCCCATAGTAATTTCAAGTTCAACAACCATAAACTTGTGGGCATTATAAATATTTTTGGGTTCCATATTTGAAAGTCATTGAATATATGTTCAAATTCCTTATTTTATCCACAAAAGTATATATGAAAGTAATTGATGACTGTTTTAAGTTAATGTGGGCATCTTGCTCTTATATTACGCACATCATACGTGAAATAAGAAAAAAAATTGAACGAAAGTTTTCTGTTTACTTGTTGCTGCTCTGGAACAGGAATTCACTAGAGAAATTTTCCAATTGCATATACTATTAACTCTGATCATCATTTTTTTAAAGTCTTGTTTCTTTTGACAATAATTTCCTTTTCTAGTGCCTTCTACAAAAACATGGTAGAGGTTGCAAAGCGTGTAACTTATAACCAGGCTGTGGGCATTTTTGGTTTCACTGGGGAAGATCATATTGGAAAAGTTAGTTTTCCGCCTGTGCAGGTATAGTCCATTTATTCCCTATGTAGAATTTGGCTGCCATTTATATTTCTACTTCATTGATTTTTGGTTCTTGTGTTGCTGTAGTCTTGGATTATTAGATTTTCTTCCTTAGTCCCTTTCTCTCATTTTTTTTTTGCTTA
Source organism: Nissolia schottii (assembly GCA_003254905.1). Taxonomy (NCBI): domain Eukaryota; kingdom Viridiplantae; phylum Streptophyta; class Magnoliopsida; order Fabales; family Fabaceae; genus Nissolia; species Nissolia schottii. The sequence continues at coordinate 8,511 of QANU01067283.1, read as the reverse complement.
CACTTAATGATAATGATGTCTCATTCTGAAATGTTGCAATTAGCTGAAATTTCTTGTTGGCAACTAAGTAGTTTTCTCACCCTATTGGGATCTCATCATTTATAGTCTGTACTGTCTAAACATTTTGCCACCAATATCTGGAGTTTTGAATGCCATCTGACATTAAACTATATGTAAATAAGAAATATGTGCATACATTGCGTGTTTCTTTGTGCGTATATAAATTTAGGGTTAATACCCTATTCAGTCCCTGGACTTTACACCTGTGCCCTAGTTAGTCCCTCATCTTATAAAAGTGACAGGTTAGTCATTGAACTTTGCAAACGTTGGACTCGTTAGTCCTTACTCCATGTCCCAAGAGGAAATATTTAGATTTTTTAGGGGCTACTTAGGGTAAAATTATGAATGTTCAGGGACTAACTAGGGCAACTAGGGACTAACCTGTCACTTTTTTATGTTGAGGGACCAACTAGGGCAATGGTGTAAAGTCTAGGGACTAAATAGGGTATTGACCCAATTATAAATCGGTTGGGGCTTGAGACCGTAATACCTGGCACATATACACCATTTGATAAGTTTGTCTAAAATGCAAATTTAAACAATTCAGTAGTTGGTCATTTATTCTGAATTTCTTTTAATATTTTTATTGACAAGTCTAAAATTAATAAGTCAATATATATATATTGCGTGTCAATTTTATGGAATAATAGAGTATAAACTAACTTTTGATTAACATGAAAGTTTATGGATATGAAATATATCTACATCAGTACATCTACATGATGTGAGTTTCTATACTATGGTGGATTTTTGCAATGTTTATTCTTTACGAGTTATATGGTGGTATAAATTTCATTGGAGCTTAAATGCATTTTGTATGTTGCTTTTCTGGTCCTTTTCATTTGATTACTATGCACTTTAAAGTTGCTACATGGAAATGATTGCATATGTTTCATTCGTTTTCAGGCAGTTCCATCATTTCCCAGTTCATTTCCTCACCTATTTTCTGGCATGGAGAATCTCCGTTGTTTAATTCCTTGTGCAATTGACCAGGTCTGTTAGTCTTGATGCTTTTGTATGCAAATTTTGTAGTTGACTTCATTTGAAAATTAACTAGTCTGGCAATAGAAAATGGTAATATCTGATTACTGTGTTTTGTAAACTTATATTCAAAGGAAAAGCAAAGCCATTAAAGAATTCTGTTCCAAATTAATAGTATTTGGCATTATTCTCCTACTATGTCTTAGCTGTGTTGTTAGCTAAGTATGAGGTTGGGGATGGATTTGGGTTATGCTAGATTAGTTTCTATTTTATGATGTAAGGGAAATATATTTGATTGCAGGAAAAGTATTATTGTACAACTAGGGCGAGAATGAGAGATCATTTAAAAAGAATTTAAAAGAAAGGAAAAAAGTGAAAATCAAGAATGCACATAAAACTAATGTCAGGAGAAGGGATGCGTGAACCTAGAATCTACAATATGTCATTTGTATAGCTGCTGTCTCGACTATGGACCTGGGAGTTTTAGATTGCCAAGTAGGTTTGTCAATAGAAACCCCATTTTATGAGGGGACTGGAAATAAGACTTGCAAGGAACAAACTCTCCTATGTTGATTGAGACAAATGTTAAATCCTACGAAAACTTAGAATTTCGAGTGGATTAAAAACCTTTGGATGGATGACTTATGTAAAGACGATAAATTACTGAATTGAAGAAACTTCTCTAAGAGTTACAGTTGTTGGTTAAAATATCAGTTTAGTTTCATTTGATTTCCTTTATTTCTTTGGACAAGGAAGAAAATATTTTCAGCTCAATAGAGCTTTACTATGCCTTTTGCATTTGTATTACAGCTACTTGGTTTAAGTCATTGATGTTCTAACTTTGTCTTGATTAATTGTTCTTAGAATGACCAAATGTTTTTGTCATTTTGTTTTAATATCTTCTATGTGAACATCAGTCTCTTGTTCCTGGAATCCTGCTATCATATACGGTCTAGCCATCTAGTTTGCTTGTGTATTTCAAATTTACACAGCTTTGGTAACAGTTATTTGTTACGAAATATTCAGGATCCTTATTTTAGAATGACACGAGATGTTGCTCCTCGAATAGGATATCACAAGCCGGCCTTGATTGAATCATTATTCTTCCCAGCATTACAGGTAAACAATGCTACTTTATGGAACTGATTAAGCTTAAGCTGCTTATCAAATATTTTACATTTTTATGTATATATGTGCAATTGCAGCTGCTTGTATATATGATTTGAATGTGTTTACGTGTGAATGTGAGTAATGTAGTCTAGAGTAACATTTTGTTGGTTGCTACTAATCTGATCAAACTCTTTTATTCCTCTAGTCAAACTTATTTTCGTATTTTGATCATCGTCTGTCTTAGCATTGGATGCTGTTGAAAGAGCTGAGATTGTAAAATATGTTGACTTCACGTGAAGTTGTAGTTGGTAGATAGCATCAACACTCGTATGTTCAAATGTCACTGGAAGACATTGCTTAAATGAAGTGCTAGAACCTGTTTGCAACATAAGTAGGCAACTTAATTCTGATGCAGGATGCTGCAAATATAAGGTTCAAAATTCAAGTGTAGCGTTGAATGCAAAAACTGTTTGTTCAAAATCAATAAAAACGAGAGATATGCAGATAAGAGAGAGGAATTTGGAATTTCAGTTTCAGGAACAGGAATTAGTGCACTTGTATGGGTATCGGGGTTTGAAGTAAAATCAACATTCCCCTTTCCTAATGATGGTAGCACAAACTCGAGGGGAAAATGGTGGCAATGATGACCTGCTATTATGGTGATAACTGGGAATGACAATGCTGACAACAACTTCAGAAGGCAGGAGTGATGAATATGATAAAGGCGACAGTTGCTGTGGGTGAAGCAGTGTTATCTAGTATCCGCTATAGTGTCCCTATAGCGGAATAACGTAGCAGGTTGATTTGTCTGCTATGCTATTTTATAGCGTTAATTGCCCGTTATAGCGGAAAAAATAGCGGGTTTCCGCAATTCCACTATTGATAACACTGGGGTGAAGCAAAACAATCTCATATTTAAATGCCATGATGGCATAGTACATTGCCAGGAAAGGGCTGTGGCACCGAACAATATCAGTTATGACAACAATTAGAGGGAAGTTATGTGTGAGAGACATGGAGAATGGGGAGGGAGCATCAATGGAGGTTAAGCTCGGCGTGATAAGGCATTTATATACAACAAAGAAATTTCATAAAAGAGTGAGTGGAGGGAGTGGGGGGTTCCTAATATTGCACAAATCTAAGTCTAAGCAGAGGAAGTGTACAAATGTAGTGATCCTTGTTCTATATTTAACAGAATTTCATGCACTTGTGTTGGAAAATATAAATATTAATGCATTTTCTGCTTGTTTTCTGCTTTATTGAAATATGAATCTTGCAGGGGGAAACAGGAAAAATGTCTGCCAGTGATCCCAATTCTGCAATATATGTGACTGATTCTGCAAAAGAAATAAAGAACAAGGTTTGTTACTAAAATACTCTTTGAAGCTTTTGTTGTACTTAGGCATGGTTTGGTGAAGCTTTTAGGGAGGATTTTTTGCTCTCAAAAAGCTTGTTAGTTTTTTGTGTTTGGCAAATTGAAAAGCTGAGTTGCTTTTTGCTCCTGGTTTTTAAAAGTCGAAGGTGCTCTTGAGAGTTCTCATGAGTAGCTTTTTAGAGCTGGTTTGTGCTCTCTAACAGTTAAGACTAATATAACCTTTAATTTTAATGGTTATTATTACTCTATTTAATGTTATGTTCATTATAGCCATTTTACATACAAAGAGCAACTTTATAATATATTTTACCAAACATTATTCTTGTAGCTTCTGCTTGTTAAGAGCTACTTTTACATTTCTCTACCAAACAATACTAATATGACTTTTTGAAAGCAGTTTTCTGAGAGCCAGGGAGCCCAATGGTCCTCAAAAAGCCACGACATTACCAAACCAAGCTTTATTCTATTGTTTACATGTAAATCTGCAGTGTCAATTCTTTCACACTGACCAAAGTTAGCTGTAGAATCTCCAATTATCAATTGCTTGCTTGATGAGGAATCTTGGGTGATGTGGTGGTCTATGTCATGTTTTTATGCAAGATAATAGGTTTTGCTTTCGTTTTCCTTGAGTGTATTCATTCTGACTTACTCATTCTTACCATATCAATCACTAAATTTCACTGTGGTAGATCTTGCTGTACGTCACTAGATAATTAGAAAATATAATGTTTGCCCCTTTGTCTCACTGTGCTTCCATTTCCGTTTCTCAGAGCAACATCCATCTTCCTTATCCCCCCCCTTTCTATTTGGTTACCTTTCTTTGGTTCTCCGCAGGTAAACAGACATGCATTCTCTGGTGGGCAAGATTCTATAGAGAAACATAGGCAATTAGGAGCAAATGTTGAGGTAATGAAGTTCTGATTGCTTTAGTGTCATTAATAATATGCTAGTTCACATATAATAAATGTGTGAACATAACATTATTAAGTTAATGTTTCTTTCCCTCACATAAATCCTAAAAGTAAGTCTAAAAGGATTGACAAAAAGGATTAAACATGTCGATAAACCTATCAAATATGTTGTGTGTATATATATATATATATATATATATTTTTTAAAAAAGACAAACCTTATCAAATATGGGAGGATTAAACCCCTTCCATTCTCCCTTTTACATCCAGTAAATTCCTTTTCCGATTTTTGGTGCACTTTTCCTCTAGTTATAGGTCAAGAATCTTGACATGTTACATTATTCAGGTAGATATACCAATCAAATACCTTTCATTTTTCCTAGAAGATGATGCTGAACTTGAACACATGAAGAAGGTCAGATTTCTTTCCTTTTTTTAAGGATGTTCCTTTTTTATTTTTTATGAGTAGCATAATAGGGTGCTATATTTTAATTTCTTTGATAAGTTGTATCATTCTTTCATAGGAGTATGGAGCGGGACGCATGCTAACTGGTGAGGTGAAGCAACGCCTAACTGAAGTTTTGACGGAATTAGTGGAGAGACATCGTAGGGCTCGAGCCGCTGTGACTGAAGAGGTTTGCATTTTACACTAATAAATATTTTGGCAAAGATGCTCATGCTAAACAAGTAAATAAAAATAACTTTGGACCATAGTTGTCAACTCATGAATCAAATTGTGAATCGTTTTCCCAAGTTTTGAATCGGGAATTGTGGATCGTAAGATTCAGGGACATATTTAGAGAAAGCTTAAATAACAAAATTATATACATAAAACATAAAGAAAATGCTTTAAAAAGTAGCAAATAAACTTAATAAATAGTATAATTAAAGAAATAGTAAAACATTTAATATAGAATATATATATTTTAAGTGTACATATATATACACACAAAACTCACCATCAAATCAATGACTAAATTTAACCCAAATTTTTAATATAGAATGCAAATTAACTAAACACAAATTACTTAACTATTAAAATACATTATGAATAAAAAAAATTATCTTGAAGATGAAAAGTGAGTGACTTAAAGTGGGGGGCACGTGGTATACCCAAAAATAAAAAAAGGTCACATGAACTTTGATACAATTAACAATACAAGTCAAAATCATGGAGTGAAAAAATGTCTGGTCAAATAGTCAAAATAGTAATAATATAATAATACACAAACCAATTAGGTGGAATGTAAGATAACAATAGACAATTGAATGAATCAAAAGCCTACCGTAAGAAATAATTATTTTAATATTATAATTTAAAAAAAGTATTCATATAAAGCAAACATTCACAATAAACTGTACCACAAATAAAATCCTAAGAAAGATACAGAAGAGAAGACTCTTGCTCCTTCGGATTCACAGTGGACCTGGAATGGAGTTGCCGACTTGCTGCTACTGGAATAGAATCTTCGTTGCTGTGGGTGTTGTTATAGTTGATCATGAGCATCCAACCCAGATTCACTGTTACATACTCTAATAACAACACTAGTGAGTTAGTTGGAGAACAAGGAGGGCAAAGAAGCGAAATGACACCTTTTGCTTTCACTTACAACAGGAGGGGTAAAGGGAAATTAACTGAAAAGAATAACCTAGTGGGACCTGAGGCTAGAGGGGGAAGCTAAAGGAGTGTGGAGAGCATGTGTATTGAGTTAGGGAATGAGAATTCTGTTAGAGGAAAGAAAAAAATAGGAAATTATAAAAGAGGAGTGGAGGGGGAGTGGGGGGGGGGGGCAAAAAATTAGTGGATTGAGACTTGCGGAGAGAGGTGGCCTCTCGAAAGCCATCACTATCATTTCTTGTATTATTTCTCTTTTCATTCATACATACATAATACACCTTTTCAGAGAATTGGATGATATCACACTGATATCACCATTCTATTGGTTCACCCACATATCTCACTCTCTTCTCTATACTCTATCTATTCTTCTCTGCTATTATCTTCCATAATCTCTACTGTTTCTGCTATATTCTTATAATTCTATACTAGAACCTTACAACTGGTATCATAATTTTGATCTTGGGCACAAGAAACTCAACTGCGATGGAGGAGCGTGTGGACGGTTTGGAGCGACAAATGGTCGAGTTCCGCGTGGAACAAGGTCAGACGATGGAGCTTTTGATGAAACATTTAGAGGATTTGGCGGGGCGTCAACAAACACCACCGCTTCAAGGCGACAACGGATCTCCTAGATACTGTTGCGTTGTCACAAAGTCTAGACTTGAGATCTTGGTCTCTTGATTCCTCTAAGCAATTCTCTTGTAAATCCTATTTTCAGCTCCTAACTCATTCGTCGAACATAACCTCTTTCCACCTCGAAAAACCCATTTGGAAATCAAAAGTTCCCTGCAAAGTCAAATCCTTTAATTGGGCAACTGCGCTGACCACATAAGGCTATTTCCGTTGATCTGTGTGTTGTGTGTGGGAACTCTGAAACAGTTACACACTTGTTCTTGCATTGTCATATGGCTGACTCTCTATGGAGCTGTCTTTTTGGTATCTTGGATGAGTGTTGGGTGCACCTCGCGACCTTAGACCAATTCTTATTGGCAAGTTATGTTGGTTTAGGTGGAAGGAAAGAAGCCAATATTTTGTGGCCATGTGCCATTTTTGCTACTATTTGGTGTATCTGGGTTCAGCAAAACTCCTGCGTTTTCAATGACAAGTTCTCTTATAAACTTGTGCTTTGGGATAGGATTAAGCGTTTCGCTTCATCTTGGTGTAAAGCTCATAATCTCATAATCTCTATAGACATCTTTCCCTCTCTAATATGTTGAGAGATTGGTAAGCCCTCTTTCATTGATAGTTTGTTGGTTTATTTTGTATAGAGGATCGCTTGTCCTCCCATCTTTTGTATCAATCTTCTCCTCTTGTCAATACAATTCTTTTATTAAAAAAACAATGGTCCAAATCTAATTCTATCATTGATTATTTACCCAAATCAACCTAATTGTTGGCCTAACAAATTAAGAGCAGTAACGAGAGAAGTGAACAAACAAACTGAATTTCATTAATCAAGCTAAAGAAATTACACAAGGGTCAAGTTACTTGATTGGATCCAAAGAATCCCCAATAAAGGAATTTACAAATCCATAAAAATCAAAAACAAGAATCCTAGTTCAAGAAAGTTAAAAGGGTCTTCAAGTATGATTCTCTTGAGCTCTCTCATCCTAACTCATAGAAAATTAGAAAAAAAAAAAAACCTAAGATGATAAGTAGATCTCAATAGAAAATAATAGTGCAAACTTGTGGGCTTCATGCTTTGGTGCACTGCAGTGAAACTTATGTGTCCTTGTCGGTGCGAGCTGTTGAGTTGTGCTCCTTGCTACAACTCCTCATTATGAGTCCATCCTCATTTGCTTTTTCCGATGCTATTTTCCTTTGACAAAAGAATAATTTCATCAAGAAGAAAAGAAGAGAATTATAAAAGATACGAGGACAAGAGATCCTCTTAATAGAAATAAGAACAAAACAAGAGCAAGCTAGCAATGAAGTGAAACTTTTCAATCTCTCAACATATTTGAGACGGAAAATCGTCAAAAGATTGTGCTATACATCAAATAGAGGTCAAATGCCTATTTCTATCTCACAAAACTTGCTTGATATCAAAACCTACACTGATTCACAAAAAAAAAAAAATGCATTTGAGACCTTGAAAGTTCTAAAATGTTAAGATTTCTGCATATTGATTCTAGTTTATAACTAAGGTGAAGTTATTTATCTTATGAAAGATACTAATATAAGCCCGACACCTAAATGAAAAGTTGGACAAAATTAGATATATAACCTAAATGAAAAGTTGGACAAAATGGGGTGTGTATGTGTTTGTAAGAACTGGTATCTGAATTGATAGAATTACTGAATATGCTGCTGTATTTATTAGATAATCAGGAATTCCAATGGGGAATTTCCTGGCAGAACAATTGAAAACCTAAGGACAGTAGGATAATAAACGAAAATTAGGAAAATGCCTGGGAATTATAGGATCCCTTGGTCCCCTATTAGTTCTGTCT
>QANU01067214.1:0-26961 GCA_003254905.1 Nissolia schottii | reverse complement strand
AACAGCTGCAGGTTTGTGTGAGCAGTACATATTACAATTGATGTGGTGTGGGTTTGTACCCAATAGCAACAATTTTATCCTACCTTTCTTTTTTTAATTTTAATTTTTATTGCTCATTAGATTTGGTAAAAGTATTGAAGTTTAATATTCCCTTCAAATGCTAAAACCGGAGAATTTCTTACATGAATGAATTGTGATTGGGGTGAGGATGAAATGATGTTGTAGGATATACTTAGCGTGAAATTCATTTTAGGTCAAATTACGTATTATTGATTTTGGAACAAATGAATTTTAAAAAATTAAATTTGATCAAAATTAAGTTAATTTATCGTAATTTATGTTTTGAAAATATTTTATCTAAAAGATAATTTTGATATTATAAATTTTGTTTGAATAATATGAATAAAAAACACTTTTGCACGTATAATTATATAAAATGATATGAATTTAATTACTTTTATGTAAAATCGTAGCACACTCTTGAATTTTAACCTATTATTTTGTGTAATGTCTTTTTAAATTATTACTACTAAAACATTAGTAAATAGGTTGAAAATTATTTTATCAAGTACTGTGAAACCTTATCAGAATGCATTTATATCAGGGAGACCCAACTGTTTTTCAGATTTTCATTATATGAAAAAGAAAACCACAAGAAATACAGGTCATGCAAGGCTCGAGCTTATGACTCAATGGAATGGTGCTTTTTGGAATAGGTTATGCAGATTATGGGTTTTCCTAACCATTAGCTAACTCTTATTTTGCAATGTGTCTCAACAGTGAAGTTTAGGGTACTATACTAGCGAATGAGATTCCTGGTGATAGTTTAAAACGAGAGAGGGGTCTGTCAAGAAAATCTTTTGTCTCATTATCTTTTCATCCTTTGTGCTGAGGTTCTCTCCAATCTTCTCCGTCGACGGTCACAAGAAGCAAGAACCATAGGTTGATAGGGATGTCTCGGAGATTAGTCATTTGTGTAATAAGATCATTTATTTAGGATCATAAATAGCTAGTTAATTCACAAAGGAAGTAATAATAATTTTAGGTTTATGGGAAATGGAGATCTAAGAGCTTTGGATTTAGTTTAAGCATCTAATAGCTCGTGACTTGATTTTCAAGTCTCTCCCTAATATTTTTTGAGTGAGGTTATGGTGCATCTATGGCACTTAAGATCCACATAGTTTATAAACACAACATTTTTAAGTGCATATATGTAGGAGAGTACCATTACTTTAGATGATTTATTTCTGCTGCAAATTCTCATTACACCCCCCATACAAGTTTTTTCTCTTTTGCATTTCTTGAATCTTGAGCCTTTTTTTTTTACACGATCATGGTATTCATGTGCGAGTCAGGTGACTAATTTCTTGCTTACTTGTAAACACCTCTAAAAGTGAGAAAACTTACCTAAAAATTTAAAGTTGCTTTGTATCTCGAACTTTTATTAAAGAACACAATTTAAATAGGTCTTTATATTGATGATAATAATAATAATAATAATAATAATAATAATAATAATTTGGTAACTAAATCCTTTGATTACCTATACACATATGTAAATATAAAATTGTATATTAATGGCAGCTAGATTGATCAAGATATTTAGTTACCAAATTATTATTACTAATAGGAATTGGGATAAGGAAAAAGGAGGAACCATTGCCTCTATACCATGAGGCTCTTAGAATTCTGAGAAAAAAAAAGTATCCTCCTCCTCCCAATGACCCATACATGACAACTTGCCCTCCGCGATCTCCAAATATCCTGAACTCCTTCTCTTACAAAACCCAAATTCCCATCTAACCCAAAGAAATTCTGTGCATGATGTTTTCTACTGCCTCCTCCTCACATGACCCAATTTCTCTCATTAGAAAGAAAAATTGCAAGAATCTTCATAGTAAGTGGAGATTGCCAGAATCTGCATACGGTAAATAATACTAGATTGGATTGGTTTTGACACAGAGATAGTACGTGAATCCATTCGATCGCTTCCCTCTTACAGTATTTTAAATCATCATTTTTATTTTATTTAAGGTAACCTGCAGGAAAGACAGTAACGAACTCGAATGAGAACTTCTTCAATAGGTCTGAAGTAATAAAATAATCCACATTCTTTTTAATTATACATTTTTAGTTTATATATATCATATAAAATATAACTTATGAGGACATAATTAGAGAAATGTCACATTGTACTCATTAAAATTAGTTACGCTTTAAGGTGAATTCTTTGGTATTTTTAGGACACTAGATCCTCTTACTCTAAATAAATATAATTTAGCTACACATTAACTTAAACATTTTTAAATAAGAATGTTCATAATCATCCATTAATTTATGTTGAATTACATAATATTTTCAATTTTTATTTTCAAAAGTTGATTATCTAATTTGAACTTAAAAGATTGAGATTACTCTGTAGGACAAATTATGACTTTCTTTTATTTGAATATTTAAGATCCTATAAATTTTTTTAGTTTTCATAAAAATTAATTAAAATAAATTATGTTACGAAATAATCTCTCCATCCATTTTCCCAATTATTCAAAAACCCCTAAATTTGAGATTTACCTAAAACCTCGTTATTACCTTGCTTTTAATATTTTTTCCGCATAGCCATCCAAAGTTTCCAAAGTTTTACTTTACCAAAAAATTCCAAAGTTTCCAAACATCAGTTTAATTGGATGATACTTAAAGTAGACTTATCCCAGCTTGAGAGATATGTCAGTGTCACTGCCATGTTCTTCAGGAAGATCATTAGATGAACTGCATTCAATTGAATGCCTTTGCCCATGCCAAAGGCTTGATATCTAACATTTACATCATGAATTCCATAATTATTGCACACACACATATGTATAGAAATTATTATTATTCCATGAGAGATCGTAATGCAAATGTTAACTACGCAAGAGTTTGAAAAAGCATCTCACCTCTTTCAGTTTATGGTTCTCTTCCATCAGTTGTACTCCCTGCATGAGCAACATTATCAAACATTAATTTTGTGACGAAGAAAGGGCTTAAGTTCAAAAGAAAGCAACACGAGATATTTATGTATATACTTTTTTGATTAAAATCCTCTAAATTAGAAAGTGAGAGATCTTACATTTTATATGAGTCTCACTAAATGGTTTAAAGATGTATAATCTCTCACTTTTTCACTTTAACAGAAAAATTAAGTAATTTAAATGCTCTGAATCCATATATTTTTAATATCTCCCATATAAATTATTAGTGTAACCCATGGGTTTAATTTGAGAGCTTAATTAATTGAAATTAAGTGTAAATATGCCTAAAAATGAGGTGTTAAAATTGNAAGGTGAGGCCTTATAGGTACCCTCATAGCTAAAAAGAATAAATCGAGTCAATGGTGGAGCAAATGCTAGATGAGGGCATCATAAAGCAGAGTAGGAGTCCATTCTTTAAGATTATTTTATAATCTCATGATAATATGGTCCATGTAACTAATAGTAGTGCTAACTCTAATAAAAGGGGATTAAGATGATGACAATTAATCTTATAAAAGATGATAGAGTTAGTGGGGGTATTTTGGTAAAACCGACCATCCCTCTCCCTTATAAATAAGATGACGTTACTCAAAGAAAAACGAGGGTTCAAAGATTCCAAAGAATTAAAAAATCATTAGGGTTTGAAATCTGCCATAGAAAATGCTCTTCTCACCATCAGAAGGGGTTGAAAGGATCAAAGGAAGAGAGGAAAAAAGAATACGTTAATGCGATTCAATCACGACATGGATCTGGGTATGTGTTTCTATTCTTAACCTCGTTTACAGTGTGATAATTATAAATTTCAAGATCGTTGTTTCCATGAATTGGTCAATTGGAAAATCACAACTCACATTCTCCTTTCCTATTATCTTGGTCAAGAAAAAATATGGAACATGGAAGTTTTGTACTAATTACAGGGCCTTAAATGTAATTACTATGAAGGATTCTTTCCCTATACCAACTATGGATGAGATAATAGATGAGCAGTTTGGAGCTACTTACTTCGCTAAGTTATATTTGAGGTCTGAATATCACCAAATCTTATTTAATCCAAAAGATCAATTGAAGACAGCCTTTAGGACACATCAAGGTCACTGTGAATGGTTAGTTATGCCATTTGGGCTTACCAATGCTCCAACAACATTTCAGAACTTGATGAATGAAATACTCAAAAGAGTACTAAGAAAATTTGTGCTTGTTTTCTTTCATGATACTCTGGTATATAGCAGTGATTGGAAGACTCATCTATTGCACCTAGAGGTTGCACTACAAATTCTGCAAAAGGAAAAACTATATGCCAAGATATCTAAATGCTCATTTGGGGCAAGAGAAATCGATTATCTTGCCACACAATCAGTGGCTCAGGAGTGGCTACGGACAAACAGAAATTGAAGCAGTCCATAATTGGCCTACTCCTACCAATTTGAAACAACTTAGGGGATTCCTTGGTTTGACAGGGTATTATAGAAGGTTCATCAAGGGATATGCTGCTCTAGCATCACCCCTCATAGACTTACTCAAGAAAGATGTCTGTTGTTGGACTGGAAAAGCTGCTACAACCTTTGAGGAATTGAAAAAGGCAATGACAACAACTCCTGTCCTCAAGCTTCCTGATTTCTCTAAGCCATTCATACCTGAAACTGATGCCTTGAAGAATAGATTGGTGGCACCAAAGAGTCCTTTAATCATGGATATCTTGCGGAATATCATNAAAAAGGGACTCTGCTGTAGGTGTGATGAGAAATGGTCCTTCAATCATATGTGTCCTAATAGGCACTTCATGATGCTACAATGGGAAGATGATGATGAGAAACTTGCAGAACACAACACTCAGCTTGTAGCTGCAGTAGACAACGCTGACCAGAGTAAAGAACAGATAGTTGAAAATAATTGTCACACCGTGATACTATATGCTATCAATACCAGAAACACTATTAGATTTGTAGCACACATTCAAGGAGTGGAAGTACAAGTCTTAATTGATGGGGAAGCTAGGATAACTTCTTACAACCAAGAATTGCAAAATTCTTGAGATTACCTATTGAACCAGCTCCTTTATTTGCAGTAAAAATGGGAAATGACCAGATGATGAAAGCTGGAGGCCTTGTGTAAGACTTAGAACTACAAGCACAAGGAAACACAATCCACTTTCCTGTGTACCTCTAACCCATTTCAAGGGCTAACTTGATCATTGGCAACTCTTGGCTAGCCAAATTGGGATGGCACATGGTGGATTATGACTCAAAACAACTCAAGTTCCTCTACCAAGGCAAGGTAATGGGACTTAAGGGTGATAGATTATTGAAACCAGTTGAGGCCTAATACAATTACATTAGGAGATTCACCAATACAGATGCAATTGCAGAAGCATATACAATGGAACTCTTTGACATAGAGACTCCTTATCCGCCTTGGAGGATATTCCCGAGGACATGGAACCAGACATGGTTTTACTATTGCAGCAGTATAAGCAAATTTTTTATAAACGTAAAGGGTTATCACCGTGAAGGAACTTAGATCATTGCATTCCCTTACTTCGAGGGTCAACTCCAGTCAAGGTGAGGCCTTATAGGTACCCTCATAGCTAAAAAGAATAAATCGAGTCAATGGTGGAGCAAATGCTAGATGAGGGCATCATAAAGCAGAGTAGGAGTCCATTCTTTAAGATTATTTTATAATCTCATGATAATATGGTCCATGTAACTAATAGTAGTGCTAACTCTAATAAAAGGGGATTAAGATGATGACAATTAATCTTATAAAAGATGATAGAGTTAGTGGGGGTATTTTGGCAAAACCGACCATCCCTCTCCCTTATAAATAAGATGACGTTACTCAAAGAAAAACGAGGGTTCAAAGATTCCAAAGAATTAAAAAATCATTAGGGTTTGAAATCTGCCATAGAAAATGCTCTTCTCACCATCAGAAGGGGTTGAAAGGATCAAAGGAAGAGAGGAAAAAAGAATACGTTAATGCGATTCAATCACGACATGGATCTGGGTATGTGTTTCTATTCTTAACCTCGTTTACAGTGTGATAATTATAAATTTCAAGATCGTTGTTTCCATGAATTGGTCAATTGGAAAATCACAACTCACATTCTCCTTTCCTATTATCTTGGTCAAGAAAAAATATGGAACATGGAAGTTTTGTACTAATTACAGGGCCTTAAATGTAATTACTATGAAGGATTCTTTCCCTATACCAACTATGGATGAGATAATAGATGAGCAGTTTGGAGCTACTTACTTCGCTAAGTTATATTTGAGGTCTGAATATCACCAAATCTTATTTAATCCAAAAGATCAATTGAAGACAGCCTTTAGGACACATCAAGGTCACTGTGAATGGTTAGTTATGCCATTTGGGCTTACCAATGCTCCAACAACATTTCAGAACTTGATGAATGAAATACTCAAAAGAGTACTAAGAAAATTTGTGCTTGTTTTCTTTCATGATACTCTGGTATATAGCAGTGATTGGAAGACTCATCTATTGCACCTAGAGGTTGCACTACAAATTCTGCAAAAGGAAAAACTATATGCCAAGATATCTAAATGCTCATTTGGGGCAAGAGAAATCGATTATCTTGCCACACAATCAGTGGCTCAGGAGTGGCTACGGACAAACAGAAATTGAAGCAGTCCATAATTGGCCTACTCCTACCAATTTGAAACAACTTAGGGGATTCCTTGGTTTGACAGGGTATTATAGAAGGTTCATCAAGGGATATGCTGCTCTAGCATCACCCCTCATAGACTTACTCAAGAAAGATGTCTGTTGTTGGACTGGAAAAGCTGCTACAACCTTTGAGGAATTGAAAAAGGCAATGACAACAACTCCTGTCCTCAAGCTTCCTGATTTCTCTAAGCCATTCATACCTGAAACTGATGCCTTGAAGAATAGATTGGTGGCACCAAAGAGTCCTTTAATCATGGATATCTTGCGGAATATCATTACTCTCACATAGGAGGACATAGTGATGACTTGTAGAAGAGAGGGAAAAAAAAAGCGCTGTAGAGCCTACGGTGCGTTGCAACAACACGACGGATGTGGGCGTTACAGTACTCCGAGCGCATTGCAGTGACACGATGATGAAGTCCCACATTAAAAGCAACATCTAGAGGGGGTATTGAGTTCCCCCTATATATAGAGTCTCCCATCAGTGTTTAGACTTACTAATTCACTCAAGAGCTTGAAGGTTTTACTTTTAGTGGAACTAGTCACTCAAGTTAAGTGTTATCCTTTTTCCCTCTCATTATTTTGTTCGTAGGGTGTAGGAGCTCCAAGTGTCCCAGTGTCTGTGTTCCTTAGTTGTTAGTCATTTCCAAGTGAGTAATTTTTTTCACGGTCTTTTTCAGACCATGTATTTATTTTGAAAATTACTTATTTATAAATGTTTTCTGAAATCCTAGGAGGTGGAACTTAGTATTTTCTTTTAAGTATTTATGAAGTTAGTCATTATTAGGAATTTCCTTATTTATGAAAATAGTAATTTATTTATAAACTTCTTTATTTATGAAAGTAGTTATTTATGAAAATATTTATGAATTTATTTTAGAAAGTCATGAAAATCATTTTAGAACTATATGAGGTCATGTCTTATTGCATTAAATATGTCATGTTGCATGTGAATGAATATTTATAAATAAAGTCATGTTACATTATTAGTTATCATGTTTGTAACATCCCGATTTTTCTCTTGCAAAGATTTCGCGTAATTAGCAATTTCGCGTAATTAAAGTGGTCACGAGACGGTTATTTAGACTGAAAATTTATTATTAAGGTGTTTAAATCCAAAATATCAGTCCAAATAATGGTCTTGTAAGCTCACAGAAATGACGCGAGTGTTGGGTTAATTTTTGGTCAGCACCGGAAATCCCGTCGGGTCCCAAAGGTGTCCGTGAAATATACTTTTATGGGGAAATGTTCATGAATACCTTAACCTGACATACCATTATGACCAGGAAAATTAGTAGATCGCGGATATGTGTTCGGAATATTTTTAGGATATTCCTACACGAGCGATTAACGACCAAACGCGATTAAACGTGATCGAAACCGGTCATAGGGCCCTAATGCCTATCCAAAGGCCAAGATATTTCTGATAAAATAATAATATAATAATATAAAATAATAATTAATTAATTAAGAAGCTTCAGAGGGCCAGGGGTATAAATACCCTACCCTGAAGCGATTTTGTTTCACAAAAGCCACCGTTTCCAAAATTTCCGGTCCCGTTCGTGCACATCACAGTAACGCTGCCGAACTCCAGAAAAATCATAGGAGCATACCATCGTGGAGGGGATATTATCTACATCAACTCTACAGATTCAGAATCTGCGTAGAAAGTGGGTAACCCTAAGCCCACTGTCTATGTGGATTTCTATGCTATTTTATATGTGTATATTTGTGAAACTGTTTTGAAAAATATTATGTGAAAAATATAGAGATTAAGTTGTGAAAATGATTTTGAGTACTTTTGATGTTAGAAAAGCATAACGGTACTTGTTAGAACATATGGAAATGATATTTGAAGTTACAGTGAAGGTTCTCTGTGAAAAATGTGAAAAATGACGCTACGGATGAGTTTATAACATAGTCATTCGAATGACCCCCATAGTCATTCGAATGAAAGTGAAGTTCTCACATCCAGGAGCATTTTTAAGGATTCATTCGAATGACCAAACCCTAGTCCTTCAAATGAAAGACATTTTAAGGATTCATTCGAATGACTAAGCCCAGTCATTCGAATGACCACTGAAGAACACTACAACAAAAATGACTATTACCGTCGGACGCGAACGGACGGCAATACCGTTGGAAAAGACAAAATAGCCGACGGTAACCGGTCGAAGGAAAATGGACAGGTGAAAAAGACGTGCT
Source organism: Nissolia schottii (assembly GCA_003254905.1). NCBI lineage: Eukaryota > Viridiplantae > Streptophyta > Magnoliopsida > Fabales > Fabaceae > Nissolia > Nissolia schottii. The sequence continues at coordinate 18,067 of QANU01067214.1, read as the reverse complement.
ATTACCATGGGATAGTCTCCCCGACGGAAATACCGACGGTAATTTTTTATCGGGGTATGGCGGGAACAACATTTCCGTCAGCCATAACCGACAGAAAATAGAAACAAATGGCAAACAGCCACGTGTATTCAATAATTTAATGGTGTAATCATTACCGGCGGCCAGATCCGACGGTAAATGTATCAGAGGGTTATAGCGGCGGTATTACTCGACGGTAAGTGCCTCGATTATTCATCCGACGCCTCTTCCCAACGCTTGGCCGTTCAACATTCCCATTAATCGTCACGCCGGCGCCGGTTCCGAGAACAAAACCGTCGGACATATCCGACAGTACAAATATCAGAGGTTATAGCGGCGGTATTAACCGACGGTATGCCTCAGGTATTCAACCGACGCCTCTTCCCAATGCTCGGCCGTTTTCAAAACGTTCAACATTCCCATTAATCGTCGCGCCGGTTCCGAGAACAAAACCGTCGGATATGTCCGACGGTAACACTTTGGCCGAATAGTATAAAAACCGCTCCCCCCATCCTCCTAAGCCTACACCATATTTTCTATTATCTTCTCTTCTCTCATCGATTCTCCCCTTTATTATTCGTCGTGTGATGCTTTTGTCGTCGTGGACATGATATTAGTTTAATTTGGTTATCAGTCTGCCGTTGCGTAAACTGAGCCATCTAATGGATGCGAAGTCCAAGATGATGGTAATTATCATCTGTCCCGTTGGGGGAATAGTGATGACTACCACCATCTTGGACTTTGTCATTTATTAACTGGCTGATTATTTAATTATTAATAAATTTTTGCTGAGCTTATTACTGGCGCCACGTTAATTGGGAGAGTGATAAAGGCTAAGGCCAAGGTGGTGGTAATCAGGTGTTGGGGATTATCATATTATTGTTTTCCCAACTTGATTACAACCATGTTGGTCTTGGCCTTTATCAATCGCTCAATTAAAGTGTCGCCAGGGATGAGCAAAAAGTAAGTGTGCATTACCGTCGGACTATTCCGACGGAAAAACCCTAAACTCAACCCAAAGTTACCGTCGGTTAGGACAGACGGAAAATACTGAGGTGATACCGTCGGAAAAATTTTCGACAGTAACGACTTCAAAATTAGTGCTGGGTAATGCGATTGCTCATTACCGTCGAAAAAATAACCGAATCGATGGTAATTAAATAATGTGATCTGTCAATTGGTGCCAAAATTATTTGGTTACCGTCGGCCTGTATAGCGGACCGACGGTAAATTTTTTAATTAAACGCTCCGTTTTGAATTGGATTTTTATTGTCGGTCATGTCCGACAATAAAAGGTCGGGCAGATTACTTAACCAGCTTTCCTTTCTATTCTCCTCATTTCATTCTCATACTTCTTCTTTCTCTCCACCCATCCTCTCCTCTCCACCGCCCTCGCCACTGCCGCGCCCTCGCCACTGCCGCGCCCTCGCCATTGCCGCGCCACTGCCCTCGCCATTGGGTTCTTGCCGCGCCACCGCTTCCACTCCGCAACTACAGGTCGACCAGTTTCTCCTACACTATCTGTGGTTTCTCTGTTTAACGTGTGTGTGTGTGTCTCCGTGGCTGATGATATGCGCGTGTGTTGTGATTTGGGATTGTGTGGGTGTGTTGTGAGGTTTTGTGTTTGTGTGTGTGTTTGTGTGCGTGGCTGATGTGTGTTGTGTGCATGGCTGATGTGTGTTGTGTGGGTGTGGTGTGTTTGTGTGTTTGTGTGTGGTTCTGTGGGTGTGGTTCTGTGTGTTTGTGTATTTGTGTGTTTGTGTATTTGTTTGTGTGCTTGGAATTGTTTGCCACTAGTTGAGGAATTGGAATTGTTGTGAGGTTGATGATCAAAGGAGATTTGAACTTAAGGTTGTAGGTATAGATTTGTGAGCTTAAGTGTATAACTAGTGTAGGTTGTAATTACTTTCTGGTAATACATTGTGAACTTAAGTTTCTATAGCGTAGCTACCTATGGTTTTGGGCGATCATCCTTCTGCTCCTATCGTCATTAAGGACGACGAACCCGTAACAACCCCACCCGAGTCTGACGAGCCTGACTATGACTCCCCCTTTTGGGATGAGCCTGACTACGACTCCACTTTCTGGGACGGGGACGAGGACGTGAACGTCCACTTGGAGGTGAACGTGGATGGGAACGTGCACGTGGGCGTCAACGTGGATGGGAACGTGCACATGGACGTCAACGTGGGTGGGAACGTGCACGTGAACGTACACGTAGATGGGAACGTGTACGTAGACGTGGATGTGGATGATTTTGAGGATGACGTAGAGGATGAAGACCCTGTGGAGGACTGAATATATTGTACATTAATTTTGAATATATTATGTATATTATTTGCTTCCTTAACTATGTAACGAATCTAAACACGCAAGGATATATATGGGAAGTACCACTTTGTGAATTTATATGTTATCTTTGCTAATGGATACATGCATTAATCTGTTGTAACTCTCACAATCAATGTAATCGTATATTAAATATTATTTAATTATAAAATTACCATATTATTTACATCAACATTGTTACTCAAATAAATAATAATCATTCAAAAATAAAGGTTATGAAATTTTTTAAAAATATTTGCCAATTACCGTCGGCTATAGCCAACAGTAGCATGGACAACGATTATCGACGACAACGGTAAATACTAACCGGCGGAATATTAGCGTCGGTTTTAGGTGATGGCAACATTTGAAGAAAATACTATTATTATTAGCGCTGGATTGTTCCGACGGAAATCCGGTTCAAATTACTGTCGACTTCCATCCTCCGACGCAAAATTGGTTTCCATCGAACCCTTTATCGGCGGCCCGATGACCGACGCTAAATCTCTTGGAAACACAATTTACCAACAGTATTTGGCTCATAACCGACGAAAAATTCTGACGGAAATAGTGTAATTTCTTGTAGTGGAACTTGATATTTTGGCTGTCTTACATTGTTCCGTCAAGCCTAGAACCCTAGGAATTTGTATATGCAATTAAATGTGGGTTTATTATGTTATGATAAAGCATGCATCATGAGGATAGATAACTAGAAGTCGCCACTTAATGACTAAAAAGAGCATAACGGAACGTAGGGAACAAGGGGAAATGCTAAAGAAAAGATAAGAGTGATTTGTGATGGTTGTCATGAAAGAAAAGAGTGGTAACAGACAGGGTAAAGGCCGAGAATGATACCATGCCCAAGTGTGCATGATGATACGATACCGTGCCCAAGTGTGCACGATGAATGATGAACGATGAACGATACCATGCCCAAGTGCGCATGATGAACGATACAATACCATGCCCAAGTGTGCATGATGATGAGTCCCATGCATTGATACCGTGCCCCATTGGCATGATGAACAATCCACTGCATTGATAAACGATCCCATGCCCAAGTGTGCATGATGAACTGTCCCGTGCCTGGCAAGCATGGTGGAATGATTCCCGCGCAACATATGCGTGATGACTAGTTGAGTCTGTCTGCATGCATGTCTCTGCGGTTACATTACGTAAGTGTACGATGGTCAGGACTAGAAAGCGCGAGAACCTAGACGTAAGTAAAGAAAGATTAGATTCCCCGATCACCTAGTAAAGTAGATAAAGTCATTCAAGACCTAGACAAAGATAATAATCAGTAGGAGTTTAGTATGTATGAACACCTAGAGATCTCCTAAATGACCTGTAATATAACAGAGTAATGAAACGAGTAGGTAACGCTAGGGATCTCCACTGAGGACGAAGAATTCTCACCCCCACTCCTTTATGGGTCCAGACGTACAGAGATAGTGGATCGACGAGCAAGACACGTGGTAGACGACGGATGGTCGTGGCAGGACAGTGCCAGAACCAGAGCAAAGTGACTATTTTCGTATTAGGGCGACAGAAATTTTTGTAACGATCTATGACTTTTATAACTTTTGGTGTTAATACTTATTAGTATGCTAATGTGACTTTGTGGTGGACCTTGTATTTGTAAATATATATGTATACACTTCTCGTGTGTAACTTCAGCTATCATCTATATTGCTTACGACGCTAGCATTTGTTATATGTGTTTCATTGGTCACGCATGGCCCCTAGATTGTTCACTAATAAAGTAAAAGAACGATTTGCAAAATGGTTCATATTTTCGCGTAAGCAATATTTGCAAGGTAAAAGTAGGGGCTAAAGGTAACCCGACACAATAGATAACAACCCTGTGAGCATAACTTACTACCATGGAAGTGGGCAGTTAGCAAGGGTGTTACAATGTTCATGTCATTTCATATTATGTTATTTAAATTATTTTTAATGGGAGTATATCTAGGATAGAACTGTAAGTCAATGACAACCCACATTGACCGTAGTATATCTCATACGATTATAATGTAAAATAGAATTAATGTAGAATTAGGGCAAGACCGTGAAACTCGGACATAGGCAGCCCGTGAGACCCAGTGTCATGTGTCATGTATAATGTATCATGTCATGTAGATTAGGGCAAGGCCGTAAAACCCAAACATTTCCAGAACAGTTAAACCATAATGCTCGGATTGTCTATTTAGATAATTTCCCACTGGTTTATGTTTTCAAATGCTTTTAAGTATAATGATTATAATTATATAAATGTTTTCATGATTGATATTATATTATGTATTGAATTTGCATGTTATGTTTTTTGAAAGGTCTCACGTCGTCGTGAGGGTGGTCATTCACTGAGGCTCTCCCCAGAGTTCTCACCCCTCAACTCCTTTCATTCCTGTTGCAGGTTAAGATGTAGAAGTTGCAGTGCATGGAGATCACAATTAGTAGCAGCGACGTCAGGATTCGAATCAGTAGTTACCTTGAGGTGAAGCTATATATAGGGCATGTTAGTTTTATTTTATTTAATAATCAAGTCAGTATCTAGAGTGCTCTAATTGTATATAGGCAGGATCTTTGAACTGATCACGTATTTTGTCATGTATATTTATGTTCATTATAAAAGAGTTTATGTTTATTCAAAAAAGGAAAATTTTCATTTGTTTTAATTAAAGTCGAAATGCATGTTTACAAAAAAATGTTCCTAAGAGGTTTTCGTAAAGGAAGTAGTCCCTAGCGTGCCGGTTATAACTTTCAGGTCGTTACACACTTACAGGGATTGCAAGAACAACTGAGAGAATTTGCTCACAATTCTATTGGACTAAGATGCAACAACAGATAAGGGATTTCATACAAACTTACTTGATTTGCCATCAACTAAGACACAAAATTCTCACCCAGTAGGGTTACTGCAACCCTTACCCATTCCATCTCAGGTATGGGAAGATGTGTGTATGGATTTTATTATTGGACTCCCTCCTACAAATTCCTATTATGTGATTATCCAAGTTAGCTTACTTTGTTCAAATTAAAAGTTATTATTCAAGCAAATCTGTGGCTGAAGCATTTTTGACCCATATCATCAAGATACACGGTGTTCTTAAGTCCATAGTATCAGATAAAGATAAAGTGTTCATTAGTAAATTCTGCCAGAGTTTGTTCAAGTTACAAGGAACTAGCTTAGCTACAAGCTTAGCCTACATACGCAGACAGATGGTCAAAGTGAAGTACTTAATAAAACTCTGGAAATGTACTTAAGGTGTTATTGCTTCTAGAACCCTAAACTGTGGCTCAAATTGCTGCCATGGACCCAATTTTGGTACAACACTACCTTTCACCACAGCATCGACATGTCCCCTTTCAAGGCCTTTTTGGAAGAAAACCTCCAATGATAACAAAATATGAAGTTAGTGACAAAGATGAATCTACAGTCCAAGAACTACTGTAGCAAAGAGAGACCATTTTATCTTAATTAAAGGCCAACAAGCGGAGAGCACAACAATACATGAAGTCTCAAGTAGTTGAAAGGAAAATCAATATTGAATTAGAAGGTGATAATGTTTTAGTGAAGCTCCAACCATATGGGCAAAACTCTCCAGCACTCAGGAAGAATCAGAAACTTGGCCTCAAATTTTTTGGCCCATTTAAGATCATACAGAAACTGAGTCCAGTAGAATATAAACTAGAATTGCCCCCTCATGCCAAGATTCATCCTATATTTCACATTTCCCTCTTGAAGAAGTTTAGAGGACAAGTTGTTACGTATCCTCCTTTATCACTCACTCACTCGGGGACAGGACCTTACTTGGTGCCTAAAACGATCCTGGACACAAGGACAACAAGTAATCCCCCAGTTACTAGTTCAGTGGGAAGGCATCCCTGAAGCAACAAACTCGTGGGAAAATACTACAGAGTTCAAACACAATTACCCAGAATTCAACCTTGAAGACAAGTTTCTTTTAAAAGGGAAGGGTATTGTAACAAGGAAGCCCATATTACTCAATCAAGGCAACACACGCAAGCATAGCCAGAGAGTTTGTTACAAATACAACCAACGTGTCAGTTGGCACGTAAATGGATGCACAAAGAAAGAGTGGCAGGGCAATGACAACAAATACTCGGCTTGCATGCTTTGTGTGACTTCTAAAGTGACTGAGACAGGTCCTTAGTTAAACCTCTCACCATTTAAAGTTCCCTAGTACTATTACATTGAAGTTTCCTTTTTCCCTAGTTTCTTGATTGTACTTGGATTTCCTAATTTGTTATGGAACTTTCATTTTTCTGGACTTCAATTACTCCTTTATTCTCACTTAAATCCACGTTTCACTTAACGCCCTTTACTCATTTGATTATTCTATGGACTCGTCTTAAAAAGGAAACTTTCAGAACTATGAGAATAATTGATCTGTGATATCAAATTAAGGATGACCTTATTAAACAATAAACTTAGAATGTAATGTAGAGAAATTTGTACTCATTGTACATGGGCATCATTATGACTCATTTTCTATCTATCATTGAAGGAGATTTCAATAGGTCATATACTCTGTTAAAATCTTATTCAATAGTGGATGGATAGTGAGTTAACACGGTGTCTTAGATACAATGAGTTCAAATAACATAACTCTTTAATATATAACAAACCTATTGGATTTGAAATGTATTATATATCAGTAAGTTTGCACGTTTAGCTACATTTAATTACCTTTCTCTTTAGGGTGCTGATCTCTTGCATAAGTTTTTCATTCTGAAACACAAATTATCTATGTCAGAAGCATCTACCACACAACTATAATTGATCATAATAAGGAGAAGATACATAGCAGTTGCACTCCAATACACTGGTAGGGCACAAACCTTTTTCTTTGAAGCAGTGATCATGCCTCTTATAAGCAGTTCCTCAAGTTTCTGGAGTTCTTGTAGTGTTAATCCTTGCAGATCTTCCCCGTTCAAACGCCTGTGTTGAAGGAGGAAACCACTTGTCTCAGTGACTTAAAACTATAGGGTGCACGATTCTTAGGTACTATCTCATGACATATACCTTAGCTCACGAGCCTTTTCTTCCTCTTTTTTGCGCAGCATATCATAGTTGGAGTTTGTCTCAACCTATATATGCATAAACTTCCAAAGATTGCTGAGAAAATTGACTCGGGTTTATTTTCATAGGATTCACATTGATTCTATTTATATTCTTTAGATGCATATCCATAATATCAATACCCTTGTATTTACTAATATTTAAATTATTGATATGAATAATTTGATAGAATATTTATATATATAAAACATGTACAATATGGATAAATTTGTTAGGATTTGAAACAAAGACCCTTAGAAGTTAAGGATCTTTGATTATAAATAAGATCAATGATCTATGTGTGTCGTAGAGTGAGAGAACCAAATGTGTGATACTTTGAGAGAGGGTGTAAAGGAGATTTTAGGTGTAGAAACCAAGTAATACTCTTATATTGTTATTCTTCTTACAGTGAAAGTGATTATACTCTTATGAGATTTGTTGAACCATGTTAAATTCTTGTGTCTCTTTATTTGTCATATTGTTAATTTCTTATCTTGGTCTTTTTATGTTTATATTTAGTTTATTTAGTGTATAGGATTGTACAAGGTTGCATCTGGGACCCGTTCCCAACAACTGGTATCAGAGTTCAAAGCTTGATGATATCCAATAAATATGTGTGACACATGATCAAATCTTGGTGAATTTGTTGATTTGATGGAAAGAGAAAAGGATGACAGATTGTGCAGTTACACATGTTCATTGGTCACAGTTTTAAATCTAGTGGAGCCATTTTATGTGGTTGATTCAGATATGTAACCGGTACACGTTGACGCCAATGATACTTATTTGTAACATTTATAAATAAAGGTTGTTCAAGGTGTTCATGAAGGTTTGAGCTCATTTGAACTGGTGCAAGGTTAAACATGTTCATTGGTTGAGTTTCAAATTAGGTTTTGGTTGATTCGGGTGATAGTAAGTGGTATACATTGAGACCAATAGTATTTATTTGTGGTAATCACAAATAAAGGTTCTTCATGATTTTCATGGAGGTTTGTATATGACTAGGCGACTTGTATGAAGATGGAGTTGTTGATGATTTCTATGGTAGAGCTAGAGGGGACATTCACCAAGATGAAGATTTGTTGAGAAAATTGGTTGTTTGATAGAATTACAATTGATTTTATTTATATTTTTAAGATGTATATCCATAAGATGAGTATCTTTAGATTTAGAAATATTGAAATTATTGATATGAATAATTTTTTAAGATATTGATAAATCTTGTATAATATGGATAAATACGTTAAGGATTTGAAATAAAGACTTTCAAAGGTTAAAAATTCTTGGTTATAAATAAGATCAATGGCCTAAGTGTGTGTTGTAGAGTTAGAGAACATGACGTGAGATGTACTTTGGGTTACGAGAAAGAGTGTTTAAGGGGTCTTTAGGTGTGGAAATCAATTGATAATTTTGTAGTATTATTCTACTCGTAGTGAAAGTATTTGGAGTGAATATAATCATGAGATTTGCCAAAGCACGCCGTTTCTTTAATGTTATCTTGTTAAGTTTTTCTTTTTGTGTTTATATTTGGTTTATTAGATTCCTATGAGATTGCCGGGACCCGTTTCGTCTCCCAACCAAAATTATCTTCATGATTTTTCATTTTCTAATCAAGGCAATTGGCATGTATTCTAACCCGTGTTCATTTTTAGGTGGAGTCTTAGATCTATTTGTGCACACCTCCACCACTTCGTTAGAATTTATATATAACAAACCTTTTGAAATGACTCATATTTGAGCTCAATCCGGCTTCGTTTAAAAAATGTATGGTTGAGAGTTTTGTTTTTTGGGGTCGTCAAATATTTTGAGATATGGTATAGTTCTCTATTTCATTTCTACATTCGTTGCTTCAAGATCTAAACTTGGCGTTATGTGTAGTGATATTCGGTTTAATTGGGAGTAAGGTATCGAGCTAGGTAACAGAGACCACAAAGAAGAAAGGAGAATATGAGAGAATGAACTCTATATCAGATGATTTTCATACAAAAGATGAATTTGTACACTGATGCTAGTATATAGCTATAGCTATAGCTTTTAATAATTTTAGATGACAAACTGTTAACTAATTTTAACAATTCTAGACTTACACTAACATAACTAACTCGTTATGATCTTAAGGTATATCAGGAAGGAACTGATGACACCCCCTGATCACCTTCCAACGACTTTCAAGAGGCTGATGCAGTATATATTAACAGATTGAATGACTTCAATTATTCACTGCATATTGCAGTTCTTCAACAATAGATGGTTTATAGAGACTAGAGAGAGATTACACGTGTGTTCCTCTATCAGGAGACAACTTCTAACCACCAAATATATAGATGTTATTGGAAGAAGTACATGTGTACAATAAATTTGGTTGCACCGTATAGCCAACAAACATTTTACTTATAAGGATTTGTATTTCTCTCTTCTATTAACTATATTTCAATTTGTTCTTTCTCTCTCCAATTTCTCACAATCTCTCTCTTTTCTCTCTCCAATCGCCCCCTTTCCCTCTATTTTTATTTTCACACCACCTCACATACGGCGCTACACCGCCATCGACGACACCACTCAAATCTGATCTCCTCGTCCATCACGGCCTTCAACCGCCGCCCCCAAACGGCGTTCACGTCCTCCACCTTGCACACTCACATTGCCTCTCCCGCACGTCGTCTCTCCCTCACATTGAATGGCGGACCCAACATGTCCTCTGTTTCTAAACAAACTCACGTATTGTGTTTGATCAAGCACTAATACATTGAACAATGAACAAACTGGTTGTCTAACAATGAACAGACTATAATATAATACACAAACAAACACTCCAATAAGAGATACATATCAAATGAGACAATGGGATTGTTATGTTCAGAAATTGGATTTTGGTCAATCTAGTTGTGTAGGTTTGTTCATTGTGTTTATGGGTTTATTCGTTTTAGTAATAAGTGTTTGTTTAATTAAGTTAGCAGTGTTTGTTCACTATATGTGTATTGGTTTGTTCACATATTGTTTATAGGTTTGTTCATTTTTGCTGGAAAGGTTTGTTCAATTCGTGTTATCGGGTTTGTTCATTTTTAGTAAGTAAGTTTGTTCACCATAGATATATGGGTTTGTTCGTTTTAGTAATAAATTTTTGTTTAGTTCTCGTATTGGGGTTTGTTCATTCTAGTTAAGTAGGTTTGTTCAATATAGTTAATTTGGTTTGTTCTTTTTTTATGGACATGTTTGTTCATTATTTATATCTGGGTTTGTTTATTCCAATTAAGCAGGTTTGTTCACTACAGTTAAATGAATTTGTTTGTTTTATATGAACAAGTTTGTTCATTATTTCTATTACGGTTTGTTCATTTCATTTAAGTAGGTTTGTTCACTATAGTTAAACAGGTTTGTTCATTTTATTTAGACAAGTTTGTTCATTATTTGTATTAGGGTTTGTTCATTACAATTAAGTAAGTTTGTTTACTATAGTTAAATGAGTTTGTTCATTTTATATGGACATGTTTGTTCATTGTTTGTACTGGGGTTTGTTCATTCTAGTTAAGTAGGTTTGTTCACCATAGTTAAATGGGTTTGTTCGGTTTAGTAATAAGTGTTTGTTCAGTTCGTGTATTGGAGTTTGTTCATTCCAGTTAAGTAGATTTATTCAATACAGTTATTAGGTTTGTTCATTTTATATGAATAGGATTGTTCATTATTTGTATTGGGGTTTGTTCATTTCGCTTAAGAACGTTTGTGTTCATTCTTTTTTGTAGATTTGTTCATCATAGTTAAATAGCTTTGTTCACTACAATTATATGAGTTTCTTCGTTTGGTATGTTCAGGTTTGTTCATTCTTATTAAACACTATAACTCAATATGAACAAACACATTTTTCTAAGATTGAACAATCTCTAATAACTTGTATGAACAAACCCTTCAACTCAATTTGAACAAACCTGTACATCCATCATGAACAAACCGAAACGAGGGTCTCGAACAAACTAAAACACTATTTATGAGCAAACTCATCTACACTTTATAGTAAAGCCATTCTTTGTGACTACTATTAAAGGTTGTTTCGTCAGAGAGGACGATGTGAGGGAGTGTTGAGAATGGCGTGAGGTTTTTACCTAAGGTCGGAGAGCTGTTGTCGACGGTGAGTCGAGGGCATCGTGACGATGGCCCACAGCAGTCTTGGACGATGGACTTGCAGTGTTGAACGGTAGACGGAGTAGCGACTCTAACAACGGCGTGTGGAATGTTGGGAGAGGAAGAAAGAAATTTCATTGGTTTCGGATTTCGAAAAGTATCGGGTTTGGAAAGGTTAGGGAGAGGAAGAGTGAATGCGAGGGTTAGTAATTAAGGAAATGATCCAAGATTTCGGGGGAGGATATGAGATTTTGGGAGAGAATATAAGATTTTTGGGGTTTGTTCAGAATGTTAGAGGTTAGTGATTTGGGGGAAATAAATTAGTGGGCCTAAAATGTATAAAATATTTTGGTGACTGTATGTTAGTGGAATTTTTGGTGTACACGTAACACCACTCATGTCATTGGCATGTGTTTTGCAACAATATCCAAGTCAGCCTTTTTAAACAAATTAATATTTCTTGATTGATTGATAGGGAGAAAAAAACCCTGAGAGTGACTTTGCCTCAATGCATGGCTAGAAACTAGTTTAATTCCCCCCTAAATCCTTCAAGGCAGAGACATTGATCAATTGACAAACATGGAGTTAAATATCCTACCGATCATTAGGAGTAACAAGGATATCGCCAACATAAAAAAACCAAAGCATACGTAACTGAATGAGGATTAAATTTTCGTAAACAATGGCTTAGGGTTTGTAAGGAAAATGCTAGGATAACATACAAAATTAGTAACTCTACAACCCCACTCACATACGAGGGGAGCCCATCATAATTGCTTGAGAGTTATTAATTTTATTTGTCATTCTAGTATACCTCAGTTTGTCAATCCAAATTGAGGAAGGGGATAGCCCAATTTTGTGAAACAAACACAAGGGAATTGCTTGAGGCCATAGAGTATCTTATGGAGTCTATGTTAAATTGGAAATATAGGAAGGACACTCGGAAGAAAAATATTTCGGTGGTGTTAGAGGTGCACCTAAAATGTTATTATCGTATTGTCATCATGCATAAACATTTTATATATACATGTAGAAACTTTTTCAAATGTAGAACTAAATTAAATCAGATTTGCGGCGCATTAAATAGTGAAAAGTAACTATCAAACTCTCTCTCTTACCCCCACTCACACTCTAAGTGCATGAACTCATTTTTTACCATGCACAAACATTTTAAAGTAAATGCACAAGCTTTTGAACTAATGTGCACAATTTTTTCAACAAGCTGAAACAATGAATAAGATGAAAATGAAACGAAAATGAAGAAGAAAATTTCAATACTCACGTGTACAAACTTTTTAACAAGCATGCACAAACTTTTGAACAACCAAACACAAAAAATATGACAGAAATGAAAATGAAAAAAAGACGAAGAAGAAAATTTTGATGCTCATGTGCACAAACTTTTGAATAAGAATACACAAACTTTTCTATACACATTGACAAATTTTTGAACAACTAGAAACAAAGAATATGAGTAAAACAAAGACGAAGAATAAAACTTTAGTGCTCACATGCACAAACTTTCCTACACACATGCACAAATTTTTTAAAAATAAAAAACAACTAATTTAATGTAAACGAAAATGAAAAGTCTAAGATTCATAACGTCAGACAAAGAAGAAAAAACAAAGAAAAAAAATAAAGGGAGATTGGGTAAAAAGAGAGAAAAATAAAGAATAAAAGAAGAAGAAGAACATGTTATGGAGAGAGGGGTGTAAAACAGGTGGTAGGTTTTTGGGTGCAAGGATAACATTTCTGAAAATATTTTATTTCTCTTATTCATACAGTTCTAAAACATCAATCGTGATGTGTGACATGGTAGTGGTAATAGCTCACTTTGTCCCTTAACCATGGGGTTAGAGATTTTAACAATCTATTACTTTGTGTGAGCTTAATTACTCTGAAAAGATTAAACACCGTAGGGGCACCTAAAAAAATAAAGTTCTAAAACATCAAAATTTTCATTGACTTCAAGTTACTGTTACTTTTATTTTACTTTATTAGCACTCTTTACTAATTTAAAGTCATCTTTTTAGTACCAAGTCTTCTTGTTAATTAATCTTCTAAAATCTTTAATTTCGAGGGGTTTATAAAAATATCATCAACTTGAACTTGAGCCTTCACACAACTTGGATCTATGTTCTTGCTTTAATTATGGTATAATGAAATTTTGGCAAGCACTTTAGCATAATCACCTCCATATGTTTGCTTGTAGCTAGCCTTTTGCAAAGAGTCTTGTTTTATATCTCCCTACGACTCCTTGAGCATTTTTCTTTGCCTTGAAAATTAAAAGGATAACATATAGTTTTTCATCACTATTCTTCTTTCTAGGCATTTCGCTATAACTTTCTTCGAAAGACGATGAGGCTTAATGTATGTAAGGGAAGCCGGTGGAGTTTTCTTTTAAATAGTTGTTCATGGGCTCATCATCTTCATCTCCCACATATTGACCTTCAAACACATTGTTTCAATTATTTTAAGATTCAACAAGAACATTCTATGACATTAGCAATCATATTAACATTTTGATCTCTAAGTTAAAAATAACAATGTTTCATAAGAATTTCATCTCCTTTCTAAATAAGTTGTCCCAAACTCAAAATCTTACTATTTAATATGGGTATCAAGTAAATATTTATAACTAACTTGAGACTACCATTTTTAATAGAAATTAAAATAGTACATTTTCCTCGAATTTTCACTTTTGATGTATCTCTAAAGAAAACACTATTACTTGTCACCTTCTCATCAACCTCAACAAATTTTACTTTGTAACCGCACATGTGATTGCATCCTCCACTATCCAAGTGACATAAATTCTTGTCATCTATTCTATCTTCTTTGAGTGCTAACACCTTCTTTATCAACCAACTTAGCTTTTTCTTCAACACCATTTGTCTCATAACGACATTCTCAAACATAATGACCAAACTTATAACAAATGAAACACTCAAAATGAGACTTGACATACTTCTTTTAATCATTTGTTCTAACATAATTGTCTCTTCCTCTTAGATCTTCTCTTCCAAGACGCTTAGTTAAACGATGGCTAGTCTCTTTGGATTGTCATGGTTGCCTCTTCCTCTTCTACCTTAGTCATGACCATGCCACAATACTCGTCCACGTCTACGTCTACTTAATTTAACTCATTTCTACTCCTTCACCTTTCAATGACACATTGGCTCTAAGAGCTTGATCCAAAAGCTCATTTTGATTTTTCCACATTTTTTCTTCTTCGACTTATATAATTCCAAGTAACTCGTCAATGGTCATAGTGTTTAGGTCATTTGAGTTCTCAAATACACAAATTAATAATCTAATTTTTGGGACAAAGGGTGAAGGATTTTATGCTTCACACAATCATCTTTAATTTTATTTTTTCTCCATACCTCTTTCGTCGGTTCATATTTTCCAACAACCTCATACTATAATCTAAAAATATTTCAGATTTTTTCATGAACAAAATTTCAAATTCATGGTTAAAATTTGAAGTCCCACTTTCTTAATCTTGTCTGCACTTTGAAATTTTTTCTTGGAAAATTCCTCAAGATTCTTTCGTGGGTAAACATTGGCCACCTTCTACATCATCAATCTAAATTTTGATGGATGAGTTACTTGGCTTGTTGGTCTTTCTTCCACTTTATATATTTGTCTTTTCTCACGAGGAAACAAAGTAGTCTCATTCTTTGGTTTAGTTATCAACAATATCCCAAACAACTTGGGATCCAAGACACTAAGGCTGGTCTAGTACCGAGGGGTTTGAGTAATATACATGTGATCCTAAGTTTAAATTTCATTGAATGTAATTTCTGAAGTACCCAAAAAAACAAGTTATCTTTTGTGAAACCATTGCCACCTCTCAAAAATCACTAGAGTTTATCCCCATCTCACTAAATACTTCACTCAGCTCATAGAATTCCAAAACATATCCAAGCTCCCAAACATTATATCTTGGGGTGATCCAACAGGAATAACTCATCCTCCTCTAATCAAATGTCAAAGGTTCGATTAGTGGTTTTAGTATGGAGCAACCTTAAATCTCTAAACCAACTTTAACACCCTTAAAGGAGCCTACAAACCAACGAAAGCATTAGTCACCGAATCCGCACCAATGAACACCTTAGTCATGTAAAAAAAAACTCTCATTCAACAGTCTGCAAGCTAATTGCTCGAGGATTGAAACCCATCAGTGTAAGGCTATATGTGTGTGTGTGTGTGTGTGTATATGTATGTATACACACACTTGCGAGCTAATTTAGGATCTTGAGCTGCATCCTTACCGGGGTGATTTAGCAAGGATAGCAACTTATCTTTGGTCATATTTTGTTGTTTCTTTCATTTTATTATCACCTAAGAGATATCTTTACAATCACTATGTCTATAGTAAAATATATGTTATGGCTCATACTAGAGTTCAACAAATTTCCGTTCAAAATATATTCAATGTTTTTATATCCCTAAAAACGCACGGATATAGTGATTGTTATAGTTTGAGAGTTATATGTATATATATAAAATGACAATATCATGAATTTATAATCCAATGATGAATTTGATGTTATATATACATGATGATACCTGCACCGCAGTAGATGGGCGGTCTGATCTTTGAATAACTGAATGACGAGCATGCCTTTCAGTTACTTGCTGCATACTGAAAACACCAAACACATTACATGTGTAGATTAGATTATTCTACTTTACTTTCAACTAATGTTATATACTCGTGAAATTAAGAACTTTACATAATCATGTTATATACTCGCGTAAACAACCATATTTCCCAAAAACATAACCCCACACTAATTGAATGTTTTTATTTCTTAATATTGCTAGAAATAAATTAGTATATTTAGTATATCTGTGATTGATTTTGATTTATTCATAACAAATTTAGGTTGATTTAATTTGATTCTATCATTTAAGTTATGATTTTATTATTGGCCTATATATTGACACCTCATTGTAACCATTAGAGGCACAACTCTCATAATACAATTATGTTATTTCCTATTCTTTGTAGTCTTTGTTGTGTCCCTTTGCCCGTTTATTCAAGATGTTTAACATGGTATTAGAGCCACGGTACCCTCCGTGAACCATGTTTATACTTCCGCTACTCTAAGATTGAATTCTTAGTTTTCCATTCTCCGTTTTCGCTTCCGCTATTGCGAGAAATAAAAAAAATTATATAAAAAAAAAATTCCTACACTGTTATCTTTGTTTTGTGACCTTCCACCGAGCAATGGTACCCGCCCCACCATCACTTATTATACCTCTTTACTACGGCCACAGTTTTCACCATACCAACCTCCATCCACTACACTACCACCACCATTATATTCGTTATCACTAGAAGAGTTAACCACCAAGTTGCCGTCATTGGAATCTACACGTGCCGCCATGTGCCGATGGCATGACTAGTGCACCCTTCCCAAGGTCTTTGGCGTTCTGAATCTAATTTTGAGGCCCTTTTCATCCACCTCTACTTCAAAATTGCTAGTTCCGCCTAGCTCTCAATGTTACCTTTGTTGGTTCCGCCCAACTCCTCATTTTGCCTCCGTTGTTGCCTTTGTTGGTTCTGCCCAGCTCCAAATTGTGTGTAGAATTCACAAAAAAGGACCTAAAAATTGGACTTAACACTCATTGTTTGTGACAAGCTTAAAGCTAGATGAGCTTAGCTTGAGGGAGGGTGTTGCAAATAAATTACTATATTTAGTATATCTGTGATTGATTTTGATTTATTCACAACAAATTTAGGTTGATTTAATTTGATTCTATCACTTAAGTTATGATTCTATTATTGGCCTATATATTGACACCTCATTGTAACCATTAGAGACACAACTCTCATAATACAATTCTGTTATTTCCTATTCTTTATATTTNTATTAATAACAAATTTAGGTTGATTTAATTTGATTCTATCACTTAAGTTATGATTCTATTATTGACCTATATATTGACACCTCATTGTAACCATTAGAGGCACAACTCTCATAATACAATTCGGTTATTTCTTATTCTTTGTATTTTCTTTGTAGTCTTTGTTGTGTCCCTTTGCCCGTTTATTCAAGATGTTTAACAAATATATATAGAGAGAGAGAGAGAAAGTCATGTTGATTACGGGAGGATTAATTGTTTTATAATATTATTAGTGAAGACAATACGTTCATTAAACACTTGATTGATCTTCTTATAAATTTATTTTACGTGAGTGGCACTGAGATTCAAACATATGACCTCATATAAATTATTCAAATTCCTCAAGTTGAAGTATGCTTCTAAGAAAAATATTGCCCTCTCAGAGAGGAAGATTGTTTTTTTTTTTTTCCTCCGAATCGAGCTCTTAGATTTGAAAAAACAAAAAATAAAATAAAGATAAAATAATAAATAGTTGAGATGTTTTACAAAAAATAAAATTGGTCTTATAAAATAAATCATATTGATTTTGGTCCTATAAAAAAAATTATTTGACTTTGCTACTTCTATTTTTCTTAATTTTAGTTCTTACTAAACATGAAT
>QANU01067186.1:6074-27678 GCA_003254905.1 Nissolia schottii | reverse complement strand
CCAACTTAATCTCTATATTTTCCACATAAAATCTACTCAATTAGTTCCTCAAATATAAGCACATAAAATAACATAAATAGCCATATAGACAGTAGGTTTAGGGTTACCCACCTCAAAATAAAATTCAGGATCAGTAGAAGTGATGAGGAAAATATCCTCTTTACATAGGTATGTTCCCCCTATTTTTCTGGAGTCTGGCAGCATAACCGCGATGTGCACGAATAGAACCTGCAGAGTAACTTCTCTTAATTTTTCTTTTACTTTCTGAAGCATTTCGGGGGTCTATTTATAGGCAGAGGCTCGGCCCCCTGCTCCCTTATTCTTTTTCTTTTTCTTTGTCATTTTTCTTTTTGAAAAAATAATATAATATTATTATTTTCTAAAAATATCTTCTGCTGAAGATAGCTATTAGGGTCCCTCACCCGGTTCTGATCATGTTTAATCGCGTTTAATTATTTTTCGCTCGTGTTCGAATATCCTAAAAATATTCCAAATACATATTTACGATCTACTAATTTCCCTGATCATAGTGGTATGTTAGGTTAAGGTATTTGTGAATTTATTGCCAGGAGGGTATATTTCACAAATACCTTAGGTGCCTACCGGGATTCCGGTTTTTGACGAAATTTGGCACGAACCTCGTGGCACTCCGTGAGGTCACTAAACAATTATTTGACTAGCGTTTGGAAGTAATTAATTTTCTAAATAATTTTTCCAGTCCAAATAATCATCCTGATTGTGCCTTTAATTAGGCAAAAATTGTGGATTTCAAAATTTTTATAAGGGGAAAATTTGAGATGTTACAACATCCATATCAGCTACAAAAACAGCATCAGGATCTAAAGACAGGGTTTGGGAAGGCATGGCTGGGTAGAGTGTCAAGCTCACTCCTCGAGGTCTGGGTCCACGAGATCCTACTCCTCGGCCAAAGGAGTCTCGGGTCGGGCTGGTGCATCCTGGGTGACAGTGGATGGACCTGCCTCGTCATAGTGGGCACGAGGTGTAACAGCCCGATTTTTCCCTTCACCAAGACTCCGCATGATAAATAATTAAGAATACATTAATAAGAAAAAATAAAATAAAATAAAATAAAAATTGAAGTATTAATTGTAATCCCTGCAATATTAGCTAAAAATAATAATTTTGCGATCTCGTGGAGTCCTGTGAAGTTCGGGTCGATATTCGGTTATTATTAAAATTTAATCATGACTCAAAGGAGTCCGTAAAATACACTAATAATAAAATAAATTCGAGAATGTCTCGACAAAGATTTAGATATTAATAAGAAAAATTAGTAGGTCACAACGGTGTGTCCGAAATATTTTTAGGACCTCCGGACATAAATAGTTAATGAGAAAACACGACCAAAAACACACATAGAAAATTAACACATGGATGGCCAAGGGCCACAAATTCCCCACGGTAGCCCTTCTCCCACAAGACATACACAAAAGTCTCTTCCCTTTGTTTATTCCTAATTATGTCAACCAAGGCTCATCCAAAGCTCATCCACCGAATACATTTTTGCCTTTATTCCCTTATGTTATTTTCACACACATAACTAAGGCAAATAGCAAGTAGCAGCCGTGAGTTGCCCTCCTCATCACTTGGTGAACCAAAGCTTCCATAACATCTCCATCCTTCCTATTTCAAGTGTTTACTTCTTGGCAAGAAATCAAGCACTCAAGGCTTCACTTTCATCCTTCTTCCACCACCGAACAGCTCTTTAGGAAGTGGGTAACTCTAGTTTCTCACCTCTTTGATGGTGGATGCTTGATTATGTGATTATGTGTGTGTGTGTGTGATTCTTTGTATGTATGTTTATGTATGTTAGAAATGATGTTAGGGCTTAGGAAGATGATTCTGAAGGGTCTTGTGACCTGGACTAGATAGGATTATTATGTGTGGAATATGTGTAAAAGCTCAAGAAGGATCCATGGGAGAAAGGGGAAAGAAAGGGGAGAAAACGATGCATTCTGTTTTCAGCTTCGCCCAGCTACCGCTGAGCGGCCCCAGGCGCCGCTGAGCGGAATGCATCCATATTTCTCAAACGTGAACTCCAGAGCGCTGAGCGGTTGGCAGTTACCACTGAGCGGTCTGAAGCTCACCGCAGATAAGGATAAGGACGGAAAGATATTTTTGAAAAAAAAGATAAGGATGGAAAGATATTTATGAACACGTGTCAGACCGCTGAGCGATGAGACTCTTATCGCTGAGCGATAAGACTCGTACCGCTGAGCGGTAATGCTTTAAGCGCTGAGCGCGAGGAGCTCAAACCGCTGAGCGGACAATAGTTTCCGCTGAGCGGCCTGAGACCAGAATGTTTTATGGAAACCATCTTGAGGCACATAGTCTAACACTCAATGCTGTAACTGTAATTTGTAATTGAAATATGTGAAGTATATGCAGTATGTGAATATGTGAAGTATATGCAGTATGTGACGTAATGTGTAGCATTCCATCCATTCATGATAAGGCAAGTTTAGAGGATTATAAGTAATTATGAGATAAGTAAAGATTATGAAATGAACAATAGGAAACAAGTCATGTCATGCTACAGGTACTGAAAAGAAATGAATTCTGAGATGCTGCTGAAAATGCTGAATAAATGAAAAATGCTAAAAATTCTGAGGCCGCCGTGATCACGAGATGCCAAATAATGATCCCACTTCAGGAGGTCAGAGGGACATCCTGAATGTGGAAGCCCGCCACAGGTGGTGTCGATATGGCATGCCTGGAGGTGTGCGGTTACCACGCCTAGCACTGTTGAAAGGGGGCAGGCTAAGGTGGGGGTACAATATCTGCCCACTGCCGAGAGGGGTACAATACAAGAGAGGGCTCGCGGCAGGTGGAAGCCCACCGTAGGGGTCGACAGAGGGCCCCCTGGAGGTGCGAGGTTATTCCGTCATAGTATTGTCAAAAGAGGGCACTATTATGGTGGGGATACCATATATTCCAAAAACCATGTTCATCCTGATGATTCTGTTATGCATGAGTATATGTAACGTATGATTCTGTTGTTATGTAATTACCGTCAAGAGAACGATCGAGACGGCTATGTATGTACACGTAATGTTAATAAGCACGAGAACTTAGTAAACAAGAATAGTTCCCCTATCACTTAGTAATGTAGATAAAGCCGTTCAGAACCTTAGGCCAGATAATAATCAGTAGGATGTTTAGTATGCATGTTCACTTAGAAATCCCTGAGCGGCCTGAAGTCCGACCTAAGATGATTTGAGACTCAGGAACTACAGTTATTTCCACTGAGAACCTACCGTTCTCACTCCCACTGCCTTATGACTTCAAGTACTGAGGATGACTCATATTTTGAGGATGCTGACGAGCCGCCCGCGGAGCCATGAGCGGTTATGACAGGATATGGACTTAGAGATAGCTGGATGTCAGGATTTTTGCCAAGGGCATACTGAGTAGTAATGCAGTAGCCCTTGCATTTTGATATTATGTATTTTGGATTATGTATACGGTATTTTAGCTTATGTACATGTTATGTGTATCTTACTTATTGTATTTATAACTATGTGACTGTTATGACGGACCCAGTGGATGTACATGGTATGCTTTTATTACTACACTGTTATACGCCTTGTTATACTTGTTCTTTCTGACGCATGGCTCTATTTTAATAATTATCTAATGCAAATGAAAAGTTTAAAATGGGTCCCTATTTTCTTAATCAACTATTTTCGAAAGATAACAAAGGACTAAGGTATTCCCATCAGGTAGAAAACAACCTAGTGAGCATTGTTTACTACGTACGGGTAAATAGCTAGCTAGGGTGTTTCACGAGGCGCAAATCGACGATGGTCGGTGCTGGCGACTCTCATCCTGGTTCCACGTCGGCAGACTGGGGGTGGTGGTCGTGGTCTCGTCGGGGGAGGTCTCCTCCGTGCTAACGCCGCTCGGTCTAGGGTCATCAGTTGGGGGTGCTGGTGCAGCTGGTGCTGGTGGTACTGCTCGGAGGGGGATAAGGCTATTCACCATGAGGAATGTCCAGAGCTCTGCCTCTTCCCCTGTCTCAGGGTTCACGTGCCTATACCTGCTCCGAAAGATCCGCCGCTTCCTCGGCGGTAAACTCATCGTACTCTCCTGAAGTCATAAGTGAGTGTGGGTGAGAACTAATGCTTCCCATTGGATAACTATAGGGTAGTGTGGTCTGGTTACTCAATTATGCTTCAGGCCAATCAGGAGATCTCTAAGTGTTCATGCATCTAGACTCCCTACTAGTTATTACTTGCCTAGGATCCTGAGCAGCTTTATCTAATTACTAGGTGATTGGGATCTCTAGTCTTTACTTACCTAGGCTTTTGTGCTTATTAACTTGACTTGCGGTGTAATGGTGACCATCTTGTACATGTCTCACGGACGGTTGACTCAATATATTTATATCCATACATATATAGTCATACATTTATACAATTACTACATCAATATCATGCATGAGGGGATGGGGGTTTCTCTTACGCGCTTATGGTTGCGTCCTTTTCGTTGCTGGGTGCCCCCACTCCCTTGCTGATTGTGGGATCGTCATCCCCATATGGCCGCAACCGCTTACAACCACTCAACTGATAGAATGGCAGGAGCGTACCCTGGTGGTAACACTGTAAACGAGGGCTCGCTTGTCCCCGTCTGACAGACAAGATCTCTCTTTTTCTTTCTTTGTCCACATCTGGGGGACAATCCTCCGCCACGTCTAGGGGCGTAGGTTACACACCTCAACTGAGGGTGCGTCTTTATACCACGTTTGGGGGCATAACTTTTGTTCTTTCTTTGATCCACATATGGGGGATCCTTTCCGCCATGTCTGGGGCGTCTGACTCGTCTTTTAAATGTCATGACTTAAAGTTCAAGCGTTCTTTCCTTACTTTTTTTTTTCTCTCATCCGGGTGGAAACCCGCGTTTAGATAACTGTTTGCGTTACATAATCATAACCTAGTCCTTCTTGCGTGATGTTGAAAGCTTTTTCGCAATGGTTTGCACTCTCGTTTATTTAATATGTATATCCTTCTTTACAGCTTTTAGATTCTCAAGGAATCCAATTGTAGCAAATCGGGTATAGTCGTATCCACAGGGATTGTTGTTTTAAAACAGTCGTCTTTGAATTGTGTTATTTTAAGCTATAGGAAGTGATTGGTTTTCTTGAACAAATTAACAACGAACAGATTGCAGATAAATTAAAAATATAAAAACAATAGTGGAATTAAGTTTAGGCTAGTGAAGAAAGATGTTGGGATTTGAATGGCAATATTACCTCAATGCAACCATTAACCTAGTAAATATGATCTATGAGTCCTTGATTTAATCGCCACCAGTTCTTAACTTAATCATCTTTCCCAAGCATGTTAAGATCACTCAGGTTCCTTTATTAAGTATAAGATCAATCATTAAAATCATAAGACATCATAGAATCATAGATGTAAGTTAAGATGGATACATTTAAGAAATAAAACACATCAAATCCCAACAATAAAGAAAGTTAGCTATCCGTGGTTATGGATAGGTTACAAGCTTACCAGGATTCAGAGCAATGGTAGGTTGAAGAGAAGTGGTGAGTTGCTTCCACACTTCCACCACGATCTACAATTGTTGACAATTTCTGCAGCACTTCCCTTTAAGGGATTCTCTAAATCCTAACTTTCTTCCTAAACCTAACTTAAGGTTTTATGGAAATATGGGAAGGATAGATGTAAAATGGGAGCAATGGTAGTGAAATTGGATGATGCTTAAGCTGCAGGGGAGCCCTCTATTTATAGGCCCCGGATGGGCTTCATCGCTCAGCAGTATGCTTTAATCGCTCAGCAGATAATGATGACTTCGCTACGCGATAGTGTACCTTCGCTGAGTGCTCTCTCTAGGGGACTGCTAGTGGCTGATCTTCTGACAGATTCCCCAGCGGCTTGCCAACTGGTGGCGGCTGGCTCTTAGCTGGCCTCATAAATGCGGCGGCTGCAAGTGGCTTTGGCAGGTACAATCGCTCAGCGATTTAGGTTAAATCGCTGAGCAAACAGAGTGCTAACCGCTGGGCAGTAGGATGGTATCGCTGAGCGATTTTGCCTTTTCTAGAACTTTGTCTTCTTATGTTGTTCATTGTAACAATTGCATGGCATTTCCTTTCTTTGCATTTCCTCTTGATTCTCTGCAATAATTACAAAAAATTAAGTCATTTAATTCCTGCCTAATCCATCTTCTAAAACTTGTGTAAAATGGAAATATTTTAACAGTTTCGTATAGATTTAGAACAGATAAGTGCCAATTATATTCTTCCATTTTACCACAATTTGGCACTTATCAACTCCCCCCAACTTAAGACCTTGTTTGCCCTCAAACAAAAGGTACTGGTTTCCAGAAAATGATTTTTTTCGAGAATAATAAGACAACTGAATAATTTCATTTTAGTTTCATGAAAGTTTTAATTACCAAAATGTTTCACCAATCAAGAAGCATGATGTTCACAAAAGGGTAATCTATAATAGATAAAATGTTGTATTGTTCATGAATTCAATTCGCAATATAATCTACTGTTTTTCAATCAAGGAAGTTATCAAATAATCACTCAATCTGTAATAATGACAGATAAGGCAAGTATTTCTCTCAAAACATCACCCATTGAATCACCATAGATCAGATTTGTTACCTGTCTCATTCATTGTAACAATTGCATGGTTTAATCAAGGATCACTAAAGGACTTTTCAAGGGTTATAACGTGTTTGGGCTTCAAAGAATTTTGGTTTTTCTGGATAAGAAATGTTTTCTAACCAAGAGAGCACTAAAACCAGATTCTTCTTTCTCAATTCGTACTCTTTTTATTTCTTTTTGTACCCTGCTTAAATATTATCCTTATTTCTCCTTTTTGCCTTTTGTGCCTCTTTTTCTCAATTCATTTTTTTTTTCTTTTGAGCACAAGTACAAGGTCAGCTTTGATTCTTGCTTTCTTTCTCCCCCCAACTTGAGCTTTTATTTGTTTCCCAAAAATTTTGCTCTCTCAGCTTTTAGAAGATACAGAAGTATCATTTTTCTTCTTTGGGTAAGAATCAAAACAAAAAATTTTAAGGCTCAAGGGGGCTGGCAAAAGGTTTTTCCTATTCAAGGACTTTGTGTATGGCCATGTGTTTTAAGCTGACTAATGAACAATAAATGCCTTGATCATTTCCTATCTTTTCCATGCAATGAATAATTGTAGAGACTCAAACAAATCCATCTATGCAACCAATGGTGATTATCTCTCCCTTACAGTGTTTGGCTTTACTCTTCCTCACATGGTTTTAGGGTTAACTTCCTTGAGTTCAAACAGTTTCAAATTACGCCAATGTTTCCATAACAATAGTGCCTTTTATTAGTTATAGCAATATCCTTAAGTTTCCAACTTATTCTTATTTTTGGTTCACATTTCAGGTTACAAAAGTCCATTAGTCATTTGTTTGAATTGTTCAAGTTATCTTATTTACCAAAGATTTTATTCAAACTAGTGTCAACAATTTTCAGGCAAACTTTCAATTAGGTTAACTAAGGAAGGTAATTAACTATAATATATATATGCAGTAAAAAAGTACTAACGAAAACGAAAGTAAAGTAAGTAACCAACGAAAGTGAAAGAAAAATAAGAACTGTGCAGTAATTTAAAATTGGTTCACAAAAAGAATGCCATCATCTTCAAAATTTTTCCACATTCAGCATCGCGGCAATCCTCAAAAATTGTTGCTTTCAGCACTCTCGCTATCGGCAGCAATCTCTACATCCATGTTTTCTGTGCCTGCTTGCTGCGATCCATCATCTCTCATCTCATCATCTTTCGTAGCTGCTGTAGCTGCCTCCCCTTGGCTGGAATGTGGCCGGTCCTTTGGCCATGGAAATTGTTGCCTGAACTCATCCGGAGTCGGGCCAACATAACCAGGCTGAGCCCCAAAGATGCTAAAAAGCTCCCGTAGAGGCTAGTGATGGCAGAGTGGCATATGTGCTGCTGACTCCTCTATGCGAGTAATTCTGACTCAATGTGATCCAAGCGCGCAAAGATAGGATCGGGAGTCTGGTGCTACTCAGATGGTGGAGTGATCTCAGGATCGGGCTCTGGTACTGGGGCTGCCTCAGCCGGTGGGTCTAATAGCGCATGGAGCTTCTGGAGGGGGAAGCTCAAAGGACGTTCAATGTAGTGCGTGTTTATGTACGCCGCATTGAACTCCTTAAGCTCCGTCTCATGCGCTGTATCATCCATGCCGTATGCTCCGGCAGAAATGCAGAGGGCTATAATGAGTGATGGCAAGACCATCGTGGTGGCTTTCTTCTCTATCGCCCCTGTAATGGCCGATGACATAATATTTGCGACGTCCACGGCCTGCCCGTAGAGGATGGTCCATAGGAGACGACACTTGTAAGCCGGCAGGCCTGAAACATGTGGATTGGGGCATACATTCCAGAGCAGGAATGATGTCCAGATGATGGCAAGCCGGTGCATGCAATATCGCTTGACGGTCCCAAAGACCGCCCGGAGAGGAATGCCTGGGAGGATTAGTGCCGGACGCACCTCTTCGTCGTTGAAAGCATCCTCGTCCATTCTGAGTTGGTACTGGCACGACTCTGTTCCATTCCAGGGTTCGCCCAAAAATATGCTGATCGCCTCACGAGTAAAGGGAACCTGAACCCCTCGTACTATCGAACATCTCTCGCTCAATGCCTCGGCTAATGAACAGGCGTTAGCATAGAACTCCCGGACCAAATCAGCATGGAATGATTTGCGGGGATCAGCAACTATCTCCCATTGTCGTCGGAGCAATTCGTCTTGGAAGTCCAAGAATTGATCTTGAGGCAAATTGACAATGCGCTCTGGAAGAATCGTGCGGTTGCGAATTTTCAGGTACAGTGCTTCAGCTGCCGTAGAGATAAATTTGTGCGGGTCAGTTGCTTGAGAGGACTCGGCCTCGGAGATGCGAGCTTTCTTAGCTTTTTGTTTCATTTGAGGCCTGCAAGAAAAATCAAATTTCCAAGTCACAGAACAACCCAAACTCTAATAGTCACATTAGGTAACACAATTTCAGCATGCAATTTTAGAGATACAACAAGTTTTGCAACATTAATTGAACACAACAAAAGAGCAATCAACATGCAGCATAGAGGTGAAATGAGAAATGAGTCCCTACATAACAGGCAGCTAATCACTCGCTTATGGTTCCCAAAATAATCCAGCAAACAATTAATTCTCAGAATGATTTTTCAAAAGCATATTTGATACATGGCACAATCATAAGAAAAACAGAACCATAATGCATCCATTGTTACTAAAAGTAACAGAGAAGTGGTATTGATGGCCTAAAAGAATTTTTAACCAAAAATTTCTAATTCGGAAACCTTAGCCAGCATAGTGCTCTTTTTAATTGCCCAATGGTACCAACTGCCATCTTGATATCAGAAAAATTGTCAAAACTTCTTTCTTGGACAAGTTGGTTTTTATTACACACAACTATCAAATGTCATACAATAAACTGGAATATCTCAGACCAATGGGTTTAAACAACAAATTTCCATCAAGAACAATTAACTCCTAGTTCAGAATTAGGGAAACACCATCAGAAAATTTACTCTTCATCCAAATTGTGTGCAATACCCAAATACAATCCTAGGGTTCACATTGTCTCGAATAATGTATCAATTCACCTAATCAACTCAACAACAACAAATCCAGACAATGTTGATGGTGGAAATGGCAGAGATCAAACACTCCAATTTAGAAAACTTTTCAGAACGCGAAAGGCCGCTCTCTTGATCATAAAATACCTCCCTGTTCCTAATTCTTCCCAATAGCAACATGCTACTAACAACCATAATTCAATAGAAAAATCTTAATCAAATTTCCTAAATTTTTCCTCTAGGGTTCAGAAAGATAGAGACAGAGGAAAAAAAATAGAAACAAAGAGATAGAAGCCTGAATGGGAGAAGAACAAAAAGAGAGATTATAATCCAAAAAATCATTTGTATTCCAACAACCTCAGCCACAATTTCATAATTATGCACTTCAGAGTTTCAGCATTTCCTTCACACTTACAATTTCATAAAACCCCAAAATTAAAAAAAAAAATTCTTCAGAACCCCTAAAACTGAATTGAGCAAGTCGAGTTTCGTTTTGCACAACCCAACCAATGTTTTTAAATCAAAACATATAATGTATAGCCAACAATTCATTCAGTCCACACAATTTGCACAAAATCCCAATTTGAACCCTTATGTTCTGAGAGAGAGAAACAAAAACAGAAATGAGAGAGAGAAAATGAACGGAGAGAGAGAGAAGGAGAGAGAGAGAGACTTACATGGTGATGA
This sequence comes from Nissolia schottii, assembly GCA_003254905.1. Lineage (NCBI taxonomy): Eukaryota > Viridiplantae > Streptophyta > Magnoliopsida > Fabales > Fabaceae > Nissolia > Nissolia schottii. The sequence continues at coordinate 17,351 of QANU01067186.1, read as the reverse complement.
GGATTAAGCTGTTGAAGGAAGGGAAATGGTGTGTTTTTGTGAGCAAGAGAGCGGCGGGGACTCGTCGCTGAAGTAGTGGGAGAGGGAGAGTGAAAAGGAATTTGAAAATGGGGCTCTGTTTTGAAGAGCCTCGAGTTTAAGTCTCAGGTCCCAAGTCGCTGAGCGATAAAATGGGTTCGCTGAGCGGTTCGTGAGCAATTAATGATTCATTTAATTCAGGTACCTGTCACTGACCGAAAACAGGGTGTTCGCTGAGCGATACCTGAGACAATAAATGCTCATTTAATTTTCAGATAAGTCCGCTCAGCGATATCAGCCTCACTGCTGAGCGCTATCAGTCCTGAAAGGAAAATTTCTGGCCTTTTTTCTTATGTTTTTGAGAATGGCTTGGTTTTGGCCAACCTCATCCCTTTCCTTGAGTTCCCTTACTCTAATACAACTTGTTCAATCCATTCATTTTGCATTTCTTAGAGGATTTATTCAATTTTGTGCTTTATGCAAAAATTGAGTATTTTGTGTCATTTGAAGACCATATTTTGCAATGCATGGATTTAGGGTCCTCTAATGACTTCCTCACCCTTGGCAATGCATTTAAAACTTGTTCAAGCCTTGAGATTGAAATATTGTAAGCTTTCAAAATGGTGAATCTCAATTTGGTCTTAAACACAAGCTTTATGTGCATTATGGCCCCTTTTTATGGTCATTTTGCATTCTAGGCCTCTCCAAAGGTCATGGATTGTTTTGTCTACTTAGGAATGATATTTCTAATTGTCTAAATCTTAACATTACATAATTGGGCTATGTTGCACAGAATTCCACAATGTAGCCCTATTATGAGTAATTTAAGCTTGTTTTAGCAAGTTAGGAAGTCAATTCCTATGATCCTCTTCAAAAACTCATTCCTCTTAATGCAATTAGTCTTATATGACCTAAGAGACTTGTGCATGGTTCAAGATTCATGTTTCAAATGCATTTGGTACAAAGCACTTCTTAGAGTCACATGAAACCTTAATTTTGCATTATTTCCTTTCTCTATTGATTGTCAAAGTTTAATGGAACCGATGTAAGTTTGAGAAAATGTGTACCTGGCTTCTTGGTTCCTTTTAGATCACAGTAGTCACACCATGTGCTTGTTTTCAAATTTCCTTCTCAATTCTCTATCTTCAAACTAAACATGCAATTCCTAACTTACTTTGAAAAATTAAAAACACAAGGCATAGAAAATACTTACAAACACTGGGTTGCCTCCCAGGAAGCGCTCTTTTAACGTCATTAGCTTGACGCCTATTTACTTTTACCTTGGTTCGTCCAGATAGATCACCTCTGAAACTTGTTTTGCACCAAGGTATGGTTTAAGTCTTTGACCATTAACCGTTCAAGTTGCATTTGTCTTTTAATCATACAACTCCACAGCTCCATAATGCATTACTTTCTTTACCAGGAAAGCTCCTAACCATCTAGTCCTCAATTTTCCAGGAAACACCCTTAGCCTGGAATTGAACAATAGTACCTGTTGACCTTCTCTAAAATTCTTCCTTATGATGTGGTTGTCATGATATCTCTTTGCTTTTTCCTTGTACAACTTGTTGGATTCATATGCTTGCAGCCTAAGCTCCTCTAACTGATGCAATTGAAGTTTTCTCTGCAAGTTTCTCATCAAAGTTCAAAAATTTCAAAGCCCAATAGGCTTTGGGCTCCAATTCAACTGGTAAATGGCATGCTTTGCCATAAACTAGCTGGAATGGAGTTAGACCTATTGGTGCTTTGAGAGCAGTTCTATATGCCCATAAGCCATCGTCAAGCTTAAGTGTCCAATCCTTTCTTGAGTTTGAAACAGTTTTTTCCAAAATTCTTTTAATTTCCCTATTGGACACTTCAGCTTGGCCATTGGTTTGCCGGTGATAAGGTGATGCCACCTTATGCCTCACACCATAATGTTCCAATGCTTTGGCCAGTTGTGAGTTTACAAAATGGGAACCTCCATCACTTATGATTACTCTTGGTGCGCCAAAACGGTTAAAAATGTTCTTCTTTAAGAATTTAATTACCGTTTTGCCGTCATCCTTCGGGGTTGTTATTGCTTCAACCCATTTGGAAACATAATCGACAGCGACCAAGATATATTCATTGTTTAGTTAGGATGGGAAAAGTCCCATAAAATCCATGCCCCAACAATCAAACACTTCAATTTCAATTATGTTTTGCAAAGGCATTTCATTTCTCTTGACATTTCCATGAGTTTTTTGGCAAGCATCACAACTTTTAACATATAAGTATGCATCTTTAAATAGAGTTGGCCAGAAAAAACCTGATTGGAGGACTTTGGCAACAGTCCTCTCTCCATTGTAATGGCCACCGCAAGGAGAGTTGTGGCAATGCCACAGAATACTCTTGGCTTCATCTAAAGCCACACATCATCTTAGTAAACAATCAGGTCCTTGCTTAAACAGATAAGGATCATCCCAGACAAAGTAGGTAGCATCCCTGAGAAACTTCTTCTTCTGATGATAGTTTAAATCATCAGGGATCACTCCTGCTGCTTTATAGTTAGCCATATCAGCAAACCATGGCCTTTCCTTGATGAGAAACAGCTTCTCATCCGAAAATTCTTCGGCAATTTCTCCCTCTTAGACATTCACCTCTGGATTAATTAATCTGGATAGGTGGTCTGCTACCAAATTTTCCTTTCCACTCTTATCCTTAGTTTCCAGATCAGACTCCTGTAATAAAAGTATCCAACGTATTAGCCTAGGTTTACTGTCAGGCTTTGTTAGGAGGTACTTAATTGCCGTGTGGTCTGTGATATGACCACTTTGGAGCCAATTAAGTAACTCCTAAACTTTACCAATGCATATACTATGGCTAGCAATTCTTTTTCGGTTGTAGCATAATTGATTTGTGCTTCGTTTAAGACTTTGCTAGCATAGTATATAGCATGGAATATCTTATCTTTTCTTTGGCCTAAGACTGCTCCAACAGCATAATCACTTGCATCACACATCAATTCAAAATCTTTGTTCCAGTCTGGTGCAATGATTATGGGAGCAGAGGTCAAACTTGCTTTTAACAGATTGAAAGCATGCAAACAGTTATCATCAAAAAGGAATGGAGAATCCTTATTTAAAAGATTAGTCAGACGTTTGGAAATTTTAGAAAAATCTTTGATGAATCGTTGATAAGTGCCTAATTTACGCAATTTTGACCTAATGAAATGGCACTTATTTGCTTAGGCTTTTAAAGAATTATCTAACATAAATCCCCATTTTTGTAGGTCTATAACATATTTTGAAAGATGGATGCAAGCATAATTAATTAAGAAGAATCCCATAAAGAATGGAGAAAAGGGCAAAAGTGGAAAAGAGCTTAAAAGAGGAAATCAGGCGTGAAGACCGCCCAGCCTAATGCTTGTTGATTTTCCTGCAAGACATTAATTAAAGCTTTTTCTTCTTTTGGAGCCAAGGTATTGCTTATTATTACTGGCTTTTCATCCTTTCCCTGCAAAAATACATATTTAAGATTAGAGGGCAAAGGTTTCAATTCCAGTTGTTTCTCTTCTGACTTGGATTCAGCTTTTTCCTTGATTTCTTCCTTTGTTTCTTGTTCTAGAGGAATGGTAGGTGTAGCTTCTAAATTTTTAAGAAAGGCTTCTATTTTAGGCTCCTCTTCCTCAGTGAACTGGGAAGAGCTTTCTATCAATTCCATTTCCAAAGGATCCAAGACTTGAGGTTTTTGTTCAATATTTGTTATGACTTCCTTAAGTAGATCTATCCGAAAGCATTGCCATTTATCTTTTGGGTACTGTAGAGCCTCAAAGATGTCAAATTGGACCTCATCATCGTGGACTTTGATCTTCAGTTTCCCCACATCCATGTCTATGCCCATCTTTTCCCTCCTCATAAATGGCCTTCCCAAAATGAGAGGGACATCTGTATCCTCTGAAATGTCAATTACTACAAAGTCAACTGGAACTAAGAATTTATCCACTTTTACCAGGACATCCTCAGCAACTCCAAGTGGATACTTGATTGAGCGATCTGCTAATTGTAGTGACATTCTGGTAGGTTTCAGCTCCATCCCACCAACTCGTTGCATCATGGAAAGTGGCATCAAGCTGACACTGGCCCCTAGATCAATTAGGGCTTTGCCAACTAAAACATTTCCAATAACAACAGGAATTGTGACACTTCCAGGATCTGTCAATTTGTGTGGGATAAAATTTTGAATAATTGCACTACAATTTTCTCCCAACTGCACAACCTCCTCTTCCTGGTACTTTCTCTTTTTGGATAATAACTCCTTTATAAACTTGGCATAGGTGGGCATTTGCTCCAGTGCTTCAGCGAATGGAATATTGATTTGTAATCTTTTGAAAATATCCATAAACCTAGCAAATTGCCTTTCCTTGTCAAGTTTTGAGGAAGTTTTTGGATAGGGAAGTGATTTTTCTTTGATCAACATCTTTTCTTTTTCTACTTTCTTCTCCTCTTCCTTTTTTTGTTTTTCTTTCTTTTTTTCTTTTTCAATTTTTTCTTCTTTATTTACATTTTTATTTTTCAACTCCTCCATCTTATTCTCTTCATTCTTTTCTTCTTCTTCTCCCATGCCAATACATTCTTTTTCATTTCCCACCTTCTCATCAATACTTGGTTGTATTGTTTTACCACTCTGGGTAGTGATTGCTTTACATGATTCTTTTGGATTTGCTTCGGTATTAGCTGAGAATTTTTCTTTTTTCAGCTCTGCTATATCCTTAGCAAGTTGGCCCACTTGTACCTCCAAGTTTTTGAAAGAGGCGTCAGTATTCTTTTGATTTGCCATTATCAATTGCATGAATTGATTCAGCGTCTCTTCCAACTTGGGATTTTGCTCGATAGGTGGTGGTATTTGCTGCGGATTTTGATATTGGCGAGGCTGCTGATATGGTGGAGCTCTGGTGTTAGAGGGACCCACGTCTGGCCTCCATGGCTGGTAATTCTGTTGATTTGGACCTCTTTGATAGTTGCTTTGATAAGGTCTCGGCTGGTTGTTCAGATACTGCAACTCTTCTTGCCTGCACTCACAATAGCTTGTTTGATGGTCACCAGAACAAATTTCACATATAAATACCTGGTGTTTCTTTGACTCCTGACTGTTTCTGAGTTGCTTAGGTAGCTCCATCAGTTGTTTTTTTCCTTCGTCGAGCTGTTGCTGCAGTTGTTTGTTTTTTTGCATCATTTGCACCTAGCTCCAACATTCCTCCTTTCCTTGCTGGTCCTCTGCTATACTGCCCTTGTTGGTCCGTCAATGCCATGTATTCAATGATGGATATGGCTTCGTCTAGCATTTTGGACATGATCTGTCCACCAGCCGCTGCATCCAGCATTAGTTTATGTTGTTGCTGGAACCCGTTTCTAAATATGTGAATCTGGGTCCTGGCATAGAACTCGTGGTTCGGGCATTTCCTCAGCATTGATTTGTATCTCTCCCACGCTTCACGTAGGCTTTCTCCTAGTGCCTGCACAAAAGTAGAGATAGCAGTTTTTAAATCCATGTATTTTGATTGAGAGAAATACCTGGAATAAAACCTTTCTTCTAATTGGTCCCAGTTTGACAGAACATGCTGAGGTTGATCAAGCAACCATTCTTTTGCTTTCCCTATCAATGTCAGGGGAAACAGCCTTTAGAAGATTGCTTCTTCGTCTGCTTCTGACATTGCAGCAGTTCCACATAGCTCGTAGAATTTTGTAAGATAAGCGTATGGTTCTTCGTGATCTAGTCCTACAAATGGGTTAGCATACATGAGTTGAACTAATCCTGACTGCATTTGAGGTACCCTTTGTGTTCCGGTTGTTCTTCCCATTCGAATTATGTTTCGAGGGGTAAAGTTGACAAAGCCTTGGCTTTGTCCAGTCTCTGCGTTGTTACCCCCGGCTTCCCACATGTGTTCTTGATTTGAAGAAGAAGTAGATGAAGATGAGGATGGTTCTTATTCTACAACTGTCTTGGCTAGAGCTTTTGCTTTCCTTGCTTTGCTTCGGTTTCTCCTGGCTGTCGCTTCTATCTTTGGATCAAACAAGAGTTGGTCTGCAGGAGTTCTTCTTCGCATAAACAAAGACAACAAAGTCTGGCAAAGGAGTTTAGAACAACATAATATTTAAAGAATTTTAATTACAATATTCACAAGAGCTTAAAATATTCAATCAAAGTGATGTTTTAAATGACGCAATCCCCGGCAACGGCGCCAAAATTTGTTGAAAGCTTTTTCGCAATGGTTTGCACTCTCATTTATTTAATATGTATATCCTTCTTTATAGCTTTCAGATTCTCAAGGAATCCAATTGCAGTATAGTCGGGTATAGTCGTATCCACAGGGATTGTTGTTTTAAAACAGTCGTCTTTGAATTGTGCTATTTTAAGCTATAAGAAGTGATTGGTTTTGTTGAACAAATTAACAACGAACAGATTGCAGATAAATTAAAAGTATAAAAACAACAGTGGAATTAAGTTTAGGCTAGTGAATAAAGGTGTTGGGATTTGAATGGCAATATTACCTCAATGCAACCATTAACCTAGTAAATATGATCTATGAGTCCTTGATTTAATCGCCACCAGTTCTTAACTTAATCATCTTTCCCAAGCAAGTTAAGATCACTCAGGTTCCTTTATTACGTTGTCAATTTCTTGCACAAACTTAACAAAGTAACTCGACGTTAATGCGGATGTTAATACGACAACTAAGAACTGGATGAATTGATCTAGGTCTTGACTCAAATGATTGTAACTTTCGTCTGCAATCTTTAAGCATAGAATCAAGCTTAGCATAGCAATATTGATTTTAACTTGGTTACAACTTAATTAGTATAACTTCCGTCCATACAAATAAGTCTCAAATCAAGAATCAAAGCACTAAACAAAAGCTAGCATTAAGTATAAGATCAATCATTAAAATCATAAGACATCATAGAATCATAGATGTAAGTTAAGATGGATACATTTAAGAAATAAAACACATCAAATCCCAACAATAAAGAAAGTTAGCTATCCGTGGTTATGGATAGGTTACAAGATTACAAGGATTCAGAGCAATGGTAGGTTGAAGAGAAGTGGTGAGTTGCTTCCACACTTCCACCACGATCTACAATTGTTGACAATTTCTGCAGCACTTCCCTTTAAGGGATTCTCTAAATCCTAACTTTCTTCCTAAACCTAACTTAAGGTTTTATGGAAATATGGGAAGGATAGATGTAAAATGGGAGCAATGGTAGTGAAATTGGATGATGCTTAAGCTGCAGGGGAGCCCTCTATTTATAGGCCTCGGATGGGCTTCATCGCTCAGCGGTATGATTTAATCACTCAACGGATAATGATGACTTCGCTGTGTGATAGTGTACCTTCGCTGAGCGCTCTCTCTAGGGGACTGCTAGTGGCTGATCTTTTGACAGATTCCCCAGTGGCTTGCCAACTAGTGGTGGCTGGCTCTTAGCTGGCCTCATAAATGCGGCGGCTGCAAGTGGCTTTGGCAGGTACAATTGCTCAGCGATTTAGGTTAAATCGCTTAGCGATTTAGGTTAAATCGCTGAGCGGACAGAGTACTAACCGCTGGGCGATAGGATGGTATCGTTGAGTGGTTTTGCCTTTTCTAGAACTTTGTCTTCTTATTTTGTTCATTGTAACAATTGCATGGCATTTCCTTTCTTTGCATTTCCTCTTGTTTCTCTGCAATAATTACAGAAAATTAAGTCATTTAATTCCTGCCTAATCCATTTCTAAAACTTGTGTAAAATGGAAATATTTTAACAGTTTTGTATAGATTTAGAATAGATAAGTACCAATTATATTCTTCCATTTTACGACATGACCGGGGAGGGGCTTGTCAGGTATGACGTGCCAAAAGAGGGATTCGTATTACATAACTATGTTCTTTCTTCAAGGTACACCGACCCTTGGTGGTCGGGCCTTCTTAAGATATTACCAGTTCCCTATATTCTGTTACCATCTTTGCACATTAGGTAGTTTAACTTTAGTGGTCTATGGTTGCCCTAGGTCCTGTGGCAACACTGCCTCATGATGGTGATGAAAGCCTGTTGTTACACTTTCTCCAATCTTGACACAGCTTAGGTTTTGTCACAACTGTGCCAATTTTGTAGAAAGCTTCTCTTGCGCTTTTGTCGTTCAAATTAAATATATATCCTACTTTATGGCTTTCAGATCCACAAGGGATCCAATTGCAGTATAGTCGGGTATAGTCGAATCCACAGAGAGTTGCAAAAATACCATTCTTGAGTTTAGTTGATTAAACAATGGAGTGAAAGATGTGATAAATTGTTAATAATTTAAATATGTAAATAACAACAATAAAAGTAAATAGGCAACAAATCAGAGGTAGTTCTGGAGCTTGTTGGGAATTGAATCATATCATAGTCTCTTACATCCAGTTACTTATTACATAGAATCATTATTTCATTGATTGCCCGCCACCAGTTCTTAACTTTGCCATCGCTTTCGCGTATGAAAAGATCACAGGTTTCCTTTGTTAGATTTGTTAATTTCTTATACAAACTTTAACAAAGTACGCCAGAGTTATTCCAGATGTTAAAACGGCTAACCTTTTCCCAGTTATAGTAACCAGAGTTAGATGAAGGATTTAGATCCGACTCTAATGATTGTAACTTCTTGTTCACAACGTTCGAGTCTAAAATCTATCTTAGCATAGTGAAATTGATCTTAACTTGGTTATGACTTAATTAGTATAACTTTTGTTCATATGCATAAGTCCAAATCAAGAATCAAAGCACTAAACAAAAGATAGCATTAAGAGTAAAATCGTTCATGCTAATCAATAGAAATAGAATAATTCATATGCAAAAGTTACATGGATACAAGCATACTACAATAATGACCAAAATCCAAACAACAAGAGGATTAGGAATCCATCTTACAAGAGTATCTCGGAGGCAAGGTTTAGACGCTTACCATGACACGTAATCACGCCGTCATGACAACAGTTCGCCAAGCTTCCTCGATCGCCCGGCTCCTTCACAAGCCTCCTCTTTGTTCCTGACCTAAACTAAGCTTTAAAGTGCAAAGGAAATGTAAAAGAATGAAGTGTTTGATGGGGGAAAGGATGGTTAGAAGATCCTAGGGGATGGTTTGAAGTGTGGCTCGGCCTCCTCTATTTATAGGCAAAATCTGATGGATTCGCTCAGCAGTTTGAGTCCCTCTGCTGAGCGATTCTGCTGGTATTGCTGAGCAGATTGTACTATACTGCTGAAAGATGTAATCATTACACGCGGAGTAATAAATGCTCCGGCAACTTTTGCAGGGGCGGCGCCGCCATCCAGGCTGGCGCCAGCTGGAGCAATAAATGCGCGGCTGCAAGTGGCTCCGAGGGTGCATCCGCTGAGCGGCCTTTGTCTTTAGTGCGCTGAGCGAGCTTCATTCACCGCTGAGCGGCCTTCACGGATTTCCTCTTTTAAGCTCTTTTCCACTTTTGCCCCTTTTGCTCCATTCTTTATGGGATTATTCTTAATTATTTATGCTTGCATCCATCTTGCAAAATATATTAAAAACCTACAAAATATGGGGAATTCATTAGATAATTCATTTAAACATAAGCGAATAAGTGCCATTTTGATAGGTCAAAATTGCGTAAATTGGGCACTTATCACTCCCCCTGACTTAAGACCTTGTTTGTCCTCGAACAAGAGGTAATAGAATTATTTTACAGGATCGACGCTTATAAACAATCGGTTATTGCAATGAATTGAAATGTTTCAGATGGTTTAAGCCTGAGACCTGTGAGACATCATAGAGTAACCTTAACATAATCAAATGCATAATTACTTGAATGCTATAAACAAGTCACACTATCTGTAACATCTCGATTTTTCCTTAGAGAAATATTCGTAAACATAAATAATTAATTAATTTTCTAAGCATGATTAGAGAATTAAGATGGAAAATTCTAGTTAAGATATCCCTAGGAATTTACACGTGTCGCAGTAGAAAATTCGGCTGACAACCGAACAGTCGTTGTTCGCCGATGAAATTTGGCATGCAAAACGGTGTCCGTGAAAATAATCTCCCGAAGAGAAATTCACAAACACCTTTAAATATTAATACCCTTAGGTAGGTGGGAATTAGAGGATCGCGACGGTACAAACGGAATATTTTTCGGACGACCATGCGCGAGTACCGACACTGCGAGCGATAAAACACGAGCGAACCGGGACCGGGAGAAAATAAAATCTCCCCAGCAGCAAGGAGAAGGGCTGCACGTTTTTTTGAACGAAATTTTGGTCAAAAAGATCTTTTGAATCATGCTTCCACATTTCCCATCACCATGCTTTCTTACACATAGCCATACATGCCCATACCTTCTACTATTCATCTAACTTTATTAAATTCCAAAATTTAATTAATTCCCACTCAAAATCAGCCACAAAACCGTGGCCTTAATTCCCCAAAATATCAATTAAAATTATTCCCAAAAATTAAGCTTAGTCACTCCAAAATTTATCAAGTCCAATCACACACTCTTACACTTCCACACAATATCACTAACCATATTCTAAGTGACAAATCCCCACTAAATTCTAGCCCAAAAGCATGGCCAACACTTGTTGAATTTTTAGAATTTTCTAGTCAACAAACATATTCCTTAATTTAAGCTTCCACACTTACCATCACCATGCCTTACTTACCATCACCACCTTACTCCATCACATCACTTCTTTTGCCATCAAAATCAATTTTTTTCTCAAAAATTCTGGGCCAAAACCGTGTGTGTGCCATCATCTTGTACAAGAGAATTTCATTCCCAACAATCTCCTAAAATACACATCAAAGCAAGTCCTAAGAACACTGTTTGGCATTCAACAAATTTGAGCACTCTTCCCTCACAAACAACCCTCCAAAACCGAACCCCTCTCCCCAAAATCTCAAGAAAAAACTTCATCTTCTACAAGCCTCCATAACCACACCTCAAGCCAAGCTCCATGAACACCACTTTGTCTCCAAGAAAGCAAGCATTCTTGCCACCCACATTCACCCCCAAGAACTGAATACACACACCCAAAGTCTCTTCATCTTAGTTTCATTTTCTTATACTCACAACCAAGAGAAACAACATCATCATCCTCCTCATTGTGCAAGGTCCTCATTTTGGAGAAAGGTGACATAAAGCTTTGGGAACATCAAGGCTTGTGGAACTCCACTCCCAACTCCCTTCATCAACCTTCTTGAGAAGTGGGTAACTATGCATAAATCACCTCCTTGGTGATCTATTTATGGTTATTG
>QANU01067169.1:52893-85662 GCA_003254905.1 Nissolia schottii | reverse complement strand
AAAAGAAAAGGAAAAAGAAAATAAAAGAGTTACTGTGCGCGGCTATAAATAGCCACGTAAATTTTAAGAAATTACGTTTACATTTGACCCTTTTCACAAACACCAGTCTCGTTCCAGCACATCGCGGTTTCTTGCCAGAGTCCCGGAAAAATTGTAGGAGCACGCCACCGTGAAGAGGAAATTCCTTACTTCAACCCTCTCGAATCGGAATCGTCATCGGATGTGGGTAACTCTAAGCACACTGTCTATGTGGTTAATTGTTATACCTGTATATGTCTTGTTTGGTGTATTTGACTATGAAAATGTTAAGCAGTAATTTTGGGAGTTTCAGGGTAAAAAGGGTTTTTGGGAAATTTTGATAAATGAAAGGCATAACTGTACTAATTGGAACCCTAGGAATAGTGGAAAAGGAGAACTGAAGTCTCGAGGAGGCGATTTTTAAAGCTTTCAATCGAATGGAGTGGAATTCAATAGAAGGAAAGCCAAAAATCAGGTTCGAATCGATTGAATTCCATTTCAGTCGAATGAAAGGAAAATTTCGGATTTCATTCGATTGAATTCCAACAGGATTCGAATGGGAGGATCCTGATGGCTTTTAATCGATTGAAACCCCTTTCCAATAGAATGAAAGAACTCTCAGGACTTCATTCGAATACTCCAGAGGCCATTCGAATGAAACCTGAAAAACTTGAGATTTCAGTGGTTCTAAGGGACCCAATGAGTAAGACTAGGCCACGGTTGTGTATTCAAGCATGCATCATGAGGATGGGTTGTCGCATAGGTGTTAGAACAGCCCTAGAAAAGTAGAGGTCAATCACTAAATGTTTAAATGAAAGCATAACGAATTGTTAGGGAATAAGTATGTAGTTATATGTTAGGAAGCCCTCTCTTGGCAAAGTCTAACTGACACGCCCCTTGCCAGTCCCAAAAGGGTGGAGTGGCCAATGTGTTACCTTGCCAGTCCCAAAAGGGTGGATTGGTTAACGAATTAATCCCAAAATAGTGGATTGGTTCGCAGAGGTTAAGGGACACAAGGAAGGAAAAATGTTACCTTACCAAATCCCAAAAGGGTGGATTGGTTAACGAATTAATCCCAAAAGGGTGGATTGGTTCGCAAAGGTTAATGGCACCAAGAGATGTAAAGTAAAGTACATAATTGCTCACCGAAGCAATAAGAGATGGAAGAGAGGTTGACGTCATACATAAAAGAATAAAGAAAGGAGAACAAGGACGCTAACCCGAGTAAGCCGGTATGCGTAAGAGATCCCCAAGTCCCCAGCATAAAGTATAAAGGATATGTATGTGCATTGATATGATGAATGAATAGCTATATGTATGTCAGTATGTATGTGATAAAATATATATGTATATTCATGGATGTTCACGTATGATGTATCGTCAAGGGAGCGTCCCAAGACGACTAGTATGACTCCAAGTAGCAACGCAAGGCTAATGAGCACGAAGCCTAAGTAATGATAAGATTAGAAACCCCGTCACTTAGTAATTTAGATAAAGCTGCTTAGGACGCAGGCCAAAGATAATAATCAGTAGGGATTTAGTATGCGTGACACTTAGAGGTATTCCTGGGTGGCCTGGGTTATGCCCGAGTAACTGAATCATAGAGACCATGCCGGGTTCCCACTAAGGACGCAAGCGTTCTTACCCCCACTCGTGTATGAATTCAGATTGCAGTGATGGGCTCCCCACCTGCAAAGGATGTGTGGCTGTTTACGCGCACTCGTCAGAGGAACTACCGCACGGACACCCTTCTGAGACATGTACCTACGCACCCGCCTGCACGCCAGGCGAGCCGGATGGACCTCCCAGGCGTAGACTCGGAGCACCAGGGTCTTCCCTGATGCGTCCGATCTAGATTGACGAGCGCCCAGGGAGCAGCAGTTGAGATCCCATCCATCCCGGGGACGAGGCCGCAAGACGACTGCCAGAAAGAGAGTACTTCCAGCTCGTCTGCGCCGCTTCGTTCCACGAGACTTCTCCGCGGTGACGGACCTATCCAGCGAGGAGGAGGAGGCTGTCAGAGAGGAGGACCCCATGGAGCGCTTGGGAGACTCCGAGTAGTTGAGCGGACTTCAGGACCCGATAGCAGGCGTAGGCGTAGTACTTGTACCGTACACGAAGCGAGCAGTACTGCTCGTGTACGTAGACTTTGTTTTAGCTATTGTATATGTATTTGATGCAGAACTTGTATGTATGCCAGTATGACATGTATAAACTTATGTATTGTAATATAGTAGTGTGTTGTATATTCGGGCCCCTATGTGCACCTTCTGCCGACGAACCTCCCTACTATAGGTATGTACTCACACTCTCTTATCTTTGAGTATGCCGCTATACGTTATATTATCCGCATGGCTCATTACTTTCGAGATATTTGTACTTGCAAAAAGGAAAGTTCAAAATGGCTCGTATTTTCAGTAACCCTAATTTGGAAAGGAAATATAGAACCGTAATAGTTCAGAGAACCAGAGGTCAACTACCTAGCCGGAAAAGCCTATGACTTAAGCATAGGCCAACTAGCTAGGGTGTTGCATCTTGCAAAGATAAAAATTCTTCACCTAGGTAAGTAGTCAGTCTTTTTTAGGATGGCCTAGGGTAGTAGGCCCCAGTACCACCACCGTGTTGGTGGTGGCCCACGGTAGTCCGCAGGATGCCGTGGTGATGTTGGAACGCTGTAGCGATGCCAGATAACTACTGCAGGGCCCCCGACAGTTAAAATATTTCTTCATGGGTTTCTGATGGTGGTTTTGTTGGCTTTTCAAGTGTCAATGCCACATTGCTTAGAGCCCCCAGTGTCAGCGTTCCTCCTTTCTGCCACATTCTAGGTGAGTGGCTATCTCGGTGCATCGATGGTCCCACTTTGGTGGTCCATCAATAGAGTCAATTGTGCCATAACATGCTAGTAGATATTTAGTTATTCATACACATGTTCAATAGATGTCATGCTTATGTGATATATCATAAGCCATGTGTTTATGCTTATGTTATAATATGCTATGCCATGCTATGTTAGGACAGAGACCTTGTCCCTTAAACATGATATCCCTTCGAAATGCTTGGTTAGGCTTATACATAAGACTTTAAATAAAGACTCTGCTTAAGGCATGGACCCTANAGGCTTATACATAAGACTTTAAATAAAGACTCTGCTTAAGGCATGGACCCTAATAAAGGGCAAGTTCTGGCTAAGACAAGATTTGGTACTTAAGATGTCTGTTTGTGACGCACCTTTCTTACCTAGGAATCCTGTCCTAACTATGGCACCTTAGTCCTTAAGTCGGACTAATAAACAAAGATTAGTTAAGTAGGGCGCTTTTATCATAATCAGTACCCCCAGGCCTTAGCAACATGGGTAATCAAAGACAGTTCCCTAAAAGATTTCACAAACAGTAGATTCTAGGGCAGGTGACCTAGAACAGTACGAGGTCCTACGACGTCGTAACCCATACCCAGTAGTAAATATATATGAGCGCCAGGCTCCTCAGTTATGGCATGTGTATCCTATCAGACCCTCGAGCGTCAGGCTCCCCAGACTTAGGGTATGCGCACCCTCACAGATATCCGGGTTGTGTGCATACCGGAACCACCTAGGTTTATCCTGGTGAAGTAAGGTCGAGCTGCGGTTTCCTTGAATTGTGCGCATTCGCCAGGGACATGGACATACTTACATTGACCAATTTTGCTTTCCAGTAACTAATTCATTTTACTCAATTATTCAGTACCTTTAGCTTATCCAGTATGTGCAGTTTATTTAGTTTCTTTCAAATATCAATTATATCATATGCTTTTATTTATAAATGTTCCTTCAGTATATATGTATGTATCTACATACCATGGTATTGTTTACAGTACTTGCTATTTGAGTGATACTATGGTATCCATCAATGAGTTGGCAACTTACCTCTCTATTGATAACATTTTCATATTCGACTGAGGATATTGAGAATGGTCCCCTCATCCAGTGAACAAGGATTTCAAACGTTAGTAGTAAGCTCTACTTCGCAGTGGGGACTACCCGAGTATTTACAGTCATGCTCTAGACACCTAAGGTAAGGCCCTTATTTAGTATTCATGTATTTCATTTTCAAACATTGACACTATGTAAACTCATTATTATTTTTTAGTTCAGTTACATGTAAACAGTTATTCAGTTAGTTTTTAATAAATAGAGTTATTTTATCATTATGAGCATTTAATACACGTTTAGAATGCCACATCAAAGCTTCTGTAAGGCAGTAGTTCTACGTGCGGTCACATCCTAAGTTAGGGCATGACAACATCGGCCTTTCCCATGCCCATAACCTACCCACTCTCAACATACCATGTGGTATGTGATAGGGTTTTATATCTCACTTCATTACTCCATAATTAAACATTGCAACCCAAAAATTCGTAATTTTAATACTTAATTAACATGTTTTGCAAATTATCCTTTTTTGTGAAAAATTGAGAAAAATGCAATTTAAAGCATCATTTTTTTCGTAGGAATTAGTTTGTAGATTTTTTCGTATCTTTTTTATTTTTTAATTTATTTTTATTGTAGGAAAATCAATTGCCAAAAGGATCAATAAATATTTGAAGGAGATTAGAAAAAGATTTGATAAAATTGAAGAAAAGATTTGAAGAGAAAACTTGGATCATAAAATATAAATTTGAAGACAAATCTAAAAAGATTTAGTCAAAAATTTGCTAAGGATGTTTTAGCGCTAACACGAATTTCGCACAATGATGAAGGTTAAATCTCGATTTGGCTTACACTACAAAGTTGTAGAGATTTCTCTTAACAATAATTGAAGACTTGAATCATCTCAATCTAATATTTGTAGCCAATGTTATTGTCGTTTTACCAACTACAACGTCAAAAGAGAGGGATTGTCACTTTGGACTCATTCTCTATAAATAGACATCTTCTCACAATCACAACTTCATAATTTGCCTCCATAGTTTAGCCCTTTTTGGCCAAGGTAAGAGCATGCGTTTTTCCCTCTTGAGAGGACATGTTAATTCTTAGTAATCAAATATATAATTTATTTTTTGGGGATGGCTATTGTGGAAATTTATTCACCCTAGAATTGTCTGTCTTCATTTTGACTAGCCCTTGTGTGTGGATGTATCTCTTTCTGCTCTTGGTTATTCGTTTGAGCTTCTAATGTTGTTGCCATTTTGGGGTTTGTGTTGTTAAGTTTGTTTTTATGAGCTATGAGGAATGCTAAATGTTGGTTTTTTTATTTTTGTGAGTGTGATTGAAAGTAATGTGAAAGATGGGTATGTGATGTTGAGGTTGGATTTTTGTGATTTAACATAAGTGGAGCAAGGGAAAGCAAATGGAGAAGGTGAATAACCAAGAGTTGTTTGACCAGGCTACATATGAAAAGCTGCTCTCTAAAGCTCCCAAATTCAACCTCATCACTCCTTCCATTTCTCTGATCATTTGAGGGTAAATTTTTTTCTTTTACTGCAAGCTCTAGTTTTTGAATAGAATGCTCATATTGTGTTTGGTGTTGTTTTGACCCATGTTTTGTAGTATGATAAGAGTTGTGTTTGTGAGTCAATTTGGGGTTACTGCATTGTTTGAAGGGGCATTGCTTTTGTGTTTTATTCTATTGTGTTGGAATTTGTAGGCCTAGTGTTATACAAAATGCTTATCCTGTTTGTCTCTATCTACCTACTCTATAGTTACATTGTTTGGGACTAATTGTTACTTGAAAGTTTGTTATATGCAATTTGATTGAAAAGCTTGTGTGTACATGGTTTTGTGCACTTTTTGCACTGTCATGTTGTTTAGGTTGTTACTTGTTGATGTTTTGGATAGTAATTTGCAATGGCCTTTTTGGGGATTTGGATCTTCTTAATTAAGTGCAAATGGTACCCTCTGATGAGAAGGAGTCGGTGCTCACACATCTTATACTTGTATTTTATAAAATAAATTATACTCTTGATTTTTTGATCTAGGGTTAACCCTGGATTTTGGAGGACATAATTTTTTTTATAGATTTGGTAACTACATTTTTCCACTGTTAGTCGCTAATAAGATTGTTGGCTTATGTGGATATGAGTCACTGAACCAAACTGTAGATAACTGGCATTGGTGATTTTTGGATAACAAGAGGCTTAAAATTGTGTTTGTACTCATTTTGCAATTGATATGTTCATGTTTGCTCTCTGATTACTTCATGCCATTCTTATAAGTGTGGTGGCAGCATGCAACTTTGTTATACTCTCATTGTCATTGCATTCTAAATATACCAAGTTTAAGCGCAGAGGAGGACACAAGGCTTGCTATCAAGCTTTAATATGTTTCATCTCAACTTGTGATAATTCTCCACAACATTTTCATTTTATAGTGGTTAACTTCTTTGTTATGCAGTAAGAGGTATTGAAACTGGTGTAGGAGACAAGGCCTTTCAAACACGTGGCTTCCTTTTTGTCTAATTTTTTTTATAAATGCTGTTGAATTTAGCTGTGGCTATGAACCGCCACAACGAAATGCTAAATTTCCAAATAGATAAAATAGTAGCAATTAGAAACTGTTGCAATCTTTTTCCAGAATTTTTAAATAATAAACTCAGCGGTGGTTTAGAATCGCCGCTAAATTTCTAGTGCATTGCTCTCGCCGGTGGATTTTAACAGCTGTTGCAGAACCGTCGCGATTTGCGTCATGCAGCAGTTCAAAACCGCCGCTGCTTGCCTTTTAAGCTGCCGCAAACAACCTTTTTTGGTGTAGTGACCGTCATTTTTTTGACTTCGCCTTGTCAAATCTACATCCCTTGACTCCATGGTCGAGATGTAGGGAGTAGTGGGTGTTGCACGGTGAGGGTCTCGTTAGATCTGGTTTCTTCTTGCTCCACGACAATTGTTGGTAGTATCAAACGTCGGGCAATGGTGTTGGCACTAGTGGCGGTGGCAGTGAGGGGCGATGGGGTTAAAGGATGATTGATAAATTAAAACAAGCGTAAGGATAAATTAGTAAATTAAGTGTAAATATTAATAAAATATAATTTTAATTTATTGTGTAATTAATCTTTTGGATACAATCTGAACCTTTTATTTCTTTTTCGATGACTGAGTTTTAAGGACCAAATTGATCCCTAACTCGGCTTGATCCAAATAAGTCAGAACCCATATACAAAGCACAGGAGAGAGAGTAAATGGAAATAAAACAGAGAGTAATGCAATAGAGAAAATTATTTAGTTGCATTTAGTAATAGAGATAAGATAAAAAATATAAAGACACAATTTGTGTCTTTACATCCCAATTTTGTATTTTTCAAGCAAAATATTTCTATTTTCAGTGTCCTCACACTTCGTTGAGGTACAAATATTACAAAAATATTTTGTTTTTATATTTTTGTTTTCCTATCTTGTGACATTTTCGAGATAACTAGTTAACTACCTACACAAAATTGTGAAGTTTACTGTATCCTATCATAACCACCTTACACTTTTGTGACTGTTATACTCTAAAACAAACTAGTGTTACATAACGGTGCATGGAGTAAACGGAAGATTTTATTCCCAAATTCACTCACTTGATCCGACTGTACATACATCTTCAGACGCGAAAGGTGACTTAGACACCGGGTCCAGCGTGCCATGATTCTGCGACATCTCGACGCCACGCAACTCCTCGATGACCTTGACTACGTGGCTCATCCTCGGTCGTTCATCAGGTGCGACCGCAGTGCAGGCCATAGCTATTTGCAACATCCCCACCATCTCCTCCTGAATATCCTTGTACCTCATCAGCTCAAGATCAAACACCTCAGCCGTCCACTCCTCCCTAACCACCGACTGGACCCACCTAGGAAGGTCCACCGCCGCACCGCTACCGTCTATGCTGCCATCCACGGCGGAGGGGCACTTCCCCGTCAGTATCTCCATTAGGAGAACGCCAAATGAGTATACGTCGGACTTCTGGGACTGTTTTCGACCGTCTAATGATGCCTCCGGAGCACGGTAGCCGTTGGATCTTCCGTTTGATGGACCCGCGAAAATGGACAGCCCAAAATCTGCCACGCGTGCATTACCTGCCACATCGACGAGGATGTTGGTGGATGTGATGTTACCGTGCGTTAGTTTAGGGGACTTGCATGAGCTGTCGTGAATGAAGGCCACGCCTCGTGCCGCTCCGGCTGCAAGTTTGAGCCTCGTGGTCCAGTCCAGTGGGGTTCGTCCGGGTCCTCGGTTACCTGTTTTTGGGCACCAACTTAACCCATCAATTTCCATTTTTTCAAAATAACAAGGGTTAAAAACTATAAACAGCATTGGGGCCTACTGTGTCCTTCATGGTCAAATTCGCGTTATTCTGTGGCGAAAAGTAAAAAAGCAAAAGGCCAAAGGTTGTTACGGTAAAGAACAAAAAGCAAAAGAGAAAATATGTAAAAGACAATACTTGTACTCTTTTTTAATTTTATTGAAGAAAAGGATCTAACACAGTTGCACAGTCCGTAGTATACTAGTGCCTATTCTCCCAGATGGTCATGATTGTGTAGCCGCTGTCCATTTTACAGTATTTTTTGTCAGCAATTGCTGGAAAATGTACAAATACTATTAAAAGGTATATGGATGGATAAGGACGCTCTTGACCTTGTGTTCTGTGTAAAGAAAAATGTATTTAAAATGTTCAATTTGTTCGGTGTTTATTGTATAAATGTCGTAAGTGTGGAGGGATTCAAATATCCCATTCTTACTTTCAAAGTATCAAGGAGTCCCCAAGAATTGACCCCACTAAAGATTGCGGTTTGACCTAGGTACCCTGCATACATGGGTGTCATTCCCAGCGCACCATCAACACTGGGTAACTACTTACTCTGTTCATTCCTTGTTTGGCTGATTGGGAAATGTTGGAAAGATATTGACTTCCAAGATAGAAAAACAATTCCATTCAACATAGACATACGGTAAATAATACGTTGCAGTATGAGAATGGTTATTATTTGTCAAATATATAGTACGTGAAGATATATTTTTTAAGTATACTATTTTAAGCAAGCCGAACGTGGATGTAAACCTCTACCCCTCCTCTCTTTACTTCTTCTTTATTTCTTCTTAATTTATTTGTTTACTTTACCTTATTTAAATATCTTCCATGGCCATGAATTCGCTCATTTTATGCATCAATTTTTTGAGTCTTAGTCGTAGGTCAGTATCATCACAATTTCTATTGGCGATCTCATAGGTGTTCTAATTTGTGATTCATTACGTGAAAAAAACAACAAATCAAAATTGATGTACTGAAACGCAATACGTCACCTAATTAAATGATGAAATCATGTGCTTATGCCATTGACTTTTACTCATTATAAGCACTCATAATTTTCGAGCAGCAGAAAACCATAATGTAATGATTTTCCACTATTTTATGTTAAATTAAAAATAATGAAACAAAAACGTGCCAGTGAAACTAATGAGTGAAATGACGTACCGTGAAGGAGCCAGAACAAGCTACCATTGGGCATGTAATCACAGACCAGCAACTTCTCATCTCGGGCAAAGTAGTAAGCCCTCAGGCTAACAAGGTTGGGGTGCCTCAACCTTCCCAGTACTTGCATCTGCTGCTCGTTCCTTAAGCCTCTTCACCGCCACAACGCTGCCATCATCAAGCACAGCCTTGTAAGCCGTACCAAACCCACCTTTCCCCAGCATCTCCGCCGAGGACCGCAGCAACTCCTCCAGCTCGAACCTCTTCCCTCCTTCGAAGAACACCATCCGGCCCTCCTTCGAAGAGCTCGCCGAGTAAACCGCCTTCTCGCCTTCCAGAACCTTCGAACTCGACCCTCCCTTTCCTTCCCTCAACTCTGCCCTGAAGCTCCGCCAGAAGTAGCAGTAGAGAAGCAGGGACACGACGGCGAGCACTAAAGCATCACCAGCGACAATGGCGATCAAAACCACTGGACCCATTCTTCGGGATCCGTTTTGACCGGTCGTGTTTTCGGGCTCTGCTTCGTTTGCCGACAATAAAGTCGGGGAAGACGGAGCGGTTGTAGTTGGAGAGCAGTTGCGAGGAATCAGCGGCGAAGCGAGAGCAGGGACGTCTTTGCATTTCTTCTGCAATGGGTATCCGCAGAGAGACGGGTTCTGCGCAAAAGCGCATCCGGGGAAACCCGAAAGTGATTCTGGTATTCGACCCGATAGGTCGTTACCGGAGACGTTCAAGTCTTGTAAGTTCGGGAGGTTTATGTTGGGAATATTCCCGCGAATTCGGTTGCCGTCGACGCGGAGGGTGAGGAGGTGGCTTAAGCGGTTGACCGTCGCTGGAATCTCGCCAGATAACTTGTTGTGCGACAGATCGAGGCGGTACAGGCGGGAGAGGGCCGTAACCGTCGCCGGAAACTCGCCTGAGAAGTCGTTGTGAGAGAGGAAGAGGAGCCTGAGGGCGGTGAGATTGGAGAGGCTGGGAATGGGGCGGTTAAAACGGTTGCGTTTGAGGCTCAGGACTCGGAGCTGGGTGAGAGAGGTTAGAGGCTGGATGGAACCGCTGAGGTCGAGGCCTTCGAGGACAAGGCGCGAGACGCGGTTCCTGAGGCAGGAGACGCCGTCCCAGGTGCATGGGTCGGTGCTGGAGTTCCACGTCGTGAGCTTTTTGTGCGTGTCGGTGGCGATCTTGAACGATAGCAAGGGTTGGAGATCGGGGTTTTGGTTTCGGCAGGCTTGAACGAAGAGGAGGAAGTGGAGGGATAAGGAGAAGATGGTGAAGCGTGTAATGGCGAAAGTGGTTGGTGGTGCCATTGTTACCTTGCTGAGGGGAGAGTGATGTGAGTGTGTCAGTCTGGTTGCGGATGGTTTGTGTTTGTTTGAAGGACCAATGGGTTAATATATTCTCATGTTCTTAGGTTATCCGGGTCGACTCGGGTCGCGCACTTGGTTATGGTGAGTTTTTTAACGGGAATAACTGCGTATATAAAGTCTCAAACTCGCGAACTTACTTAAGTGATATCAAGTCGCTTACCACTTGAACTAACCTCGTAGGTCTTGGTGGGATATTTTGACAAATGATAATGAGACACATGGCAATATGTAGTAGCCTGTTTTGTTTTGTATGAGAAAGGGCAATTTTGTATTTTCGAAGAACAAATAATTTCTTCTTCCTCTTGATGCGATGAGACCTCCCCTGCAAACTAGAGGTCATCAGCAGCCATCCATGCTGGAGAGGTCGATGGCGGCAACGGCGCCAGCGCCGGTCTTGTCGGTGACGGAGAGTAATACTTTGTTGTTTATTGACCTTGCCCCCCCACGTCGTTGCTTGGTTCCAACAACCGCCGCCGCGGTGAAGAAAGCTTCGTCGTTGGTGGATGCTTTGGTGTCGTGCGTCTTTCGCTGGTCACCGTCAACAGAACTAGAAAGGATGGTCGCCCCACGAGGTGTCGTACCTCGAAGAAGATCTCTCCATAATCAGTGACATTGTCAGCGATTGCCGGATCTTGAACGACAACATGCTGTAGATGGAGGAGGGCATGTGGCGACGGTCGACTCGCCGTTCTCTTCTGCAGCCGCAACGGTGCGGCGGATGGATGAAGGAGGGCTTGGCGCGGGGAATGCGGTGAAGAACGGGTAGAGAAAGAGAGAGAAGGAAGTGGGAGGTGATGCTTCTATGCATCACTAACCAATGGTGTATAGGTGTTTCACATATAATTTGAACCGTTGACATCAAAACAAATGATTAAGGTTAGCTGCTACTGTATTTGGCGCTATAGTAAAGGAAATAAATTGTTTGAATTTGTATTGCCATTTAATTGAGATATCAAATGCAGATAAATAGGGAGTGCCCTACAATGGAGGAACCTAAATATGAAACTTAAAAGTTATAGTCAAAGGTTATGATTTGACAAAGAGAAACAATTGCCATGAATTTATCATTAGTAAATCAATAATTATTTAACTGAAATGTCTATTGCAATAATGTTAAAACTTGAAAAAATGTTTGAATTTTTCTATCACTATTTTGAAGGGAATTTTCTTGCCATAACTACTTTCAAAAATATCTATTAAGTCTTTCTTAATTGAAAATTTAAATTTCACTAAACTTATTTTACTTGACTTCACTAAATTTTTTCTAATTTAAAATCAACGTTCTCTCACTTCTAACATTTAAAAATAAAAAAAATAAAAACTAACTAGTTTATATAAAAATAATATCAATAAATTTAAA
Source organism: Nissolia schottii (assembly GCA_003254905.1). Lineage (NCBI taxonomy): Eukaryota > Viridiplantae > Streptophyta > Magnoliopsida > Fabales > Fabaceae > Nissolia > Nissolia schottii. The sequence goes on along the minus strand of QANU01067169.1, from coordinate 73,496 downwards.
CTAATTTTCGTGCATAGCCCATTGAAAGAATTTCAGTTACATATGATACTGCAAAATGATATTCAAGTTATAGTTGATGAACACATCATGCCAATCTCTTTTCTTAGCATGCAAAATCTATTTTCTAACATAGGCTTTGTAAAACAATCAGCAAGTTGTTCTTCAGAATTTAAAAATTGAATATAATATTCCCTTTTTGAGTATGCTTTCTAATATTGATATTATCATACTTATCTTCATATATATGCATACAAGGAAAAACACATCTTCCCCTTTATTTTTCAATAAGATCATCTCATGATTTTATCTCCTTTGAGAATCAAATGGTTTAAACAAGATGGAAATTATGTGATAGACAACAACCACTTGAAGATATTCATAATTGAGATAATGAAAGGAGTATAAATCATTGAGTTCAAAAGTGTGTACATTGCAATGCATTGTGAATTGCACATAAAGAAGGCTAGGTGATATGAAAATGAAGAGTTTGTACCTTCTTCTCTTTAAGAGAGTGATAGAGGATCTTCTAACGATACAAAACACGTGCTAGCCATGAATGCCACTTGATAGTCATGTTAACCACTTGTGTTTTGGTTTCATGTATTGGAAAATAATCCTCTTAACTTACCACTTGGTTGTACTTGTTACTTGTTACAAAATGTTGAGCAAGAAGTGGTAGGTTCCATTTTAATTTAAGTCTTTGTCTCATCCTCAATTTATGCATATTATCCAAATATACTCACAATAATATAATATGCATATTGACCAGATCATACCATATGATTAATCAATAGAAGCATAGGCTATGACATATGGTGAAATCTTGAGCTCCCCCTTTCAAAAATAAATTCTCCCCTAAGATATGTATAAGAAACATATTTTTCTTGAGAGAAAGTATATGAGAAATTCCAATTTTCTTTATCAAAACGACTTGTTATTCTTAAGGCGACACGTGTCAAGAAATCATAACTATAATACCACGTGTTCAACTTAAAAGACTTGTTTTTTTTTTTTACATGAGGCACATTTTAAGTTATCACAATGGTGCAAGCATAGCTTTGTGTGCCAAAGCATGATTTGGATTTGAAGCCAAATATTTCAAACGTAAAAGATAAAGGCACATGTCATAGGGACGAAAAAAGATTATCTAGCAAGATCCACACTATGACATAATTAAGAAATGTAATTCGATTAAGATGATTTTCATGAAGATGATGATTTGAGAAAACATACGTCATGGTAAGCATATTTTGGGACAATGTCTAAGCATTCAAGTATCATATTATCCATAATATAGATAACCATGTAAGACTAGGGATAGAGATGCTTATTGAATTCGATTGAGTGTGATGATCCATTGAGATTTGAGCTTTAGCTTTTCTCTTTGAATGTTCCATTTCACTATGTGCGAAGATGTCTCTTTTAAGTTATTGTTCATTCTAGCTCCTTTCGATTCCTCCATGATTCACTTGGGCTTGTATCTCACTTGTTAAGATCTTGATGCATGCTTTTAAAAGTAGAGAGAAACTATGAAAGTTCTCCAAATCATTATTTAGCGTCAAAAGCCATTTTAACAAGGACAATATAAGTTGATATATCAAACACTTGCAAATATGATCATTTGATGCATTATCAACCATCATGCTAACAGAATCATAATCAATTGAATCCAAAATGATTTAGACATAGAGATTCAAGAGGAAAGAGTGATGTATGATCATTATAAAAAATATATAAACCTAGTTCCATCAATGATCACATAAGGTATTCATTAATAATTACCAAAAGGAATCACACATGCCAATCAAGACTACAAGCTCTAGATTATTATCCCTTAGTATGCACATGTTTTTCCAAAAAGATTTTCCATTTGTGATGTGAAAAGGTTGCACATAGTTTTCCTTGAATTTATGATATTCCCAAAAGATGATATGCAAGATATAGTTAGAGATAAGCACGGTAGAGGCAAAGTAATTTAACAAATTCCTTTATATTTTATCTTTTCCTTTTAGGCATTGTTTAAAACATGATAAATATTCATCTTGATCAAGGGAAGATGATATGCATAACCTAAAAGTTAAATGATGCAATTTCAGATATCCGGTCTTTTAAAAGCCACCAACCAAACAAAGAGAATCATATGCATCATAAACTATTCAAATTCAAGTTCTAAGATATTGTCTAGGGAATAATCAATGTTAAGATATGTAAGGATTAGGGATTAATGCACATAGTATTAAAGGATAAGAGGGTTAGAAATGATATCACCAAAAGTGTGCTCCTTGTAGTTGTATCCATCTTGGAGTTGTATTGATTTTTCAAGGCATTAAGCTCCCAATCTTCCTTTAACAACTCAGTTCTGTGGTCATTAGAACGACTCTGTATTCTGACATGATTTTGGTTTCCTCTTTGCTTTCAAACAAATTTTCTTGACCTATTGACTTTTTTGAGTCTTCAATTTGTGTATGGAGAGAATGAATTCTCATATAATGAAATACCTACGAAATAGAGAAATTTTCTTTGGTATCCAAAAGTCTTGGATCCTTTGAGATTAATCGTCAAGAATTTTCCCATAAGAATAAATGTTACAACATGTAATTTGGAAAAAATAACTTGAATAGACTATATTTGCCATATATCAATTTACATTTTCATTGTCAAGTGATATTGACAATTTGAAGCATGATTAGACATAAAATATAATGGTCATAAACGTGGACATAATCTTATGCTTAGTGGATGGTTTAAAAGTAAAGAGCATAGACACATAACTCTATCAATTTCCTAAGGCTCATAAGAAATATACCTCACTTTTGTTGATTCTTTAAGTGAATGTACAAGAGATGTAAAGATATTTGATACCTTGGCCTTGGAGAATAAAGGAGTATTTTTCTTTGTGCATTGGTTCTTGTTTGTTGTTTTAAACGTTGGAAGTTCATGCACATGAGAAGCTTTTCTTGAGTGCTTAATTATTGTTTGATTACCAAGATTTCCCATATACCTTGGAAGCCTTTTATTTGATGACATTTCCTTCTTTTTTTGACCATGGTGTCTATCCTTTAGTGGAATTTTCTGCACTATTGAAACACTTGGAGGATATTTTGGTGCCCATTTCAACTTGGGTCTTTTTGGGTTAGTGTAAACATTTTTACAATCTTTCTGAACCCATACCAAATTATTTTTCACACAAGAATTTCTTCTATAATAACATAAATGAGAAATATGTCTTAATTTTCCACAATAATTGCACATAATTGATTTTAATGATGATTTGATACTATTATGACATTTTAAACCATATTTGTTGCAAGACATGTTTGATTTTTCACATTTAGAAATGTTTGTCTTCCTTTCTTTTTTCTCAATTTCAGAAGACAATTCCTCAACTTGATTTTCAAGATCAATGCAATTTTCAAACATAGTTGAGGTTTCACATTTCAAGGTAATATCCTCACTAAGAAAAAAATATTTTCTTTTCAAAGATTCAATTTGACGTTCAATAGAGGAAATATTTTCTAAACAATTCAAGCTTTATATTTAGGTTGCAACAAATCATCATATCTACATTTAATATTATCATTGGAAGGATAGTGGTTAAGCTTAGCATTATTTACCTTAAATTCCAAGGAACCAATAATCTCCTCAATTGACTCCTCATGACAATCACCTTTATCTTCATGTTCATCCAAGAAGGCTTCAGAAAGATGTCTTTTTGGATCTTCCTCTTCTTGCTCTCCAATTTTAAATTTGTAATAAAAATTATCATAACAATAAAGAGCATTAAGAGTTTCCAAAAATACTTTTAGCATTAGAGCAATTTTTAATTTTAGCATAAATGTTTTCGCTTAAGCTATTTCTCAATATTTGCATTGCTTTAATGTTTAACAAAAATTGTTTCTTATCATAGGCATTCATTTCATGTGGGCGTTTGGGAGTATATCCATTGATAACAATATCCCACATATCAAAATGCATTGCCTCTATATAGATGTTTATTTTTGTTTTCCATATCACAAAATGCTCACCATCAAAGAATGGTGGTTTAGTAGATTCATACCAAGCCATTTTAAAAGATAGGATCTTTAACTCAAGCGGTTAAGCTTTTTGCAAAGCACGAAGCTCTGATACCAATTGATGGTTTTGTGTGGCTTAGAGAAGGGGGGTTGAATCTATGCAGATACCTTTTTAAAAAATCAAACTCTTTTTAGAAAAGTTATCTCCTAAATTTTTGGGAGATATCTCCTTATAGTCTGGGAGACAACTTTTCTGAAAATGTTCTTTTTCTTAAACGAAAAACAAAATTTCTTTTGAAGGAAGGAAAATGTAAACAGTGAAGGGAAGAGACAATCACACCCAAAATTTATACTGATTCAATTCCTAAGAGTTAGGAATCTACGCCCAGTTCTTCAAACACTCAAATCACTTTTCTTTCAAAAACTTTCCAATACAAACACCAATTTCAAAAACAAAACTCTCAAATGATCTAGATCAGAAAACACACTCTCAAGAACAAATAAACACACAAGTGGCTCTTCAAGAAATGCTGTCTATACTCAGCCTTTTTCACTCTCAAAGTCTCTCAGGCATTAGAGCTTCTCTCACAAATAAAACAAGGTTTGAACAAGGAGATTATATAGAGATTTTCAGATTGAACCTTGAGAGGAGAAAAAAGAATAGAATAATGGCAAGTATAATATCAGGCTTTTTGGCTCTTTTCTTTTTTCTGCTCTGTCATGTCACATCACTCCCCTTTTTATAATCTAAAAAATTCTGACCGTTCAGAATTTGAATTTTCAGAATGTTTGCAGGTGAGCTGAGCTGTCTTCTTTTCATTGGCTGGTACATGTCCTTTTGTACCAGGCGAAATTGTTTTATCCGTTGTGTAAAATTCCCTGTTGACAGCTGCATTCCCTTTTTCGTTTTTCCATTCTTCCTTTTCTGAGCGTAGCAGAAATATTTACACGTTATCAAATGCTCCAGCAGTGTACTCCTTATTTCAAAATTATTTCCCTTTCCTTTTTGAAAAAATTCTGAAGCCTTAGTATTGTCCTTTATCTGACGCCTGTTCACTTCACATTTAATTTCCCTTCCTTCCATGTTGAAATATATATATATTTTTCTTTGATAGTACCTTGGGGAACATCTATTTCTTATCTTTCAATTTCCTTTAATTGTGCTGACCACTTTTGCCTGCAACACATTTTCTTTTATATTGCTCCCACGGTTCCAGCATGCATTGTCATTTCAATCCTTTATTTTTGTTTCTTGCAGCCACCAACAAAACTCCTCTTCCCTATGCTTTCTATATTGTCAAGTCCTTTCTCTATTTTCTTTTGCCTTTTCACTTACAGCCACCCATAACACAGAAGCCTCTTTTCCCTATGCTATTCACGTCACTTTCTCTTCTCCTACAATTTTCTTTTCATTTCTTCCTGCAGCCTATTGTCACGTTACTTCCCCTTTTAATTCATTGCCTCTCTCTTTTGTTTTCTTTATTGCAACACTGATTCAGCCTTCTTTCTCTTTTACTTTCTTCAAGCAATATTTGACACCTATTTTGCTGCTGCTTCATGTTTCTTTCTTTTCAAAGTGTAGCATATATATATATATATAATCTTTGCTCTCTTTATTTTCCAAGTCTGACGCCATCAGCTTCCTTCCTTCTCGCTCTTCTATATTCATTTATTTTGCTGACCACATTTTCTTCAACATGGTGCTGACGCCGTCTGCAACACGTCCTTGTTTTATTTTCTTCACAACTTTGTATGCTTCTTCATATATTTCATTTGACAGCATCCTAAGCTTTCCATTTCCTTTTCTTTGCAGTTGCTTCTCTTTTTACTTTTGGGTCGTGATATATGGGCTTCAGGCTGCCCATTATTCATTTCTTAATTCCAAGAAGTATACTGATTGGGCCTTATATTTTTGAGCTTCAGCTGCTATCATTCTTTGTTTCATTGGGCCATGCTCAAATCAATATTTCTTTCTCATCTTCCCTATTTCATTGGAGACAGATTGGGATTAAAATTCTTTCCTAATTTACGGACAACATCCTTTGCTTTCTTCTAAAATATGTTGCCAGCATATACATATTCCTTCTTCCCATGTTTTTTCTTTATTAGGCCATTCTCTTTTGCTTCTTCTGATTCTTTGTATTGCATAAAAATAATCTTTGGCTAAATTATTTTGCTGAAATAAAATTGACCTGAAATACTAACACACACATTAAAAAGTTCATATCATGTTTGTCATCACATTTTAATTTTACAAATTGAATCAACAGTAATGAAATTATCTTCAATCTTAGCTCAATAACAAAGAATTGTTTAATTGATTTTACTTTATAGTTTATACTGATGGTTACTGCAAGTTTAGTGGGAGATGAGCTCTTCTATAAGGCTACAGTTCAGGTTTCTTTAGGAGCTTTTGTGCTTTTGATCCAAGAAATATCCAAGACACAGTTTTGGATTAGATATAAAATTAGGAGGAATCAAACGCGAATTTTGGGTTTGAGAACATATGCTGTGATTTTGTTTGTTTTGGAAAATCTGTCCATTGTTTACTAGAGAGTATAATTAGAATGCTTGGTTGAAGTGAATATTTAGAAGATTGTCAAATGCTAAAATTAGGGAGAATATCCGAAAGATTTGGTAGAGTTGATGTGTTATCATGGTGTGAAATTTTAAAAATAGGGCCTTATGGTAAAGAGTTATTTTAATTTTTACGTTCACATTAAACAAAATTTAATTTAAATAAGACAAAGTGTAATTTATATTATTTTTTACCGCACGTAAATATATTATTTAAATAGTCATATAAATTTTGTTGTTACATTACAAAATAAAGAGTATCAAAATATCAAAATGTATAAATTAATTAAGTTAATCGTGTTTGAAACAAGTCATCGTCCGTGCGTAGCACCGCGCACTTGTCACTATGTGGGATGCATTTGCTAGTTTGGGTGGGGGGCGTGGTGGGCCATGGGTGAAGCATCGATTGATGAACATGCCTAATTTTGTCTTTTAAATGTTTAAAAGCCATTTAATTTTACAAAGTTGCCATTAATATGCATGTGGTCTACACATGACCTTATTTTCTGTCAATAGAGCTAATATAATCCGATAATCCCCCTAATAAATGTAATTTACCTCTTATTAACGATAACATTGCGCCCGATAAGTGAGCCAGAGTTACTGTCACAATCCACATTTCATGTCACGTGTGGGACCCGGAAATCATCAAAACTCGCCAGACCCGCCCGTCGCAAGCCCCATATATTGGGGGCGTTGCCGTCACGTGCGTCCCGAATTCCTAGCAAAACCAAGTACACCAATACACAGCAAGCGTGATGGAACCTGTAACGCTCTACACCTCTCTCTCCATTTAAAATTTTGCAAAAACCCACCATTACACTCTTCTAGATCCCTCTCCATCCCTTCACTCCTCTGTCGTTTACAATTCCTTTCTTTTTTATTTGCAACTAGAAGAACTGCGTGGTCTTCTCTTATCTTCTACGCATAGCTCCGCTGCTTACCATGATTTATCCTACGATCTCTTCTCAGGCTCCATTCGCGGTTTGTATACCAAAATTCCATACACGCCCCAAAATACCATCTTTGCGTAGACCCATCACTTGTTTTCGAAACAAGAATACTAATGCTAATTGTAATCCCATACTCATCGCCAAGACGAAACAATTTCTTATTCAAGAGAAGAGGCAGCAGAGGATGGAGGAGAAGGAAAAGGGTCCTCCTCTGGTTGGGAGCAGACAAATGTTGCTCTTGTGTGGGTTAGGTTATTGGGTGCAGGGTTTTAGGTGCTTTCCATGGCTTGCTCTCAATTTTCACATGGCCAACAATCTCAGCTTGCACCCCTCCACATTGCAACTCGTGCAGAACTCTGCTAACTTCCCCATGGTGGCTAAACCCTTTTATGGAATAATTTCGGATGCTGTCTATATTGCGGGTGCTCACAGAACTCCTTATATTTCCTTAGGAGGTAAAACGAAATGCATTTTTTTTGGCTCTGTCTTTTTAAATTATGGTTTCTTTCTGCCCTTAAAAGGGATAGACGTTTTCTTTTCAAGTGTTGGTTCCTTTTGCTTTCTCTGAAGGACTCAGTTACTTGGGTATTAGTTCAACATCACAGCCACAGGGATTTCGCAAATGAGGAGCTGACCTCGATGCGTAAATCTTGAATTCATTGGAATTAATATTTTCATTTTAATAACACTGACTTTTGTGTCTTTAGTCTTGTTTAGAATGCGGTCAAATTGTTATATAGATGGAGATAGAAATCAAATATTTAAAATGGATCCTGATATGAGTCAATAAGACTTCTTTCATACTTTCTCAATTGTGTTTCGTTGTTCTCCTTTTTGTCTTTGTTTGGGCTACATTTGTAGTGAGATAAATTGCAAATGAGAGTACACCAGCGCAGAAACTTGGATCAGAATTTAAAACTTGTGTGGAACAAACTGATTAGGCCACATGAATTGAGAAGTCAATATATGAAAGGCTATACCAAGCAGAGACTAAGTGTGCTTAAAATTGAAGAGAGCTTAATCCATCCAGTTCACGAGATTTGAGAATTTAACAATGTAATTAAAATTTTTTTTTTGGTAAAGCAAGATAAGAATCCTCAATATATTTGGGGTTCAGACTTACTATTTCTTTACTTGGACCCGTTAGATTTGTATATTATGGTTTTGTTGTTTTGTTGTTTCATCTTTGGATTGTCCCTTTTATTAAGGTCAGAGATCAGACTATATATTTCTCTATGTTACAAAGATCTCACATTCAACTTGCCTCTCTTTGTATCTACAAATTTTATACAGTGACAAGAACAAGATCAATTTCCTTATGAAATTTAATTTAAGGCCAGAAAATGTCTATCCTTGTAATGTCCTTCTTTAAAGGGATAGACGTTTTCTCTAACCATCAAACAGTGCCTCTCTTTGAAATTACAAGATGGTAGGAGCGATCCAACATGAAGGAGGAACTGCTTCTGTTTGACAATTTTTCAGTGTGGTTTTCAATCAAGGCTCTGTGTGCATGTGTGCATGTATGACCCCAACCTCAACTCATGTATACAGTAGAACAAAATTAATGTTTTTGTGTGTGTGACGCTTACCGTGACTCATGTATATGCTAGAACAAAATTCCATCGCAAACATAGAGAGGGTAGTGGAGGAACGAATGAGGAGAGGGTCCTTTGGTGCATAGCTAACCTACTGACTTGGCAGTAGTGAACGAGAAGGTGAAGATTCGGTGGGATTCTCTTATGGCAATATATGTAATAGGGTGGGGGATGCATGAGTTAGGTAAATATTGGAACTGGGTTGGAAGAGACTGAGCTTCTCTAAGTACTCAGACCTTGTTTCTTCTATTTTCTGTTCTTACCACGCCATTTCTAGTCCCACTGGTAGAAGCTCCAGTAGTGATGATACACAAGTTTTTACTTCATTTTCTTGCATCTTTATTCTGGTACCTTACCTACCAGATACCTTAGTCTGCTAATCTTTGTTACTATTTCTTCTTCTAAATGAATCTCTTCTTTATAAAAGTTAAAGAAAAAAATTTAAAGATTATCATTTTGTTCAATCTGCAGTTCTTTTGCAGGTCTTCTCCTGGAGTCTTCTGGCATTTGTCCCTGTTGCACGTGAAGTGCTTCCCTACTTAGTTGTATCTGTGCTTCTCAGTAATTTGGGAGCATCCATTACAGAAGTAGCAAAGGATGCTCTTGTGGCAGAGTATGGGCGGAAGCACAAAATTGGTGGCCTGCAGTCGTATGCATTCATGGCTTTAGCTACCGGTGGGATCCTAGGCAACTTAATTGGTGGTTTTTTCTTGCAAAAAGTGCTTCCCAGAACCATGTTTGTCATATTTTTGTCTTTGCTGTTGCTACAACTAGCGATTTCTTTGTCAGTACGAGAGGAATCCCTAGGCATACAACATTCAGATCGAAAGCTTACTATGAAATCCATCTCAGAAGATATCAGAAAACAAGGCTCTAATCTTATCATGGCTATCAGTGACAAAAGCATTTCTGATCCCCTCATATGGATTGTTGGATCAATTGCCATGGTCCCAGTGCTTTCAGGATCTATATTTTGCTATCAGACACAGTGTTTAAAACTTGATCCTACAATAATTGGGTTGTCTAAGGTGATTGGCCAGTTGATGCTTCTTTCAGCTACTGTGGTTTATAACCATTATTGGAAAAAACTAGCAATGAGAAAACTGATAGGCATGGTGCAGATCCTATATGCTTCATCTCTACTTCTTGATCTTGTTTTAGTAAAGCAGATAAATCTTAAATGGGGAATTCCCAATGAGGTGTTTGCGCTTTGTTTTTCTGGTTTGGCAGAAATTTTGGCACAGTTTAAGCTCCTTCCTTTCTCAGTTTTATTTGCAACTTTATGTCCCAGTGGTTGTGAAGGATCTCTCACTTCCTTCCTTGCTTCGGCCTTTTGTCTATCATCAATACTTAGTGGGTTTATGGGTGTTGGATTGGCCTCTCTACTTGGCATTACATCTAGTGATTACTCTGGCTTGACCACTGGAATTTTTATACAGTTCCTTGCTGCTTTAGTACCCTTTATATGGATTCGTTCTGTACCTATGTCACAACCTGTTGTCAGGAAAAAAAGAAGTATGAGCAGAAGAGCTCGTAGAAACAGAAGAGTTGGAAAAGTTGTGCTTAGTTCTATTAATGCCTACCGACGGCAAAGAGAATGAGAGACATGGAGGTGAAAATAAACAATTATTCTTACCTTTGCAGCTTTTAAGGTATTCAATGATGAATGATATTTTTTCATCTTCATTCTCCGGAAGATGATTCCTTATGTCAGTATTGGCTGATTGACTTTTGGTACAAAGCTAAAAATTTTGCTCAATGTTGAATTCTGATCTTGGGCGAATGCTTTGTCGTAGGTGGTTTTCAAAGCACAGAGTGGTCCTGGATATCAAAAGCTATTTGCCTTTCAACATATTTGCTTTTCAACATTCTGCTTCTTGATGCTCCCGGTGACATACTCTGATTAGGGTGTTCAAACAAACCCCTAAACCAAACTGATTATGTAACCCAACCCATCCTAACTCATTCTTTTGAAGATTTGATGTTTTCCTTATGCTTTAAATCTGTATGAGCTCAGTTTATGCATTTGTGACTACGGACTAGTTTATTCTTTCATATGTTACAACCAGTTTTTTCCTAATTTGAAACTAATCCCATGGTATTTCTTGTTGTCAAGTTTAGAGGAGCTAAATTCATAACGGGTCTTACCAATTAAATTATTCTTGCACGCTTATCGTATGGATAAAATGGGTCATCATCTTGGAGGAATTGAGGCATTGTATAACTTGTATAATAAAAAGTGGTGTGTACGAAAGTAAGAGTCTATGTTGGCTTTTCCTTTCCTTAAACGTTGATGCAGATTCTTAATAAAGTTCACACAATAAAGTTTTAGAATCTTAGTAACCCATTTAATTGTATTTACCCAAAACGTTAGCATATAAGTGGAATTGGGAAACTGGGCTTCTTGCAGAGTGAAGGCCTTTAGATAATCTTGGAGAAGATGGGATGATCGCAAGAAAATAGATACCCGTGCTGCTTTTGTTTTTCAATTTTTATCTTTATAATGTATGTTTTCACAGAATAAAGAAAAATGGTCTATATCTGTATATGTGATGGTTTCTTGGAAGGTGCCCTTGGTGGGGAATAGGGACATTCTGGTTAAAACATGATAATCTTATGCAGGAGTTGTTTAAGAGTTTAGCTTCCATGAAAGTCCCATGCAAATTGTTACTTCTATTCAATTTGAATTTCAGGAAAGAAATGTTTTCAGAATATCGTCGCATTTCATACTTGAAGTTGTAACAATATCTTTTTAATTGGATTGTTGTTTACTTGTTTTACTGATCAATCAGGTTGGAAGTCCTATTTGAAAAGGCATTGATGATTGACCAGTATATGTAGATAAATGTTGTTTATACAACCTAGTGCCTGCTAGAATATATATGTCTTCTTTCAGCCACTTCTTGCTAGTTTTTTTGGAGGTCCATGTTTTAACTTTCAATGATGCATGTTTTGACACTACATCTATTTCATTCAGGTTTTGGAATTCTGTGGCATGATCTTATTCGTTTGCACATTTTATTTCAGTAAAGCTTACAGCTAAGTGTCATTGAGTAGTTTACATTATAAGCTTACTGTTGTGCAGTCAATCTCTTTTATTTTATTTTCTTTTTTGCCATTTTTTTCCTTTTAACATTGCATGTGCATGTGCGCATATTCATTACAAGCATGTGCATGTGTGCAAAAGCTTAATTGAGTTGTGGTATTCTGGTTTGGCAAAACTTGAGCTGTGTGCATGTACTTATTATATCGGGAATACTAAAAGGATGGATTTAACTTCATTGAAGCTTAGGTATTGGGTATTCTAGTTGTCGGGACAAAGCTTGCAGCAATTATAACCAGAATAGCACTTGACTAAAAAGGAAGGTGTGCTGTGGTGCAGAAGATCCCTCTTTTGCAAGTCCTCCGAGTATTTTTGGTTTGAATGGCCTCAGTTAGTTCTTTAACTCATCCATTGTCTCTTCTTTCAGGTATTATGTCCTTTTCTATTTGTAACTATTACATGTCATTATTAAGAGGACAGCTAGTTCTTCATTTTATGACAGTTTTAGTAACATAACAAGTATGTGTCTCGAGATCCTGAATATTAGAAGAATTTATTGCAACTTGATGCTTTGTTTACATGTCCAGAATGCATGTAAGCTGAAATATTTCTGGTGGACATGGGTAATGAAACTGTTCCTTTTATGTTGTTCTCTTAATCCCGAAACCTTAAACCATTTCCTTCTGATGCAGTATGAGTTTGGCTGGCCATCTTGCTTTTGAGGATGATAGTCTTATGATTACCAGAGTAGCTCTTGGGTAAGTAGAACAGTTACAGAACATTAGAGTTACACAGGTAGAGAAGTTTATGTAAAATTAATCACTCCAGTTGACAATTTGTTTCACATCATGGATATTTAAAGCATAAACTAGGAAAATATTGCTTTGTTATGTGACTGATTTTCATTATCACTGCGAAAATGTTGAGTGTTGCATACAAGGTTTACTCATTTTATTGTTTTTTCAATACTGTTTGTGGAAACCGAAGCTAGTTCTGTATTATCATTTTGAATGGCTATATCACTTAAGTCCACAATTGATACAGGCTAGGAACATTGGGCCAGTGACAAGGGAGATGGCCCAATTACATAGAACTAACAGCTCTCAAACCAGAGTTGGTTTAAGTTTGTTATTGAAGAACTAATTTAGTTTGTGTGTAACCTGAGTTAGTTAGTTAGTTGCTGATTAAGCACTATATATTAGCCAGTTAGCATAAACTTGTTGAGTGCTTCACTTATTCTGAAATTCAATAAGAAACCTCTCTGAGAGGCATTTTCTAAAATCTCTTAGCTTCATCTTTCTTGCTTAAGATTTGATATGCAATCAATTTTGAGCTTCTGCATCTTCATCTTGCAGCGCTGCTCCACGAGTTTTTCAGTCTCATGGTTATTTCTTCTAATCTTGAGCACTTCTTGGAATCTTATTTGATTTAGAGTGATTAATCCACAAGTTTTCGCTGTGAATCTTGCAATTTTCTCAAGCACGCCTTGCAAGACTCAATCAGGTGGATCAACAATAGTTGTGAAACTTCTTTGTCAATTTCTCATTTCCTTCTTGTTTTCCCCAATTTCTTCTGTCAATTCCATTTCCCCAATTTCTTTGGTTCATTATCATGGAGAATCCGCCGCCAATCCCGCATCAATTTGAAGTGCCAATTCCTCCTCAGCAAGCACTGATTCAACATTCAATGCTCAATTATCATGTGCAAAACCCTATGCTCAATCCAACGATTCCGTACTTCATTCATCCTTGGGAAAATTCGGGAGTTGCAATCACTCCCATCAAGCTCAAATCAGAACTATCACTAATGGGAACGTGCGATGCGTCTTGCCCTCAAGTCGAAGAACAAAATATGTTTCATCAATGGTATATACGGTCACTAAACCTACTGAAGATAGTCCTTATTTGATGCTTGGGATCGTTGTAACACCTATATCATTTCTTGGATAACTCAATCTTTGTCTTTAGAAATCTATTAAAGTGTTATTTGGATTGAAAACTATTATGAACTTTGGAATGATCTTAGGTATAGATATTATCAGGGTGATATCTTTAGAACCGTTGGAAGAACAGTATTCTTAGACAAGGAGAACTTTCTATTACCTTGTATTTTACTAAGTTGAAATCGGTTTGGGAAGAACTAGAGTGTTTTCAATTCATTCCTTGTACCTGTCCTATTTCTTGTGTCCGTGGTTTAGGAATTTTTAGAAATTATAGAAAACGAGATTATGTTGTACGCTTCATTAGAGGTTTAAATGAACAATACACCCATGTCTGATCCCAAGTCATGATGATGAAACCTTTACCTGATGTTAATACTGTCTTTTCCCTCCTGACTAAACAAGAACGACAAATAACCCAAGATCATCCATCCACTGCTCTCTTCACGTCCGACCAATACAGTTCTAGTTCTTCTGATTCACAACAAGTACATAATTCTAGATCTCAGTCAAGGGGTTTGTGGCTGAGGGAGAGGACACCTTCAAACAAATCATCAAAATTACGACAAGTGGAAATGGAAAGGCATGAAGCCAGAAAAATATGGGAATATTCAAATTCTTTTCTTTTCAATCAAGTTATACCACGAGAAAGAAATGTGTATAGCTACGGGATTATCAAGAATACGCTAGACGCTATCATTTAGATCCTTTTGAAGTAGTGTTTTTCTCAAGGAAAGGGAAGAGAAACTTTCCTTCAGCAGGAGGGTTTACCTTATCAAGAAATAAAAAAGGTAATGCCTCTCTCTCGTGACGACTAGAAACCTCTCAAACTCCTTAGACCAAGCTCGTAGAACAAGGTTGAGTTGTCACAACTGCTTCCTTTCCATAATGTTGAGGCTGAGACTTAGAGTCATACCTAGCAGAATGCTAAGGTCCTCAATGATCATAGCGTTCTGATTTCGCCCATTGCTAGCCATCAACCCTGAATATATCCGACAACAACCATAGAGGTAGCTAAGCTCTATGTTTTACCAGAAGTATAAGGACAAAGCAACTAAGCATGCCATGCAAAACTACTCCTTGTATCAGAAGACGACCTAACACATGACTAACTATTCGAGAAACGCATTGGAGCATAGTCAATTCAATCTTCAAGATCTGATGAAGACTAAATAAGGCTCATACTCATGCAATGTGTATGTAGGAACAAACTGCACACAGAGAAACAAAGGCACAAAAATATGCTTAGAAGCATAGTCAAGCACAATCCTCAGGCTCATTGAATCGACATACTCTGATACCATAATGTAACACCTTAACTAGCTAAGTACGTTTAAGTCGTAATTAATGCTCGCAAGTTGTAACGTTTTGGCTTTTGCTTATCTTTAGACTTAATTTTATAAAATACTTAATTGGAAAATATGGGAAATTTTGAACTTTTATGGAAAACTTTTAAGAAAATTGAGTCATGCAAAATGGTACTGTATTTTCTTAAAGCAACATTAGACAACGATATGCATAACGATAACGGATCAAACATACCAATCATAAACTAAATGTACCTTAGGTACACAAATTGTATGTAATAATAATATAGCAGAACAATATTCATCCATCATCACAATATCCACAAAGCCACGCAAGGCATCATCATGACACAAATATAAATATAATATCCAAACAAAAGATGAGGAGCTCAACACATGCTTGCTCGTCATCACAACAAAATCTAAAACACCTAAATAATATCTGAAAAAATGAAACATGAGGATAACTAAACATGACAACGTCACGACCACTCTCAAGCCATTGAAGCGCCATGTGGAGGGAAGTACTGTCTCGTCTTGAAACCCAAAGGGAAAACTTTGATCGCACCCGTCGGACACATGCTAAAAGCTTTACGATAGCTTCGTGCTTTACTAGTGCGTCAAGGAGGATCACAAAATTGGGATATCACAGCCTTGTTAGAATCAGACCCAGACTCGTCAGCAATGGGCATCGAAGGTGAAGGTTGAGGAACCATAGGGTTAGCATCATGAGGGGGAAACAACTCCTGAATCTGGTACATCAACTTGGGTGTAATGGAAACATCTTCCATGTCTATGACCGCTATCTCGTACGTCGTAGTGTGGGCAGCAACCATAATGACTATGCCCTGAATGGGATCAATCCTGATGCTCTTGATGTCTCGAGGTCCCAACCTCACTATCCGTGCTGGTAACATCGAAATCTAGAACAAAAATGCGAAGGGAATGAGAAATTGAATTTCCTTAGTAAGGATTCCTGTGCATCATACTAGGTGTCATCGCATAAGGTTCTAGCCATTTGGGCTATCTCTAAGTGAGCATACATCATAGTTCATTTAAATTATTTATATTGCCTTAGTCCTAAATGGTTACATGTTACCTTAGTCTTTCCTTTAACTTAACAATCCACATTTATAAACAAGAGTAACGTACATAATCATGGAGTAGTAGTCATAATCATGGAGTAACAGGCATAATCATAATATTAACATATGATGCACTAAATAATGAATGCCTTGCGTGATGTCAGCTTATGCGTTAAGTATGACTTGGAAAGCTTCAATTGCCCAAGAACACATGTTGTTTATGTTATACCATTCAGTATGCTTGAAACAGCTTCAACCATCTAAGGATATACAAAATAAAGGAAAGTTGAGTTCAATCTATGGTAGCGAATCACATAATATAATTTGATCCAGTCAGTAAATAATTGAAGGGATTTTTCTCCTCTGCCTGTGCTTGGACCAACAACACACAACCTTCTAAACCAAAAAAGGTGTCGAGGTGACCTGTATCTAGCTAAGGCCCAGAGGATTTGCTTCCCAAGATAGGAATCCCCAATCACATCAATGACGAGCCTTTGTTCGATTGAGTGTGTTATTAAAGTCTTACAGAGTAGTTTTTTCAAATAGGACATAACATATCTTTCATAATCATTCCTTTCATTCATAACTTATAACACACTTATGCAGAAATGATGATATAATCACATGTATGCATATTCAACAACGCATGATAGAAAATGATTATGTGAACATAATAGATTGTGAGCATATACTTGCAACATTCGTCAACATAATCGTGATCACAAGCATAAATCTCGTCAGAACAATCATAAACATAATAAGAACATAATAAGAATATAAACAATCATTTTTAACAGAACAAAATTATAACAATAATTTGCACACATTTATATATAATATGAACCATACTCATGGCACTCTATGCTATAGATATGAATTCTTATAACGAACACAAGATCTACAGAAAATGACTTTCCCACATGAACCAACTCAAACTAAGTGTAATGGGACTTCATTTTCTATCTTTACTCTTAAAAGAAGGTTTCATCCTTAAAGACACACTTNTATTTTTTTTTCATACGTGCTTGCAAACAACAAATCCATTTTCGTATCAAGCAAGAATAGGAGAATATTATATATTTAGAATCAGTCATAAGAAAGGAAAAACAACAAGAAACATGCAAGGAAAATCCCACCTTTGCTAGAACAAAGCTTATGTTCTTGAAGAGGAGGATGATGACTTTCTTTTTTGTAAACAGTGTATGGTGTTTGGGGAAGTTATTTGAAGGTTAATTGAGGGGGGAGAAGCCACAGTTTTGGAGAGGAAAAATGGAAGAGGAAGTCTGAAATTTTCTTTTCTTAACTTAGAAAGAAGATGAGAGCTTTATGAATAGTGTTCAACATAGCTTTGGAATGGGAGAAGGGAATAAATGTGATTGCACTTGAAGAGAAATTGAGAGAAAAAAAAAGATAGAGGGTCAGCCGTGGCTTCCAAAGGCTGATGGGGGAGGAGTAAATGTTGTTTGACAGAGTGGAAAATCTCTTTGGTTCGTCCGGTGCGCGAGTCGTCGCGTAACGAAAAACTAGAAGACGATTTATCGATTTTTATCGTATCAGGACTAAAATAAAAAATTTAATTACAATAATTATGGGAGTAGGTTCCCAAGGGTCTCTAGTCTCTAGGGTAACTTAGACAGAGATAGAGTGGGCCCCGTAAGGCAACGCGCCTAATCCTAACTTCTAAACCGTAACTCCGATTGTCAATCTGACGAAAGTTTTGAACTCAACGTGATTAGAGGAATATTATTATTTAAATAATGTATTATGAATGTATGGTTCAATATTATACATAATTATTAATTACTGTACAACAGAAAATATTGTGTTTATGTTCTATAACAATGTAAGATGTTACACTTCTGATTCTACCAGAAGCAAGTGGAGACCTACTTCTCAAAATAAGCAAAACAATTAATTCTTTTCTACTTTTTTTAGAAGCACAAACAACACAAAAATCAATAAAAGTAATTTTCTTGTAAAAATAAGGACTTCTCCCCTTCCAGAAGCGCAAACAAACACACTCATTATGTTTATAACACATTATGTCTTTTATGTATTGCATTGTCTGTGCTATGTTTATATAACTGTCTCATGTGGTCGTAAACCCACTCACTGTGATGATGAGTCACACTTACATTGATTTGTTTTACTTGCAGATCCCAACGAGGACTTGGATACAATTCCTCTCCTCCAATAGTCAGCAGCCTTTGGGTGAACTTTGCTTCGCAGTGAAGTTAGTTTAGGATAGTTTATGTCGTTTATCTTATGCTAGTTAGTAAAGTGCTCTAGTGAACTATAGGCGGCTTGTTATGTATTTTCAGTTATTTGATTTCATATTTTTAATCATAGATTTTATTATAAGGATTTCATGAGACAAGTATTTTGTTCATTTATGAAGTTTACTTTATTTTAAAAGGTTTTATTTTATAAATCGTTACGCGTTTTCATAATTAGCACGTTAAAAGGCTTTCATAAAGGAAATGGCCTCTTGCGTGTTAGTGACAATTTTTGGGGGTCATCATAGTTCTGCTCATGTTCTTGTTTTGCCTTGTTTTGATAAGACTTTTGAGATTGAATATGATGCCTCTAAGATAGGTATAGGTGCTGGTTTGATGCAAGAAAAATATCTTATTGCTTTCTTTTGTGAAAAATTGAATTTAGCTCAACTTAAAGTATTCTACCTATGACAAGGAATTGTAGTTTGGTAACATTATTTGCTATCAAAAGAGTTTGTGGTTCACATTGATCATGAATCTTTGAAGCACCTTAAGGGGCGAGGTAAGTTGAACAAAAGACATGCTAAATGGGTGGAGTTCATTGAGACTTTTCCTCGACTGGGTAAAGAGAATGTAGTTGTTGAGGCTTTATCTATAAATGCTTTAATCACTACACTTATTTCTAAGTTGTCAGGGTTTGAGCATTTGAAAGATTTGTATGCAACTAATTTTGATTTCTCTAATATCTATGCTTCATATGAACATGGCTTATTTGAGAAATTCTATAGGCATGAAGGTTTTTTATTTTGTCGTAATAAAATTTGGGTGTCAGTTTGTTCTATTAGAGAATTGTTGTTAGAAAATCACATAGTGGTGGTTTGATAGGTCATTTTGGTGTGCATAAGATTTTGCATTATTATCTAAACATTTTTATTGGCCTCACATGCGAAAGGATGTTGAGAGGATTTGTGCTAGATGCATTGCATGTAAACAGACTAAATCTAAGTCTATGCCACATGGGTTGTGCACCCCATTGTCTGTTCCTACTCATCATTTGATTGACATATCTATGGATTTTATGCTTGGATTGCCTAAGACTAGGAAAGGTAGAGATAACATATTTGTTGTTGTTGATAGTTTTAACAGAATGACACATTTTATTGCATGCAACAAAATTTATGATGCTACAAATATTGCTAACTTGTTGTTTAAAAAGGTTGTGCTTTTGCATGGTGTCCCGAAGATGATTGCTCCGGACTGTGATGTGAAATTCTTGAGTCATTTTTGGAAAGTGTTGTAAGGTAATTTATGAACTAAACTGCTATATTCCACTACTTGTCACTCACAAATTGATGGAAAAGTGAAGTTTTGAATAGAACTTTAAGAACTTTATTTCATGTTGTTGTTGGTAATAGTTTAAAAACTTGGGAAGATTGTTTGCCTTTTATTGAGTTTGCTTATAATAGGACTATACATTCTTCCATAGGTTTCTCTCCATTTGAGATTGTGCATGAATTTAATCCTTTAACTGTTTTGGATTTGAAGTCTTTACCTTTGAGTGATCTAGATAGCTTAGAATGGTGAAAGAAAGGCTAAAAAGGTTAAAGCAATACATATGAAGGCATGTGAAATGATTGAGAAGAAAAGTAGGTTGACAGCTCAAAGAGTGAATAAGGGGCAAAAAAAAATTGTATTCAAACCTAGTGATTGGGTTTGGTACATTTGAAGAATGAACGGTTTCCTACTCAAAGAAAATCTAAACTTGATGTTAGGGGAGATGGTCCATTTCAAGTGATGGAAAGGATAAATGACAATGCTTACAAGATTGATCTCCCAAGCAAGTATAACATTTAAGCTTCATTTAATATTTCTGAT
>QANU01067169.1:0-52232 GCA_003254905.1 Nissolia schottii | reverse complement strand
ATGCTTTTTCTCTTTCTCCAACGTTGCATATGAGCCGAACTCAGCTTTCTCATCATCTTCGTCATCACTCTTGGACTCCTCCGAACTTGAGCTAAATGAGTCATCTTCGCAGTCTTGCCTCGCATTCCTAAACTTGAGCACTCCTACAAAGGAGGTTTAGGGGATTCCATCGTCGAGGTCTCAAGGACTTCATTCACCATCAAATCTTCTTCACGAGCCACTAGTGAGGACATACTGGAGAACTCCTCCCCCACCTTTCTCACCTTTTTTTTCCGACCTATTAAGTTGGTCCAGCTCTTAGTCGAACTTCCTGTCCAGGCAGCTCATAACGAAACAATCCTCACCTTTTCTCACTCCTTCTCTCTCTCTAACCTTCTCTCTCAAATTTGCAATTGTACCAAACAATTTTTTTTTGGTTACATCTGAAAAGCAAGAAAATGGCACTAAAGCCTTACAACCGTACCAAACAATTCAATCATGCCTTATAGTCTGCCAAACGAACCCTAACTTTCCCAAACTTTTTTAATTCTTCTCTGCCACATGGGCTACAGGATATGCACCTCACTTTTATTATTCTCGGTCATATGGGCCACCTACGTGATTCATCACATTTGACAAGCCCAAGCCCTTCTAGCGAAGAGGATTCTGGGTCAGGCCCTCAAAGACCGCGATCATTCTAGACCCACTCCTTCTAATCTTCTCCCACCCTGCGCCGCTCTTCACGACAACGACGTTCTCCTGCGCATCTGGTCGACTATTGTTGGTGGTTGTTGCTGCAATGCCACAACAAGTTCGCCAAATCAATTAATTCAGAGGAGCTTTATCCTATCTTTGCCTGCTATGTGAGTTATGCACATGCCTCAGCCCGTCGTCAACAGCACTTTTCCATAATTTGATTGGAAGGAAGCCAAAATTATACAGCAAACCGTAGCCCTAGCCTCCGAAGATCGACGAACCTTACTTTCTCACTGCAGCTGCTAATCAATCTCGTGTACTGCTTTGCGTCTCAGCTTAGCTAGCCGATCTTCGTCAAACTCGCCCGACGAAGGAAGCTCCCATCTCGCTCAATTCCTCCACCGTTGCTGCGCCGGTAAGTTATCTAAATCTCGCAAGGTACTCTCTTTTCGAACCACTGATTTCTTGACTTTGGTGCTGAGTGTTATGCCTCATTCGAAGGTTATTTGTTCTGCTTGTTTCCAAATTCTGTGGATATAATACATATGGAGCTAAATGTATTCATGCTTTGACAATTTCCATTATAATAAAAAAAAAAATAAGCTGGGATGGGGATTGTATGTAATTTGGTTTGACCTTACACTACGGGCAGTGAATTTTATTTTTTCAGTTGTAGGTTGTGTGACCAAAAAAATGGACGAGGACCAAGAGATGGAGACATTTGGGATGGAGAACGATTTTGATGGAGGGCAATGGATTGGTGGCGAGTACTACTATCGAAAGCGCAAAGAGAAACGTACCCAGACCAGAGAAGATGTTCTTTATGGTGTTTTTGCGGACTCTGAAGATGATGATGATGACTATTCTAGCAGAAAACGTAGAAAAGACGGTATATCGAAGAAGGTGGATCTTACCAAGCCTGTGAATTTCGTCTCTACTGGCACTGTTATGCCTAACCAAGATGCTGATAACAAGTCTAAAGAACAGAATGAGAAGGATAATTATGCTAGTGAGGATAGGCCCGGATTAGGTCTTGGTATGGGGTCTGCCAGCACTTCTGGGTCTGGTTTAGGTTTTAATTCTGGTTATGCTGCAAATGATTCTGATAGGAATGATGGTTCTGATGAGAATGAGAATGATGATCATAACTTTCTGCCTACAGCATTTGGGAAGAAGATTAAGGAGGGGGCAATGAGGAGGGAAAGGGAGAGGGAGAGAGAGAAGTTGGAGAAGAAGAGAGGTCAACGACAAAATCTTGGTCAAGATGGATCTGCTGATGTTGGGAAATTCGAGAAGCATACGAAGGGAATAGGAATGAAGCTGTTAGAGAAGATGGGTTATAAAGGAGGTGGTCTTGGGAAGAATGAGCAAGGTATTGTGGCTCCTATTGAGGCGAAACTGAGGGCGAAGAATTCTGGTATTGGCTTTAGTAACTCTAAGGACTCTATGCCAATGCCTGCTTTACAGCAAGAGAATAAGAGCTTGTCAGGAGTCACCCAACCTACACCTGGCAGAACAAAAGAAAGGGTATGGTCAAAGCAATCAAAGTTGAAGAAGAAGAAAGAGGAGGAAGAGTATATTACTGCTGAGGAATTGTTGGCAAGCAAGCAAGAACAGGATTTAGAAGTTGTTCAGAAGGTTTATGATATGAGGGGGCCGCAGGTTCGCGTATATACAAACTTGTCTGATTTGAATGCTGAGGAGAAAGCAAAGGAAAATGATGTCCCAATGCCAGAACTTCAGCATAATGTAGCATTAATTGTTCGGTTGGCTGAGGCTGACATCCAAGAGATTGATAGAGATTTGAGGAGGGAGAGGGAGACAGCACTTAGCTTGAAAAACGAAAAAGAGAAGTTAGAAACAGAGGCAGCATTCCAAAAGAAGCAGCTGGATGGTTTGGAGGAAATAATGAGTGTGTTGGACCGAGTGGGAGAAGAGAGCACTTTAGGGACGCTAACATTAGATTCCCTTGCTCAGTGTTTTACTGACTTGCATAAAAGATATGCTGATAACTACAAGTTGTGTAACTTGTCGTGCATTGCTTGCTCATATGCTCTACCTTTGTTCATCAGAGTGTTCCAAGGTTGGGATCCTCTTCGAAATCCATCTCATGGGTTGGAGTTGGTATCATTGTGGAAGACTTTACTTCAAGGAGAAGATTGTCTTGAAATATGGGATGTATCATCACCGTATACCCAATTGGTTTCTGAGGTTGTATTGCCAGCTGTGAGAATATCTGGTATCAATACCTGGCAGGCACGGGATCCTGAGCCAATGTTGCGGTTTTTGGATTCATGGGAAAAGTTGCTGCCTCATTCAGTTCTCACTACAATATTGGACAATATAGTTTTGCCAAAATTGTCAACTGCTGTAGATACTTGGGAACCACATCGTGAGACCATTCCTATCCACACTTGGGTCCATCCGTGGCTACATCTGATAGGACACAAGTTGGAGGGCATATACCAAGTGATTCGTTTTAAATTGAGTTCTGTTCTTGGTGCCTGGCATCCAAGTGATGAGTCTGCATATACCATATTGTCTCCCTGGAAGCCTGTCTTTGATTCTGCTAGTTGGGAACAACTTATGCTTCGATTTATTGTTCCTAAGCTGCAGCTTGTCTTGCAAGATTTCCAAGTTAACCCAGCAAGTCAGAAGCTTGATCAATTTTTTTGGGTAATGAAGTGGGCTTCTGTTATTCCAATTCATCTCATGGTTGACATGATGGAGAAATTCTTCTTCGCCAAGTGGCTTCAGGTTTTGTATCATTGGTTGTGTTCAAATCCTAACTTTGATGAAGTTATTAAATGGTATAACGGCTGGAAAGAACTTATTCCAAAAGAACTATATGCAAATGAAAGTATTCGATACCAGATTAAACTTGGGATCGATATGATGAACCAGGCTGTCGACGGTATGAAGGTGGTCCAACCTGGTTTAAAGGAGAATATAAGCTATCTTAGGGTTCGTGAGCAGAGGGAATTTGAGGCTCAGCAGAAAGCAGCAACCTATGCTCAACAGCAAGCTGCTGCATCCTCGGGCGGTGTCAATCCAGATGGTGTTCATGAGTTGAGCTTGAAAGAAGTCATCGAGGCCCATGCCCAGCAACATGGTTTGCTATTCAAGCTTAAACCTGGTAGAATGCACAACGGTCATCAAATATATGGGTTTGGTAATGTCAGCATAATAATAGACTCTCTACATCAAAAGGTATATGCCCAAAATGAGGAAACATGGTCTTTGGAATCACTTGAAGGCTTGCTTGAGTTGCATAATAGATCCCTTAGTAAAAGACGCTGAATTTTGAATTGTGTAATGTGAAGTAACATCTCAATGGTCAGGTACTCTTTCTCTAGATTACCATTACTAGTTTTCAGTAGTTTTCACTTGATAAATAGTGTAGAGTTGAGATGTTTTGGCTTTTATTATGTTTTGTTTTTTGCAACTTTATGTTTGATAAACTGGTGGGATAGGTAGAGAGTGATAGATGGAAAAAGAGACTTGTAATGAACGCGTTTTACGCAGGTTATACTGACAATTTTTCAAAAAAATAAAATCTAAAATAATTCAACATTAATTTAGGTCAATTTTCCTGTCTCTTGTAACAGACCTAAGATCCATCACTTCCTTAATCCAGCTCACCCAGAATTCATTGCCCAAGCCCAACCCAAATCCATGTGACTCAAACTAGATATAGTTTAGATTGATCCACCACCTCTTACCCATGGGCCATGACCGGCTAATCCAACCAATAACCCGTCTCCTCCACCTTATCCCTATCCAATCATTAGCCACCGGAGACAATAGCCATCCAGTCACCTACGCTCACATGCACTCGCTCCACCACACATCACCTTCCAAATCCATACGCTAACTACTTTCATCACATAATTGGGAGAGGTGGGAGTAACTGAGATTGGAATGCAGGTGAAATTTGCGGAAGGAGGCAGTGGATTTGATGAAGGATATCTCATTTTTTACTATATGTAAATTTCTGATTCCATCTATGTTGCTGACAGTTTGAGAAGTGTTCTATGTTGCACATGTACCGGTACAGTATCGGGTATGGGTATGGGTATGGGTATGGGTATGGGTATGGCATACGAGATTTTTTGAAAAATAGGGGTACGGGTATGCCGAACAAGAACATATAAGTAAGAAAGTGTTAGAATTTCCAAAAATAAAAGATAAAAAGGAATTACAATCATTTCTAGAATTAGTAAATCAAGCAAGGAATTATAATCCACACTTACCAAAATTAACTTTTAAAATATCTAAACTAGCAAGAGAAAAAACTAGGTGGACATGGAACAAAGAAACATAAGAAATTGTGAATCAGATTCAGCAATTATATCATAAATTACCAATATTAACTATCTCGAGTATAGAAAAAATAAAATGGATAATTTATATAGATGTCTCAAAAAATTATTGGGGAAAAACATTATATCATGAAAAAGAAAATGAAATGTTAGTGGAAAATTTAATGAAAGTTAAAGTAAGTATCATTCAAATTGGAAGGAATTGTTAGCAGTAGTAAAACCAATAGTAAATTTTGAATTATTTATAGTTAATATTAAATTCATCATGAGAACAGAATACTCAAGTTAAGCATTGGCTTGATGAAGGAATTAGGATTAATAAATTAAGGATTAATTATGTTTTTAGTTCCTGTAAAATTTGAAAATTTGGTTTTAGTCTCTATGAAAATTTTAGTCCCTGCGAAAATTGAAAGTTTGTTTTTAGTCGCTAGAGCTAGATAGGAGTTGACTTCGTTGACGTGACCACTAATGGTGCTGACGCGACATGNTTTTCCCCTGTAAGGGGGGAGAAGCAAAACCGTGAGGCCACAGAAGGGCCAAAGCGGACAATATCTTGCTAGCAGGTAGCTAGACTGTTACAATGGTATTAGAGCTAGGGCACGAGCCGATGTGCCTGTCGGGGGCGGCTGGAGTCCCTGTGAGGGGGGTGGGATGTTCCCAAGGTCCCACATCGGTTAGGGAGGAGAACGAAGCATGCCTTATAAGGGTGTGGATACCTCCCTTTAGCAAGACGCGTTTTTCCCTGTGAGGGGGGAGAAGCAAAACCGTGAGGCCACAGAGGGGCCAAAGCAGACAATATCTTGCTAGTGGGTAGCCAGACTGTTACACATAGAGCCTTTGTAAATAGTTTTAGTATGTTGTACTGTATTGATTAAATTGAATGCAAAATGCATTTACATAATTTTCCTTGTGATATAGTCATATCCAAACATTTAAGATGTGATAATTAATCCAAACCATATCAAAATTAAGTCAAAATAATCTCAACATTATATAGATTAATTATTTTTATTTTTAGTCAATAAAATTTAACTACACGTTTGTTACCAAACTTTACCAACTTTAAATTTTTCTGTGTGTGTATATATTAAAAAATTAAGTTGACAAAGATCTCTTGTTTTGTTCAAATTAATTAATACAATATTTTACTTTGCAAAAAAAATTATTTCATAAATAAGTTAAAAATTAAATTATTATAAATATATTTTATACTTGGAAGATTTAAGATATTATTAACTTTAATTTATATTATATTAATTAATTTTATTGAAAAACTAAAATATAAATATTATTAACTTATAAAAAGATACGTTCATTAATATATTTATGAAGGCTTTTGATTTATTTATTTTAAGAAAAAGAGCATTCAAACCCCTTAAAATTTAAGGGAGTTGAACATAAATACCTTAAACTTTTATTTCTCTAAATTAAAGTCTTAAACTATTACAATTCTCTCAATCAACCCTTCCATCCATATAACAAGATCTGAATCTGAACGATTGAAAAAAAAATTTCACACATCAAAATTAAAATAAAATAAAATAAAATAATAAAATATTAAAATAAAATATCTAAAATACCATCACCATCCTCTAGTCTTTTCCTCTTCCGCTCCCCCAAAACCACCACTCATTTTACTGTCATCGCCACTGCCACCACATTCTCACCGCACTTGCAATGGCCTAGTGATGGTGGTGATAATACCCAGATGTGAATTGTGAATGTTCAAAAAGCCAATCCTTCTTGGCAACAATTATACATCAACAGCTAGCAAGACCCAGAGAAGATTCCAATTCACAAGGGAAAAAAATACCTCTGTCATTTATAACGACAATCTGATCGATGATTAGTAATTTACATCAAAGGCTAAGACTTTTCTGTTCCATGAGAACGGAAAAGAATCCTTCGAATCTGCGGGCAATAGGGTCTCACTCAAACACATTGTTTAACTGGTTTTTTTTTAATAAAACAAATAAATATGAACCAATTTTGTTTCACGATCTCAATTTAGGGAGTGGAAACACCTCTTTTTTTGTAAATTCTTAGGAATCTGACAGTAGATAAATTAGTAAAAAAATAGAAGCAAATGAGAAAGAAATAACAAGATAAAAAAATAAGAGAACAAATTTGTTATTGATAACACTTATGACAGTCAACTAAACCTATAATAAATAATAGATAAGATGATTATGAAAATAGGAGAATAAGAAAGGAAGAAGAACAAGATGAGAAATTAAGAACAAATTAAAATAACAAAACCAAAGAAAGGGAAGAAGATTAGAAGAAGCAGAAATTGAAAAGAAATTAACTAAAAGTAAGAGATGAGAAAATTAAAGATGAGAAGAAGATAATTAAGTGTAGTAAAAGAACGAGATGCGAAGAGAGAAGATACTGGACAATAAAATTACACTAAGTTGAAATGTGAAAGGCACAGAAATTGAAGAAAGCAAGTAAAGGGAAATTGCTAGAAAGAAAATGAGAATAAAACACTCAGTTTTCTCTTGTGTGTCGGTTACTAGAAGTTACAAGTTTCATTGTCTTCGGCACTTGCACGTGTCTTTAAAAGTACGTAATTGCTACTTTGCTTCATTTAGTAACCACCCACGGTTCAAATCCTTTAATCAATGACCTCTTGCCTTTCCTTCGAGTTATATGCTTCGAGCCTTCTTCATTTGCAACTTGAAGAATTTCTAAGTCTTAGATATGTTGCCTTCGATGCACTTGATTAATTTCGATCTTAATGTTGCCTTGGAACTTGTCATTTGCTGCTTTGATGGTATTAAGATGTGTAACTATGCACTGTGCATACTGAATATGCAGAAAGCATATCAGCAAGGAACAGAGAAAGTGAACGAGAAAACAGAAAAGAAAAATGGAGATGATTGAGTGTGATTGAGAGTTTCATTACTTGGATACACTATATATACAATCAATGAGAGGACTAACTCCTTTCTAACTGAATTCAACTAACTAACTTGTTTGCTGTCAAAACTAAATTCTAACTAATTTAGCATGTTTTACTCATGCTTCATAACTTACTTGTGTTTCAAGTAATCTAATACCCCCCTCAAGTTGGAAGATATAGATCAAGTAAACCCAACTTGGACAATAGGCTATTGAACTGTATAGCTGGCAAGACTTTGGTGAGAAAATCCGCCAATTGAAACTTGCCTTTGACATGTGTAAGAACAATCAAACCCGAATTAACTTTCTCACGCACAAAGTGGCAATCAATCTCTATATGCTTAGATCGCTCATGGAAGGAAGGGTTAGTGGCAATGTGAATTATAGCTTGGTTGTCACAAAACACCATGATAGTTGTATAAGAGACTTCAAAATCCTGAAGCAATGCAGTATGCCAAGTGACTTCACTGGCTATAGCAGATAATGCTCTATACTCTACTTCTGCTGATGATTTGGAGATTGTGGCCTGCTTCTGAGACTTCCAAGAAACCAAGGAAACTCCTAAAAAAACACAAAAACCAGTGGTGGATCGTCTAGTATCAGGGCAGCTCCCCCAATCTACATCTGCATAAGCTTTGATAGTCAAGGATGACTAAGAGTTGAAGAAAACACCACGGCCAGGAGTTCCCCTGATATACCTCATCAAGTGATGAACAACATGGAGATGAGGAACTCGTGGTGAGGCCATAAATTGACTTAGCTTATTAACAACAAAAGTAATTTTTGGCCTTGAAATGGTTAGGTATATGAGCATGCCGATAAGCCTTCGATATAGAGAAACATCCTCAACCAATTCTCCATCAGTGGAACTCAGTTTCAGGTTAGGTTCCATAGGCAAGGTAGCTGGCTTTGCATCCATAAAATTTGTTTCTTCAAGCAAGGACAAGGCATACTTGTGTTGACTTAAGCATATTCCCTTCGGGGACCTAGCAATATCCAAGCCAAGAAAATATTTCAAATCATAATCACTTTAAGTTTGAACCATGACTGAAGTTGCTGTTGAACAACATCAATTCTATCAAGAAAAGGGCTAGCAATGATAATATCATCCACATAAACAAGTAAGACAATCAAGTTTGCACCAACTCCGGAATGAAACAGTGAGTAATCATTTTTTGATTGAATAAGTCCTCCTGTGATTAGGTTGGTGGAAAACTTGTGAAACCATTGCCTTGATGCTTGACTTAGTCCATAGATTGACTTGTGTAGCTTGCATACTAAGTGTTCATTTTCCCCTTTTACTTGATATCCTAGAGGTAAATCCATGTATACTTCCTCAAAGAGATCACCATTCAAAAAGACATTGTTGATGTCTAATTGAAGGAGGGACTAATTTTGTACAGCTCAATGCTGAGAAGAACTCTTACTGTTGTAAGCTTAGCAACATGAGAAAAAGTATCCATGAAATCAGTCCTTGCTTGTTGTGTGTATCCCTTGGTAACCAACCTTGATTTATATTTGTCCACCTCTCCAGTAGGTTAATATTTTACCTTATAAATCCATCTGCAACCTATTGGATACTGTCCAGGAGGAAGTGTGACAACAGACCAGGTTTTGTTGTTTTCCATGGTTGGCAATTCTTCCTGCTTTGCTTGTTGCCACTAAGGGAATTTGACAGCCTGATGATAAACGGATGGTTTAAAAAATGAATTGACTTAACACACAAAGGCCTTGTAGTTTGCACTAAGCCTATGGTAAGATACATGATTTGTAATAGGATACTTGGCAGCATGACAAGCATAATCCTGAAGGTATGAAAGGGTTTTGATAGTCCTACCTGACCTAATTTGCTGCACCAGAGATATGGTTGATTCTGGAGCAAATGAGATTGAATTAACATCAGCATCTATTGCAACAGTTGGGAAATTATGAACTTGTAATGGCAAATCAGTAGTTGGAAATGGCAAGACAACATCAGAAAACATCTCAGGTTGATCCTACAAATGAGATTGGAGTTTGAAAGGAAAAATATCCCATGGAACTAGACATCTCTGCTGATAATAAATTGTCTGTTGTCCAATTTGTACAATTTGTAACCCTTATAGCCAATGGGGTAACCAACAAAGACACAAGGAGGAGTTTCTCTAGGTGAAAACTTGGTCCTTGAGGAAGGTAATGTTGAGGCATAACACAGACATCCAAATATCCTCAAATTCTCATATCTTGGAGCTTGTTGATACAACAATTGGCATGGTGACTTATGTTGTAGGATTGGTGAAGGCAATAATGAAAGTTGTAGTGGCAATGCATTCCCCAAGAATGAAAGTGGTAACTTGGACTGAAAGAACAAACTCCTTGCAATATTTAGCAAGTGTCGATGCTTTCTCTCAACTACAGAGTTCTGCTGTGGTCTTTCCACACAAGAGAATTGATGGAGCACTTCCTTATTTTGGAGAAGATGAGTAATAGCCAATTCCTTTGCATTATCTTATCTTAATTGTTTGATTTTAGTATTGAATTGTGTCTCAACCAAGGAGAAAAAAATTCATCAAAACAACAGAAGCCTCAGACTTTAATTGCAGTAGATAAGTCCAAGTAAAACGTGTGTAATCATCAATAATAGTAAGAAAGTATCTCTTTCTATTATAAGTGGGAGCATGATATGGTCCCCAAATTTCACAATGTATCAAATCAAAAGGATTTTTGGACAAGTGGTTATTTGAAACAAATGAAAGTCTCCTAAATTTGGCAAGTGGACAAATGTTACAAGCATGATTGGAGAATTAATTTGGCAAGGAAATGAAACTAATGAGGTCTAATAGAACTTTATCAAAACTATGGCCTAGTCTAGCATACCAAGTAGCTACTGAAACATAATTTACATGTGCTGATTTGATAGCAGGAATAATAGCATCAACAAATTCCTCTTGCTTTAGAATATACAATCCACCAAGCAAGCTACCCTACCAATCACTTTCAGAGACTTTAGGTCCTGAATTATACAGAATTGTGCATCAAATGAGTTAAACATGATTGTTGTTTTGTTAAATGAGAAACAGAAATCAGATTAGCATGGAAGTGAGGTACAAATAATACATCTGTGAGAATTGAGTTGGAATTGACTTGTACTTTCCCAATGGCATGAACAGGCAACGATTCACCATTAGGTAGTTTGACAAATGAATTGTGTATGTTTGAATGAGTCTTAAACAAACTCAGTGATGATGCAATATGAGATGTAGCACCACTGTCCAAAATCCATGCACTTGCAACATTAACTGATTTGAAGTGACAAGTGGAGAAAACCATACCTGAAACCACAAAAGCACTTACCTCCATTGCAGGGTGGCATGATTGAGCATTTAAAAGAGACATCAGCTGTTGGATTTAGCCTTCAATGAAGGGAACATCATGCTGAGAATCAGCAGCAACAGAATTGTATCTTGTTAATTTACAGCGACAACAGCAGAGTTATTTGAAACATGATGAACAGAATAAGAATTCTTATTTCTTACATAATTCGGTGGATAACCAATGATCTTGTAGCATTGTGTGATGGTATGACCACGACAACCACACTTGGAGCACCTTGGACTGTTCTTATCTTTCTTGTCTTATTTCTGCTTAGTATCAGAAGGCTTGGCTGACTTTCCTATTGTCTAGATGATAGTCCTTCGTGTTTCTTAGCCCCCCTTTTATAACATAGGACTCCCCTTTATGTTACAGGGCAAAAAATGCATCAGAATCACTCGTCAAATACGACCCAGTGCTTAGTTGCTAACTTCTCTAGATAAGCTTATCGCTTCTGTCTTCACAAAGACCGAGCGCCAGATGTAGCGCCCGGTCGCCAACCTCAAGGAATAAGCTTCTAGCTTATATCTTCGTGGAGATCGACCACCAGGTGCAGCCTGAGCGTCAGATCTACTGGTTTGGCTATTTTACCCTTCTTTTGGCTTGGCTTGTGCTCCTGGGTTGCTTCTTGCCTTCCATACTTGTTCCTAGGGTCTTGGGGACCTGAAAAGCCACTAACAAACCTACAACGATGCCTAAAATTCATGAATTTGATTGTTCACTATGAAAACAGTCTTTACTAAAAAATGTTCAAAATATGATGCTAACTTATGGAAAATGCAATGACTTAGTCCTAAAAATATATGAAAACCAAACAAAGATAAATCTCATTGGAGAGTTGAAACACCCTAGCTAACTGCTTATGCTTAAGTTATACGCAATGCTCACTAGGTTGTTTATTACTTAGTGGGAATACTTATAGTTCGTTATTATCTTTCGAAATACTTGCTTAGGAAAATAGGGACCGATTTTCAACTTTTTCTTTGCATAGATTATTCCATAAGATATGAGTCGTGTGTGGGAAGAACAATTAATACAAGCGATAAAGTCCTTTAGGCTTAGTGGGGAATAGTTTGTTATCAACAGCGGATAAGTAAACATTTATGCGGTCCATCATATACATTCATAATAAGTCATATAGTTATTACAATAAATAATATACATTTATCAAGTTCATCAAAATATACTACGTGCCTTCAAAATCTAAGAGCTAACTGGAACGTCTATCACTTAGCCCTTGGTAAAACTCCTGCTTAATCTGTTCTCTTGGGGGAAAACCTTAGCACTAGGGTCTCGCATTTTCCTCGGTTACACTCCAGGCCGCTTAGGGGATCTCTAGGTGTACATGTATACTAAGACCATTACCGATTATTGTTATTAGTCATTCTAATCCTGAGCAGCTTTATCTATGTTACTAGGTAATCGGGTAATCTAATCTTGCTTACCTATTTATAGGTTCTCGTGCTTATACATGCATACCTCCTTACATGCTTATACATACATACATACTTATACATATAGACATTTATATCATGCATAAGGGGGAATCTTGGAGTTCTCTTACGAGCCTTGTGGCTGCATCCTTCTTGGTATATAGTCCTTCCACCTTTGTAACCATGGCCGACGACTACAACCTACTTGCGTTCCCTATCATTGACGACCCGGTATCGCTCTTGACAGGTGTGGTAGCTAGCTACGTAAAGCTCATAGGAGGAAGACATCGAGCAACGATAGGTATAACCACCCAACTGAGGGGATGGCGAGGGATCGGACCTGTGACTCGATCAGGTGTGGACTCGTGGGCCGGCCCTGTGACTCGACCAGGTCAGCCCTGTGACTTGACCTCACGTTACTTTGCTTATTCTTTGAATGGGGCCCATTCTTGCGTCAGGCCTATGCCTGTTCTCATCATGGTAAGGCTTGTGCCTTCATAGTCAGGCTTGTTCCTGTATTCGTAAACTCAGGCCTGTGCCCGTGGTATCGTAGTCAGGCATGTGCCTGCGTTTTAATAACCAATCCATCTTGCTAACCTGGTGAGGGGCTTGTCCATTGGACGTGCCAAGAGAAGGGATAATCCTAATCATATAACTACGTTCTTTAAGGCACACTGGGTCCTCTGGGGTCAGAGCCTCATAAGACATGTCATTGTTTCAGTTATGATCTTTTTTAAACGTTAAGTGACAACTTCTAGTTATCTACGGTCGTCCTAAGTCATATGACGGCCGATTCCTCATGATGCATGCTTTCATACACAACGGTACACGTGTCTATACTTGTTGGAACACATACAAAAGTTTAAAACTCAAGTTCTTCAGTGATCATTCGAATGACAAAGCTTAATCATTCGAATGTCTCGAAAACTTAGCTCTTGGTTTGTAAAAATGGAATGTCATTCGAATGACTATGGGGGAGTCATTCGAATGACTATGTTATAAACTCATCCGTAGTGTGATTTTCCACAATTTCTCGCAAGGCTTTCCCCTGTAACTTCAAATATATTTTCCCTATGATCCAACAGGTACAGTTATACTTTCCTATTGTAAAACTACTCAAAACTACTTTCACAGCATGATCTACCTATTTTTCACATAATGTTTTCAAAGTCAGATACACAAAAATACACATATAAAATCACATAGAAATCTACATAGACAGTGGGCTTGGGGTTACCCACTTCCAAAGAAAATTCTGAGCTGGTAGAGTTAATGTGGGTAATATTCTCCTCACGATGGTGTGCTCCTAGAATTTTTTCTGGAGTCCGGCAATGTTTCAGCGATGTGCACAAACACGACTAGAAATTTTAGAAATTGAGGAAAAATGAAGCAATTGCTTCTGGCTATAGGGGGCTATTTATAGCCGTGCCCCCCCCATGCCTTTTATTAATTAATTATATATATTATTATTATTATATTATTATTTTATATAAATATCTAAGCCTTAGGATAAATATCAGGGCCTCTTGTCCAGTTTCGATCATGTTTGATCGCGTTTGGTCGTTATTCGCCCGTGTACGGATATCTTAAAAATATTCTGAACACATATCCATGATCTACGAATTTTCCTGGTCAGGATGGTATGCCAAGGCAAGGTATTCGAGAATTTATTTCCGTAAGTGTATATTTTACTGATCGATTTGGCACCTAACGAGATTCCAGTATTGACCAAAAATTGGCATGGATTTCGCAGTATTCCGCAAGATCGTGAAACAGTTATTTTGACTGGCGTTTAAGGGAAGTAAATCTTATAAATAATTTTTCCAATCCAAATAATCGTCTCTATTATACTTTTAATTAGGCGAATTTATGAATTTTGCGAAGTCTTGCTAAAGGGAAAATTGGGGTGTTACAAGAGTTATCAGTTCCCATTGAAATAGGATCCACACAAGGAAAAGCACTTGTCATTCGTTGGTTATTAGGGGCATCTCGAAAACGTTTGGGGTCAAAATATGGCTTTCAAATTAAGTTCCAAATTAGTGGATGCTATGAAAGGGAGTGGTGAAGGCATATACAAAAAGTAAGAGACTCATAGAATGACAGAGGCAAATAGAGCTTTTGCACATTTTCATCAATCCATGAACAAGATCTATATTCATAGATCCATGCCATGGATCCATACATCTCGATCGGAAAAGAATCAAAATTGATTAATATATATCTAAAAAAAAATGAAAATGAAACGAAAGACGAAACATAAACAATAGATCAACTAATGCCTCTGCCCTCTTGAGGACTTGCGTAAGAATAACAAAGAGGAATCTTATATAAATACCATGGAATAAGGTTTGGTCATGGGATTCTATAAATATTCCATTCCAAAAAGAGAAAATTTGAAACAATTGAGATTTTTTTTTGGAGATTTGATGCAATTACTAATTCATAATCTGATGACATTACAAAATGAAAACTTCATTCTCGATTCTTCAAGAATTTTTATGAAAGCCTTTCATTTGCTTCTCTTCGATGGAGATCTTATTTTCCCAGAATTTATCCTAATTTTTGGCTCAATTCTTCTTCTGATGATCGCTTAGGTTGTATGCATGTAGTTATTAGTTCAAACTCCAGTGTCACTGATGTAAAAATTAAGATAAAAGAAATGTTAAGTGTCATTTCATCTACTATTGAGTGAGAAATAAATCAATATGGCGAATCACAATAAATGAGTACAAATAACATAGTTTCTATAAATGCTCAGTATCTCAAGATTGTGTTTTCATAAGATTCTAATGATTTTCACACTCTATTGAAATATCATCCAATAATAAATGATATATGAATCGATACAGCAACCCAAAAAAATGAATACAAATAACATAGTTCCATTGATAAATGCTCTATATCTCAAGAAAAAGTCGGTAGTAGAAAACGGAAAAAAAACCTACATAACAAAATCTCTCCTATTCCGTATGTTGTTACTTGTAATTTATTTATTTTAATATGATTGGTTCACTTCATAAAACTTTCTGGTTAGGAAACTTAAATCTAAAATCCATAAGAACATTTATTTAGTCCTTTTAATTAGGGTATGATGTTCAATCGAGATAAACTTTTTTCAAAACTTCTACTTTTCATTTAAAAGCAAATATACTCCAATTCCAAAAGTTAAAAATATAGGAGATGTCCGTAGTTAATCGAGACTTCAAGATCACCGAAGTGATTATGTCACTTCCAATAAAGTCTTTTCCATTCACAAAGCAAAATATCGAACTCATGAACAAAGATGTAAGGACTCAAACTTAATTGGCCAAGTGTTGGAGCTCTCTTACCAAATTCCTATAAAATGTTGGACGTTGGGATCAACTCCCCTCCATAGCAATTTTAAAAGCCTTATCAACTCTGCTCTTTCCATTCATCCACTCTCCCGTAAACACTCTTCCAAGTATCCCTCTCTCAGTGAGGATATGTATACAAACTGAACATTGATGTAGCCCAAACAAAGGAGCAATGTTGTAGTACTCAAGAAAGAGTAGCACTTTTCGGTCTTGAGTAGCTGTAGTACGTATGCAAGGAAAGCTAGAGACCCGTCCCCTGATGTTTGTGGTTGAAGAAGGGGTACCCTCGATTTAGACATCATGGGACGATCATTAGCTTCTCTTGCGCAAGTACTAGGTACTCAATAATGCCACTCATAATTTCTATCCTCTTGTATGTTTTAAAATTGTAATCTATTTATAATATATTAACTTGATAAGTAGTGGTTGAACACTATTGTGAGAGATTCATTTTAAAAAGTAAAGTGAGTTATCTTTAAAGTATTGATTTAATGATGAGATGACTTACTTTACTTTTTAAAGTGAATCTCTCACTTGAGACGATATTTTTCAT
The DNA here is from genome assembly GCA_003254905.1 of Nissolia schottii. Classification (NCBI taxonomy): domain Eukaryota; kingdom Viridiplantae; phylum Streptophyta; class Magnoliopsida; order Fabales; family Fabaceae; genus Nissolia; species Nissolia schottii. Next base: position 35,659 of record QANU01067169.1, on the reverse strand, counting down.
GGAGGGAGATGCAAATAGGAATTTTAAGCCCCATATATGTATCCTGTGAAAGATAGCCTTGACTTTTTTATCATCACCACTAGTTGTTGAGCACTTGAGCTCTGTTTCTCTGTAGGAATATTTGCCTATTTTAATTTTAAAAGAAGAAAAAGGCTAGTATATTAATTCATATGGCTTGCTTGGGCTATATGTTAATTGTTTGATTACGATGTGGTTTCCCTGTGCAGGTGAATGAAGGAAATGCCAAAAGGTTTTTACAAATGATTGTGGGTGTTCTTGAGGCACATGAGTTTATGAGGTCATTGATTCTATCTCATTTAAGACCGATTATGTCATTCCTCATTATCTCATTTAAAAAAGAATATTTATAAGAAAACATAAATTCATTTCAGTAACTTCTTCGATGCACGGATCTAAATCTAGTTACAATAACTTCCGTGAATAACTTTGATATACTGTTAGTATAAACAAGTTTTACATTGTCGTCAAATCATATCACATGCTTCTATATATACATCACTTTTGAGGTAGTGAAGTTAAAAATCAAATTTTTTTTTACTTATGTGATAGTATATGATTGAGTAATAGTGTTTGAAAAATTTGCAGAGTATATCAAAGTTACCTAGTGACTTTATTTGCTTCTGTAGATTATCTAGTCACTTTTCTCCCAGTAAGAACAATCCAGGTTGGTAGAATGGAGCTCAGTCTGAGACATAAATGCAGCAGTTTCATCTACTGAGATAATGCTCTCTTCTTGAGTATCAAGGATCTTACCTTTCTCCCTCTGTTGGTAATACTTACAGATCAACTCCGACTTCTTGTCGTCGAATACCTGGCTCGTGTCCGGCACCACCTCCTGAACTGCAGCTTCACGTTCAAGCATGCTTACCACTGAAGACATGTTGGGCCTGTGCATTGGAGAAACATGTGTGCATAGAAGAGCCACATTGATAATGAGCAATACTTCCTCCTCCTTGAAGTTTCCACCCAACCTCTCATCAACTAGGTCCATTAGGTTACCTTTCTCTTTCAAGAGACGCACCTAATAAAGCAAAACAGAAATTGTAGTTTAATTTAATTATGTCATTAAAAAGTAGCAAGCATAGATGAAAAACAAATCAGATTTCATTAAATTAAAGAAAGTGCAGTGGCACTATATGAAAATTGAATGAGACTTTTTTAATGAAGCTTTTACACAACTAACACGGTCTTCCTAGATATTCTAAAGGACAATCAGATTGACATGAATGTACGAGATCACGGAGAGCATAAGTTACCCAATCAACAAAAGAGAAGCATTCTTCCTTTGGCCAGTTCATGGTGTTGCTCTTCCCACTAACTATTTCCAAGGCAACAATTCCAAAACTATAGACATCTGCTTTGTCACTCAAATGACCATGCATTGCATACTCAGGTGCCATATATCCACTGCAAGAATAGAAAATTCATATATTACAGTAACGAGTGACAAGTGCAAAATAATGAATATTACTAAAATTTCGTGAAAAAGAAAATATATGAAAACTCACTAAGTGCCAGCTACTCTGGTGGTTATGTGGGTATAGCCCTCTTCGTCGAGCTTGGCCAAACCAAAATCAGATATCTTTGGATTTAGATCTTTATCCAGCAACACATTAGTAGCCTTGATGTCCCTGTGAACTATCTTAAGCCTTGACTCTCCATGGAGGTAAGCCAAACCCCTAGCAATACCAACACAAATCTTGTGCCTTGTAGCCCAATCCAATTTCAATTGACCTGTTCCTTGTGCTTCATTTGCAATTGTCATAGAAATTAGACAACATAACCAATATGCCTTGTGCTTCATTTTCAATTTCAAATGTACTATATGCTTTGTGTACAAGATTCTAGGCACCAAACTTGAATCAGAAGGGGAAAAAAAATTACCAAACAAAGCTCGTGCGAGACTATTGTTTTCCATGTATTCATATATCAACAACAGCTGATCTCCCTCCATACAATAGCCATAGAGCTTAACTAGACAAGGGTGTTGCAAAGCAGAAATCATGCCAATCTCATTTATAAACTCGCGATTCCCTTGCTTTGATTTAGAAGAAAGCTGCTTAACTGCTATTACTGTGCCGTCTGAAAGAACACCCTGCATTTTCAAATTGGTATTACTATAACATTTTCTTTATTATTATTATTATTATTATTTTTGTTTCTGAATTTGAGAAGAAGCACAAATATTTATACATCTTTCAACGATGATAAAATAAAACTGTTGATTGCCGAGAATACCTTGTAAACAGGACCAAATCCTCCTTCTCCAATCTTGCAGGCAATGTCAAAGTTATTAGTTGCCGCTTTGATTTGCCTTAAGGTAAATAAGCCAGTTTTTATATCTAAGTCATGTAGCTCTGTAAATTGAAGCAAGTAAAATAAAATAAGATATCTCGTTGGGGAAACACATTATTACATTTGGCAAAATGGATATTATTCTAGAAAGAATGGCATCAGAACAGACAATCCATAAACTGTCTTTAGGAGTTAACAAGTTAATGAATTAGAAATTTAGCATCAAAGGTCTATTCCCAAAAAAATTAAAGAAGGGTCGAATTGCAGAGTTATAAAATGTTAGGGGCTTAGTTGCATGTTTTTAAAACTTCAGGATAAAGTGCATGTGACTAACTGTTCATGGAATAAAGTGTATTTTTCCCTAATAATTATACAAAATAGAAAAAGTTTATTTCATGTTATATGCTTGCAAAATCTAAATTTTTGTGCACAAAAACTCCTGAGTATATCAATCAAAAAGGTCGGTGTAAGGATCTTGAGCTAACCAAGAACAGAGAGTAAAAAGAGTGAGTTATTTTCTTCTGAACTGAAATCATAATTGTGTTTGATATAATGATGACAACACCTTATATATGAGGTGACACTAGCTTCTTAGTTCTTACCTCTTTGTAATGAACCTTTTTGTCCTACATATCTTCTCCACCAAACTGTAGCAAATACCGCAATGATAACAAGTGCTCCAGCAAATACTAATGCAACAACAGCCCCAACAGCCATGCCACTACTATTCTTGCCACTTACTTTTTCCACTGGGGGTGTAAAGTCTGCTTGAATCATGACATAAGACATTTGCACGGTAGAATAGATGATGAAGGTCAAGGCAGAAGAAGAAAAAAGAACTGACAGAGAAGTATAGAACTAACCAGGATCAACAGATATAGCTGATATAAGAGGACCATATACTGATCCAAATGGGATCGCTGTTGTCCCTTTCCCGGCCCAATGCAAGCGGATCTCCAAGGTACCGCTAGTCACAATAGCAGTGAAATTTTTTACGATTTCCTTACCAACTCCTCCGGCTTCTTTTGCAATATTGAAATCCTTTAGCACCAACTTCCTCTGCAATACTTCAATTCAAATACACATGATTCATGATGGTTACAATATCACTCTAGGAATTTATTTCAAAATAATAGTAGCGAGGGAATCTAACAATGAAATCATACTACTGACACCAATGATACTGGCAAAATTTACATCATGTTGTGTTTCACATTCAGTTATGAGAAAATTTTGTTTACACTACTCGAAACACCCTGAAAATATCTAAATCAGCATAACAATATCTCCAAATAGATTAGTACTCACTTGGTTAAAGGGCATATGTTCAGTATTAAACATAAAACAAGAACAAAGCCCTTTCCCACTTGACAGGGTTGTTGTTCAATATTAAACACGTGGTTGAAAAGAGGTAAAACGATGAAACCACAAACCTGAATATAGATGTCAAATACACGCCTTCCAAGGCTGCTATATGTTTGATCATCAGTAAACATTATCTCTGCAAAATGGAGATTTACTGTGTAGCTTCCATTTCCCATGCAAAATCCATAATATGTAAGAGAAAGAGGAGAAACACGAGCATCCATGTACAGTTTGGCATTGTCCATAGCAAGCTTAGACGTATTAGACCAGTTGTAGTAGTCGACAAGGCCACTATCAAAGAAGTGACCGGTGTTGCTAAAGGCCCAGTTTGATCCGATGAGGCGAAATCTTGCTGGTCCAGCTTCTTGTGAATCTTCATCATATGTAATGTTTCCATTAGAAGTTACGAGCTTCCCGCCACAATTTATATGGAGAGAGTACCAACCTGGGACAACCAGAAAAGGGTGAAAACTGAAAAGTCAATAAAAGGAATCAAGTGCAAAAAGAAGCTCACATTAGAAAAAGATATGCCAAGAAAAATGGACCATTTACTATTGTTGCTAGTGATATTGTTCAAATGACTAAATCAAGCTAACTTGACATGCTCAGTTATATAATAACCATGGCATTTTATTACTTCAATTTCCTCTCATCTTTTTACTTCAGCAGTTTAGTTCAGAGTCCTACACACTTGGTCCACGAGTGTGAAAATCTTTGATAAGATAATTCCCTGTTTCACCTTGTCCCTCCACAGCAATAAATAAATAAATAAAAAGGAACAAGTTCAAATCCTAAAGCAATAGCAATATCTTAGCAGTCTATAGGAAATCCATGACAAATCAACTTACTTTTGGGACAGTTGAAGTTCTCCAAACATGGAACAATTCCCCTGAGAAAATAATGGAGGTGGCATAACAAACCAGCTTTATGACATCCTTTTATGAGTACAAACTATAAATATGAATATGATAAAAGTAATTTAGCATGAGTAGTATAAAACTTACAAGTTATTTCCCTTCACCGATGATGCAAACAGGTTCCTGAGGTACATAGTAAATGGCCAAGACTCAGATAGCTTCCTAAATTTGCCAAAACAAAAAGTATGCAGATGCATGGATTCTTACACGCTTCCCTGCTGACACGTCAATTGCTCTGGATTATCGATGCTGAAGTTGTTATACGAGAGATCTCTGTATCAATTTAATGAATCTGCTTCAGAATCAAAGTTGCAATAAACAAACCAGATGGAGTACTTGGCAGCACAGAAGAATCCAAAGAATAATGGTCTAATAATTTTATGAAGCAAAAGATATTTATAAGTCAATACATTGTATAATATATGAAGGTTACTCACGTGTAGTCCGGTTTATCTATCCAGGTAGGCAGTGGTCCAGTGAAAAGGTTTCCAGTTAAGTATCTACGTAAAAATGAGATCACGAAGTCAGTTTATAGAGTTCATCAATTACTGACGAATCATCAAAATGGTAAATCTAGTAAATCAAACCCTATTCCCCAAAAGTTTTGGGTGGTTCCCTAGGATCCTTGAATTGACTTAACTGGTTTCACAATATCAATATTTACTTTGAAATGCTTGCCATTTTGATGCAAACAAGTCAACCTTGTCTAGATCAACTTAAACTAGGTTCTCCAGGTGTCTTTGTGAATCCAATTAGCGTCTAGACATTTAGTTAGTCACACCAGTTCAGACTTAAAGCTAGAACTTGGATTATACAAGTAACGAATAAAGAAAAAATGTGCTTATTGACTGAATCAAACTTTTGGTTACCACTTATAGTATCAGAATTGTTCATTTGATTATTCAGAACTGTTGATGGCTTCTATAATGTAAAGAAGAAGCAGGTCCACTTTAAACCCTAAACCAGAAAAAATTGAAACCCGAATCCACAGATGAGGGTCCACCTAGCTAGTTTACTTAATTTAACCACATGTGTAAATTAAGTTAGTTATGCCAATTGTGCTAATCTGTTGTAGCAGTTAGATACCAGCACTTTACTTAGTTAGTTAGTTAGCAACTTAACTTGATTGCTTGTGTATAAATACCTCATGTACAGCTCCTTTGTGAGTTTACCAGAAATGAAAATCAAAACTAGCTCATCACAATGATGAAGTCTTTCTTCTCTATGAATCTCTCTCTCAACTTTCATATGAGTTCATAGTTTTATCATGGTATCAGTTACCTAAACAATCCTCTGCTTCGGCATTTCTCCACCTCCAAGCCACAAAATCGCAGAACTCAAGATTGATAATCATTCTTGTGATTCTTTGACGATTTCAATCAGCACAAAGAGTGATCACACCATGGAATTGTCGTCATCTTGAGCAATTTTCTCAAGATTTCTAGAATAATCCAGAGGTGGATCTGCAGAATTTTTTCTCATTCTTCTACTTCTTCATTCTTATTAGAATATTATTAGAATCACATCAAATCTGATTATATCTTAAATTGATTATCCCAATTTAGTTTAATTTATTCTTGATTTACTTTGATTCTTGTCATTATTTCCTGATTCTATTAGCCTATATATTGGCACTACCTTACTATAATCAGACTCACAACTCATAATACATTATTATCCGGGCTCTGTATTTTCTCGTGTTTGTTGTGTCCCCTTTACCTATTTATTCAAGATGATTAACATGGTATCAGAGTCATGGTTCCCGCCTTGAACCTTTTACCCGTTTTTGCTACCTTAGAGCCTCTCCTCTAAGTTCTCCACGAAAATTTTCTCTATTGTCATCTCTATCTATTTCCCCGCACTTTCTATTCTCCACAAAACCTCTAATCTGCCTTCTCTATTGGTCATGTTTCCAACCTCTTTATGTTGCCATTGTTGCCTCTGCGCAGTCCTCGTTGCTGCCTCTGCGCAACCCTTGATGTTGCCTATTGCTGGCTCGGATTGTAGCCTTACCTTTGTTGGTTACGCCTAGCCCGCTGGTTCCATCCAGCCCCTTGTTTCCATACAAGCCCAAACTTCTCTGTTGCCGCGCTTGTTTCCTGACAATCTCGGCTGAACTGTGAAAAGCTTAAAGCTCAAGGAGCTTTAGCTTGAAGGAGGGTATTAGAATATTATTAAAATAATATCAAATCTGATTATATCTTAGATTGATTATCCCCAATTTAGTTTGATTTGTTCATGATTTAGTTTGATTCTTGTCATTATTTCCTGATTCTATTATTAGTCTATATATTGGCACTACCTTATTATAATCAGACGCACAAATCATAATACATTATTTTCTATGCTCTGTATTTGCTCTTGTCTTTGTTATATCCCCGTTACCTGTTAATTCAAGATGATTAACAATTCTGAACTGCGAGCTCACCAATTGCTCGATCAAAGTCCTCAATCAATTTCACTTCTATTGTTTCAAGTTCATACACTGCTGCTCGATTTACTTCTTGAATTGGAGGTTTTTTTTCAAGCATCACTGGCTACTCCCACTCAAGATCCAACCTTGAATTATTCTAGCCCTTCTTGCATCCAAACGAAAGCCCAGGTGCCAATCTCAACAACACAACTTTAGCTGGCAAAAATTGGGCTAGTGCAATAATGACGGCGTTAAAAGCCAAGAACAAACTTCCATTTGTCAATGGAACTCTTCCAAAACCTCCTGAAGATGATCTTCTGTTTTGTGCTTGGGACCGTGCTAACACATCCGTATTGGCATGGATTGCCAACTCCCTTGATGCATTTATTAGGTAACGGTTAGAATCATTTAGAACTCTATAAATACCCAACTAAATCAATGTTTTAAAGCAAAACACTTGCTCATACACTTCCAACTATTATTCCATCATTAGAACAATCAATTGAGCTATTTTCTAGAGCAAAAAAGAGATACCATTCATACACCTATAGAGCTTCAATTTGTATTATCAATTCTTTAAGAGAATTTCAAATCCAATACACAAACACTTGTAAAGAGGGTGAGGTATCCCTCTAGTTGATTAGAGTGTGGAATCCCTAAGGTGAATTACTTGAGGCTCAAGCACAAGGTGTGAAGAGTGCTTTTAGTTGTAAAGGTTTGTCAAGAACCTAAGTTAGAAGCTTGAAGATAGTGAAAACAAATCTTGAGCAAGTTGCTTGGGGACTAAACGTAAATCACAAGGGTGATTGAACCAAGATAAATCGAGTTTGTAATCTCTCAATCTCTTAACTCTCTAATTTCCATATTTCTTGTGTGATATTGATTGCTTGGTCTAGTAGCTTAAATTGTTGTGTTATTGTTGTGTTCAATATATTTGTTAAACACATCCAGCATATTTGTTATTCTGATATCTATTTGATAAAATATTTACGAAAAACGTGCCTATCTAATTCACCCCCCTTTCCTCTCGTGTATTTGAAGTCATTTGGCAACAGAGACCCCACAACAAAATGGTATAGTGGAACGCAAACACCAACTTATACTTGGTGTAGCTAGAGCACTAATTTTTCAACCTAACATACCACTGTTTTTGGCATTTTGCCACAGCTCATGACATTCACATTATATACAGACTCCCTAGCTCTTTTCTTAACCAACAATCACCCTTTGAGGTGCTTTTTCCAAAACCTCCATCCCTTGATCATCTAAGAGTGTTCAATTGCTTGGCCTATGCCTACCTTTAACAGCTCATAGAGGCAAGTTGGATCCAAGAGCTAGGAAAGCCATGTTCATGGGATACAAAGATGGCACCAAAGGATTTTTACTTCTTGACCTTCACACTAAGGAGATCTTTGTTTCAAGTCATGTCAAATTCTATGAAGATCATTTTCCTTACGTTTTTGCAAACACATCTACACACACTACATCTACATCTACATCTAGTCATGCCATCTTCCCACCATCTCACCCTCACGCACTCTCCTTAGATCCCTTCACTAATCCAACAAATACCTCAACCCATCCCCAACCTGTCACTCTACACCACACTGCACCCTCCAATCAATCTACAAATTTTAACCAACCTGCACCGTTAACCCACCCTACAATATCACTACCTCCCAACACATCTAATTCCCAGTCTCAGCCCCTAGCCTGACAATCAATACCTCCCAATTCAACCATTCCACCATCCCCTAGAAGGTCACAAAAAATTAGAAGGACTCCCACCTACCTGCAAGAGTACCATTGTAACTTGGCAACCTCTGCTACTGCACAATCAGTCTCATCCTCTGCAAGGTATCCAATTTCTCAAGTCCTTTCCTATCGTAAACTTTCACACACACACAAAAAATTTTCCTCTGCTTTATCCTCTGTATCTGAACCTCAAACATACAAACAAGCTGTGGCTGATGAGTGTTGGATAGAGGCAATAAATGCTGAACTTGCTGCTCTCGAGAAGAATGCAACTTGGTCTCTCATTAAGTTACCAAAAGGGAAAAAGGCCATAGGATGTAAATGGGTCTTCAAGGTTAGTTCAAGGCTGGTGGAACAATTGTAAAATATAAGGCATGTCTTGTCGCTAAAAGTTTCACACAAACACATGGGATAGATTATCTAGAAACCTTTAGCCCGGTGGTTAAGATGACCACTATTAGACTTCTCTTAGCCTTAACCGCAGCCAAAGTTTGGCATCTCCCTCAATTAGAGGTCAACACAGCCTTTCTCCATGGAGATCTAGTAGAAGAGGTATATACGAAGGTTCCACATGGTCTTGAAGCCCCTAATAAGCAGGCTAACCGACAATGGAATGAAGCTCACTGCTTCCTTGCTGTCCTATGGTTTCACTCAATCAAAAGCAGATTATTCCCTCTTCACCAAGTCCACTACTCACGGCTTCACAGCCATTTTAGTATATGTGGATGATTTGATCCTTGCTAGGGATGATTTGGATGAAATCTCTTCCATCAAATCTGCTTTAGATGCTCAATTCAAAAATAAAGACCTTGGTAAACTGAAAAAAAAATTGGAATGGAAGTTGCGCGGTGTGCACATGGCATTCATTGTTATCAACGCAAATATGCCTTGGATTTACTCCAAGGTTGTGGTGTCCTAGCTGCAAAGCCATGTAGCACTCCAATGGATTACACTTTGACATTGAGAGCTGCAAAGCCATGTAGCACTCCAATGGATTACACTTTGACATTGAGAAAAGACTCTGGACAACCTGTATCTGACAGCACAGAATATTGAAGATTACTTGGAAGATTGATTTACCTCACTCACACTTGGCCAAACCTATCCTATGCAGTTGGTCACCTTAGACAATTCCTTGACAGCCCCACCAGTGTCCATTTACAAGCTACCTTTTGAGTTCTCAAGTATCTCAAACATTCTCCCACCACTGTCCTCTTTTTCCCATCTGATTTCAATCTGAAACTAAATGGTTATACAGATTCAGACTGGGGCTCTTGTCTAGATACGTCATGTCAGTTAGTGGGTTTTGTTTCTTCATCGGTAGTGCTCGTATTTCCTGGAAGAGCAAGAAACAAACTACTATATCTAGATCTTCCTCTGTTACTGAGCATCAAGCCTTAGCTTTGGCTTCATGTGAGGCTTAATGGCTCATTCACAAAGACTTCCTTATTTATGATGTGCAGCCTGTGACATTATTTTGTGACAACCTCTCGGTTATGCACGTTGCTTCGAATCCTGTTTTCCATGAACGGACAAAGAACATAGAACTTGACTGTCACCTTGTTCATGACAAATTGAAGACTGGAATTCTGCAACTCCTCCTTGTTTTTCACAGATGCAGGTGGCTGAAATTTTGACAAAGCCATTATCCCCTGCTCCTTTCTCTACCTTGGTGAACAAGCTTGGATTGTTGAACATCCACCATCCAGCTTGCGGTGGGTTATTTCCCGAATCCACAGATGAGGGTCCACCTAGCTAGTTTACCTAATTTTAACCACATGTTTAAATTTAGTTAGTTATGCCAATTGTGCCAATCTGTTACAGCAGTTAGAAACTAACCCTTCACTTAGTTAGTTAGTTAGTTAGCAACTTAGCTTAGCTTGATAGCTTGTGTATAAATGCCTCATGTAAAGCTCCTTTGTGAGTTTACCAGAAATGAAAATCAGAATTAGCTCATCACAATGATGAAGCCTTTCTTCTCTATGAATCTCTCTCGCAACTTTCATATGAGTTCATAGTTTTATCAACAACCAAACCACCAATAAATATCTGTCCTCGTTTTTGCTGTAAACATAAATCACATTAGAAACTAAAGAAAATTTCTTACAGTATGTTTAAGTTCTCTAGGCGACCCAAGGAGCTTGGAATAAGTCCACTGAATTTGTTAAAACTGAGGTCTCTGGAAAGGAAATTAAAAAATAAAAATATTTAAGGAAGAAAGAAATGGAGTAAAAAAATCAACAAGAAAATGTCTAATCCCTATAATGCAATCAACAGAGGACTCATGTTGATGCATTTCTTCGTCAAGTAGACAAGTACAAAAGGCAAGAATTATAAATGACTCAAATTCCTAAACAAATATGTTTAATTCAATAAATTTCTGAACATAGCGCAAACCAAATAGAATTGAAAAAAGATAAAGCACCGCTTACAGTGATCTTAAAGTAGTCACATTTCCAAGATATTCTGGAACTGTTCCTATTAGATTGCAACTCCTCAGTACTCTGAGAAACAATTTGACAATATGCAAGGCATTAGCAACTCCTTTTTTATATTGCTAAATGCATTTCCTTATTGAGGCATTAACTCAAACAGAAAATGAGCAAGAGTCACAATACTACAAGAATTAAACTCACAGTGTTTCCAAATTTGTCGAGCTATTAAGGTTCGGAAAATAAGAATCTGATCCTTTCAAGTCACTAATTCTCCTGCACAAACGTGTTCTTAGAATGTTGAAACACAATAAAGAGAGAAAAATTAAACTTTGAAACCTTGGCTACAACTACAAAAAAAACACCATACTTACAAGTCAGTGAGGTTCTTTAGAAATGAAATTCCGGATGGAATTGGCCCACTCAGACCACTCCCTTGCATCACACTGACACAATCAAAAAACCACTCCTTTGGTACACTAATAAATAATGTGTATTTCAAAAAGAAACAATTGAAGGGTTTAAGGCCTAAGGGTCTATTTGGTTCACGGCTCCGTTTCCTATTTTCGACATGTTTCTTGTTTCTCAAGATTTTGTGAGGGAAACGGTAAAAAAACAAGAAAATCCGTTTCCAGATTCCATTTCTTGTCTTCGCCATCTCCTATGTAAAAATCCTAAAACAAAAAAACTGAAAATAGGAAACAAAAGCGGAAACCAAATAAACCATTAGCCTTAAACTTTCACAAGAAGAAAGTAAAGATTCACAGTGTCTCAAGGCTCGTCCAACTCTGAATGAAGTCCGGTATGGTTCCGGAGAATCGATTATCGCCAAGTCGGCTGCAGTAAGAAACAGAGCAATGTTACCACTGGCACGAAGCAGCAATGCGATGAATGTAAAGGAAGGAGTAAAGAAACTTACATGTGGTTCAATTTAGTGAGCCTAGCATATGTAGAAGGTAAATTTCCAGTAAAATTGTTGGAAGTAAGAAGCCTATACCAAAATTGAAATTTAGAATATAAGCCATAGAGTAGTGGATTGGATGACTAAAAACACTTTTGGAATTTATAAAATACAAGCAACCTATATAGCAGTCAATGAACATGGTTAAAACATTTCTCATTGATGGTTATCGATTCGGCGATGGCTAATAAAGGGCACGCATCAAAGGCAAATTAAGAATGTAAATGAAAAACCGTCAATCAATTGATACAAATCATGCTTGTTGACTCTTAAACTGGCTATATATAAGTAGATTTTATCAATTAATTCATTGAATAACCATTCTTGCATCATATCAAAATCTTGGCTATTGTATCATTTATCAGTAGTCAACCAACCAAGCAAACAGGAATATAAGAATTAATTATACCCACTTCGTTCTGTTTTGATCGTCAAAAACCAAACATTCAAGCTGAAAAAATAAAACATCTTGGTAAATATATAAAATAATATAAATTTACAGGTAAAATTATCTCTATATAAAAAATAAATTTCTATTTTCAATACAATTATTATTTTCTTTACATTTACTATAGTAATAAATACTTCACCCAATTAGGGGGCGTGAATGAAAAAATAAATAATTACAACTAAATATTATAAATTCTCATATATTTGAAAATCCTCAAAAATACAAAATGTACAAGTAAAACCATAGTTATATAATTATTTTAAATCAAAAACGTTAAATCATATAGATATTTATATATAATAATTCAAAATAAATAAATTTATTTAATTAGTATTAGTATAAGGTCTCAATAATTATATATATTATACATTTATTTGAATTAAATTTCAATTAAATATATTTATTTAATTAAATCTGGTTTAATGAGTAATTCAGTAACCCATTGGTTGAACCCGTGACTCAGTGATCTGACGGAGTAGCTGAGTCAACCACTGGGCCGGGTTTAAATAACTATGTTTAAAACCAAGAGTATTTGCCAAATTATAGAAGGGCTTACAGTCTTTCAAGCTGGTAAAGATTCCCAAGCTCTGGAGGAAGCTCCCCGGAGAGTTGATTGAACTCAAGGACCCTATGCATTTCAAGTTTTTACTAATTCAGAAAAATTTCAGGAAATTATAATTGGAGAAATAAGAAGTTCTATGTGGATAACCGGCAACTTACAAACTTTTCAGGGTAGTGATGTTTCCCAGTTCCTTTGGAATTGGACCTGTTACTCGGTTCCCAAGAAGGGAACTGCCACAAAGTCGAAGAAATATGCACAATTAATTTCAAGCTGCGAAATTTAAAGAGTTTTAAATTGTCATGATTTCAAGTTACTATTTGTTATACTTTTGAAGCACATTTAATAACATATTTAATGTGTGTTTTAAGAATGTTATCTATCATTAATATTTTTTTTAAGGATCTATCATTATTTTGATTTATAAAACTTTAAATATATATATATAAACTAAATAATAAATGGTAAATAAAATTATAAAGCAAACTTTGAATGTGTTTTAAGAATGTCCAAGAATATTTTTTCATTCATGGCCTCAAAATCCTCATAAATAACAACAAATATCGGTGCATTTAAATTAATTTCTAAAAAAATAAAACTAATAATGTGACAAAGGATGAGTGAGAGAGAGTACATGTTGACAAGTTTCATGGAGCCCCATTGTGGAGGAATTGTGCCATTAAGGTAATTGCGGGTGAGGTCACTGTAACAAAATTAAGAGAAAGAGAGAGGATTAAAGAAGTGAATGATGATGATGATGATGATGATGATGATTGATGAGTGATGACAAAGACATGCAAATTTAGTTGATCAAAGGAAGAGCTGAGGGTTTTCAAAAGTACTTACATTTCTTGGAGGTAAGGCAACTTCGCTAGCTCCATTGGGAGTTTGCCAGCAAGATTTTGTGACTTCAGAACACTGTATGATGTTTATTTGTTCCAAATATGAAAATCATTACCAAGAATTAGAAAAGAGTAATCATATATATATCCTCGTACAATATCGTCCTGTGGTTTCTACCAATACTCCAAACAATTTGTATGATTAACACTTGTGATTTTGGGAGGTAAAATAGAAAAAGTATTTTTGTCGAGCGTGGTTCATTAAATTTGATTAGAATATAAAACATTTATCGTTAGAAAATGATTACAACGAGTTTGTGTAACTCGTGTACTGGGCTTATGGGCTATTGGACTTGGGTGAATTGGGCTCAACACGGGTAATAAAGGCTCATGCAACTCTTAATTTAGATAGACAAAATGTTTTCCGTATATTTTTTCTATTTGTCAAAAAAATATATATATCTTGACAGAATGTAACAATGAGTGTCTACGCAAGCATGACACTTAAGCTTATCAAACTTGAGAGTTTAAGTAAAATTATGAAGTCTCAATAAGCTTGATTCGCAAACTCATACAAGTTTACATACATAAAAAATATGTTATAAACAATATTATTAGTAACTAAACATGATTAAATATTGTATTTATAATTGACATTAAATAATGTTAACGTTAATATAAAATGAATGAAAGAAATATCATAAATATACATTAATGCATGAAACTTAGTTGTTATGTCATACTTTATTATATATGTATATTACTTTATAGTTCAATAATATATAGTTGTGATTTTAATTTTTAATTTTCAATTTTTTTGGGGTTTAGACTCTTTGTTCTTTTTTCGTTTCTTGTTGTATAATCATTCATGATTTGGTAATGGTTAATCATAAATTAAAAAGTTATATATCTAGCCTCCTATTTGATTCTCTATTATTTTGATGGTATGACTTGTTCATGGCTAAAATTTTCCTTTCTCAGTCCTTCCTCCATTGCATCTTTCCTTCATTTCCATTTTTTTTTTTCAAATTAACAACTATGTAAGCTGTAAGCTGGTTCTTTTATATATATGATGTGGAGTTAGCTGAGAAAATGAGAATGAGGGTTAGGAGCGGGGGCGATAAAAATTGAAGGGCTTACATCATGGTTTTGTTTTTGGTCAAGTGGCCTCATTAATTTTCTCTCTTATTTTATTCAAAAGGAAGTTGAGATTTCACATGTTGATGAAGGCTTCTAAAGAGAAGGGAATGAAGAGGTACAAATTGGATGAGGAAGAATGATGGACAAATTGGAAGAGGAAGAATGATGGGGTTGAGAGAGAAATAGACTATTTTGCAAAACAAAAATTGTGTATGGACTTGTGTGCAATTTTGCAAAAGTTGGTTAGTAAAGTAGGCCAGGACACATTTCGTAATTTTGTAGTGCCGATTTTTGAAGAAGAAAGGGGTACCATTGAATAATACTAAAGAGGTGAGACACCGTAATAACCACCACAAAAAATGAGTACAGAGACACAGAAGAGCACATTGAAGTGTTTAGAAGACATACATGCTAACAACATGGCAGACAGTGCCATTGGCAAAAGAGCAGTTGCAGGTAACAGCATTGACCATTGCTTTCACTTGAACAGAAGATGTCCAGTTTCCTTTTCCACTGCATGGATCTACGCTGAAGTCCCAGTCCTTCTTCCCAATTATCTTACCTATCTCCTTCATAACTTCCACTATATATAAAAAAAATTATAAACAAACTTCAGATTAGAGATGCATTGTAATATCACGTATTCAATTGTTATATACATGATATAGAGAGAAAATTGTGTATGATTCTAAAGCATTATGATGAGTGTTTATATAGTAAATGACATTTTAACCTTCTAATTTTACTGAAGAGCCCACCATTTATAGTTGAAACATATTTTGTATGATGTTTTAGGAACACAATAGTTTCTCATACATGAGAAATGCGTGCGTACCTTCGTCTTCTAACAGAGTGGCTCCAATAGCCAGAGAAGTGAAGCAAGAACCAAGAAGTACAAGGTGGATAAGTGGAGGGAAAGTACTCATGTTTAATTAATGATGATGATGATGATGATGATGCTGATTGCTGGAAGAAGCTTTCAGATTTGAAAGCTATTAGTAATCGAGTAGTATGAGAAAGAGAGAGGGGTTTTGATAGGAAGTACATTATAGATCTTGAGAGACTTGCTTTGCCAGCTATTGCTTCAAACTGTTGCCACTTTTACTTAACTATGTGAATGAAATTTTGTCTTAGAAAAGAAGGATGCGCGTTTTCAAACCTCAAAATATGTGCCGTAGATTAAGTTTGTAATTATTTGTTTATTAATTTGTTTATTAACTTTCTTCCTCAAATTGCCAATATTTTACTAACATTTGCCTCTATTTATAGTAAAAGGTTGTTGACTTTGATGGGTTTGATTTAAATATTAAGTAGGTATATTCATATCTCAAATTGGCACGTATAATGGAACGAATTCAATGAAGTAGAGTAAAACAAAGANATTGAATGCAAGAGAGAAGAAGGGATTAGTGGTGATACAACAACAAATTATTATTTAATACTCCTTTCTGTTTTAATTGTCCGTTTTTTATTTTTGAAATTTTAAAATATCTATTTATAATATCTAGATATTATTATTTTTTATTTAGAATATTTATTAGTATAGTGGATATAAAGAGAGTAATAATTGTATAAAAATAAAAATTTATTTTAGGTTAAATTTGTCTTTAATCCCTTATAAATTTTGTCAGTGACAGAAAATATGGAACGGAAGAAGTATTTTACACTAATTAATAATAAGAAGTCCATGACTCATGAGTCATACTTTTTAGCTTAATTTATTCTTCTACTCGCCTCATTCGTACACTTCTCAAAATTTGAAATTAAAAATAATGAGATAAATTCAGATTTGAGTATTGTATGACACATAAAGTAAGATGATAAGTTGGGCTAAAAAGTATGACTCTCAAGTATTTGTCATTAATTATAGGAAATAAATCATCTCATATTAAAAATTGCCATGTTCGGTCATGTTAAGAGAGAGAAAAATATAAACATTTGAATTGAGTCTTATTAATTTTAAGAGGATTCCACTAATTTGAATTCTTTGTCTTTCTCTCTTCTCTTCATATGACCCAACATCACAATTTTTGACATGACCAGAGGATCTATTCCCTTAATAATATATCAAAATTTATGAAATATAAAAAAGTATATAACACCAGATTACAGCTATACATATAAATCCATTAATTAATGATCCATGGTGTAAGATGTTCGAGTGCATGCGTACCTTCATCTTCTGGCAGAGTACTGGTGGCTCCAAAAGCTAAAGAGGAAAGGCAAAGGGCAGCAAGAAGGAAAAGGAGGAAGAAACTACGAGGTGAAGTCATACTGTTCATGATTGCTGAAGAATAATATATTTGGCAAAGAGAAGAGTATAGAGAGAGAGAAAGGATATATATAGTGTTTGTGAGGAAATGAATTGTTAGTATTGCTTAAAAATACATATTGAAGACCATAAACAGGATATGTACAACGAAGTTAACTCATAAGAAATTTCCAATTTGTGTAATTTTATATAATTTAGATGAGCAAATGGAATTGGAGACATTGTTAGACTTTTACATAGTTAAAAAATAAAATCGTAATACGCAATATTCCCCCTTATTATCATGTGATAATTTCACATGACAATAAACTTTTATTATTGATTAAAAAATTATGTTCTAATCTTAATCCTAGAAGATAATATAACTAATTATAAAAATTTACATATATGTCAAGATTTTACATAAGAAAAATTCACTTTCAGTTACGTTGGATTTCAACGGGAAATGTATAAAAAAAATCTCTCATTAATTAGAAATGAAGTTAAGGTCAGACTCGATAGTATTTAATTAATACTATAAAATTAGTTTTTATTATATGTTTGGTGTAACATAGGATAATATAAGTTCATACAGTTTTATGTATTTTTATCATATGATTGTCATATTAACTTATCATGTTTCTTGAAACCTGATTAGACATGATAGGAGAAGACAATTTTAATTATTTTATATTACATATATTTACACACCCCTCATGCAAGAGATCTTTTAGCTTGCAACATGAATATTTTTTTTGAAATGGGGATCTTGAAAGATCAAACCATTGACCGCTTGATCATAGTAGCTTGTTACCATCTCAATAACCATCTCTCCCAAAAGTTATTAAGAATTGAGTAGCCAAACTCAACCCTAAAAGCTAGTTCAAGAGGTAAGGATTGCCTTGATATTGTATAGCCTATCTAGGCTCTATTTCGAAGTAATGTGAGACTCTAACATCCCCCCTCACGCCTAAGACTGAACATCTGAGACGTAGAGTTTGCATGAATGAACATCATTGGGTGAGGTCATTGACAATTTTATTAGGATAGATTCTGATATTATATTAAGAATTGAGTCACCTAACTCAACTCCAAAAACTAACTCAACAGGTGAGGATTACCTTAATTTTATAAAGATTATTTAAGCTTTATCTTTAAATAATGTGATATTCTAACACCAAATAACAAATTTACCGACTTTGAAAATTTTAAGGCCAATGGAATATTTTCTATGAATGAATGAGAGTTATTTAATTGATATGAAATTTATCTAAACGTACACACGACTTGACTTGTATCTCTTTAAATTCTTGTGCCCATAATGACAAAATGAAGGGGACACTCTTACAAGCTTGGCCATTAATTTCCAAAGAAACGACAAGTCTTGGAAACGACAAGTCTTGGGATCAGTTTGGTGGCAGCTCTAAATTGGCACAGTACCCCCACCAACTTAATTCTTTATTAAAGTGCTTTTGAAAAATCTTTGCTTGAGTTCTATTTCACCGGTACGTTTTTCTTCAAGAATGCATGCATGTGCCGATGTTAGCCAATAATTTCTACGTGGACCCTTCCCCGCTTTCATATCTGTTCAACCTCACCAGTCAATTCAGAAAGACAATTTTTTTTTTAATTTTATTAAGTTTTTCCGTCCTAGCTAGTTTGCCTTAATTTGAGGAGTATATATAATGATTTAATCCGGAGTTAATATTTATGCCAAGTAAATATTTCACATGATTTGAATATTAACATAGAAAAATAATAATCACATGATCCACTTACAGTTAAGTTTTTATAATATATATATATATATATATATATATATATATTGTTACGAACTATTCAGTCAATACTAAGATGACTCGTAACTCGGTCCTTGATACAAGTCGGGAACTTGAGATGAAGAACTTAGTCTTCAATTTTGATCAGAATCAAACGATGATGGGATACCTGCAAAAGACACTCTGACACTTAAGTAAGTGTTTATTGTATATTAGTATTAAAAAATGAAAAAAAAATGCACCTCTTATATGTAGTGTCTTTGCTTTATATAGCTTGTTCATGTGCATAGCCGTTCGTAGATAGCTAATGTGTGTAACAGCTCATAATGGAATGTAAATGAGTTGTTTTGAAGCCTTGATGAGGTTATTGAAACGTAGAACCGTTGTTATCAATGTGTGAGTGGCTATTTATGACATTTATTATTATGTAACGGTCACTGCTCTTAAACCAGACAATCCTGTGATAGTTAGTACTCAGATTGGTTGTCCCGAGATGTGATAAGGGATATATCGACATGATATGTCGTGCATCTTTATATATCTCAATATCAAGAGTTGTAAATCAAGACTAGGTTAAGTCCGTAACATAAGCCCCTAAGTCAACATGTGTTTGTAAAGCACATGCCGAGTTATCTTGAATTAAATCAAATATCATAAGATCCTGACATGTTTACCATATGCACACCCATCATGACTTTTTTAGGGAACTGAGGTTTGATGTGACTATAGCAGGCTTCAGTTTCCTCTTTTTACCCCTTCTTTTATTGATGCTTTTACCAAATTGCCCTGGAACATTTTGTATTCGCGCTAACTTCTCAAGGAAGTTTTATAATTTCCCCATTTTCGAATTCCATCCACTCGAATGCCCACAATTCCTCCTTCCATTTTTTGCGAAAATACTTCCCCTCATTATTCCGAACTTTGTTCTTTTCTCTTCTTCAAGTGATTCGTTGGATTTTTGAAGCATCATTGTTGAAACTTCATCAAACCCCAATCTTCATGCTGTTTCTATTCTCCTTCATCCACCTATGAGTATTTTCTTTGCTTTCCCCCCTCTTTTACCTGGAATAAAATGTTGTGTGTGTTACGGACTGGCTCCTGTTACGGACTGGGCCATAAAGGCCCATCCTAGCGACCCGGCCACCCAGGCCCATATCCGCGGACCCGTATTGCCTGTCCAGGTTTAGCCACACCACGATTCGCATTTCAGTAACCACTCAGGATAAGCCAGTCCGCGATTCCCGTCCGTGTAACCACTCGGGATAAGCCACCCCGAGATCCCCGGCCACGAATATGCTCGGATAGGCAATCCTGAGATCCCGCTCATCTTATCTGCCCAGGGTTAGCCAACCCGGCACCATCGGGACAACCCACCATGCGCGTGGTCGAGTATTCTCCCACCGTCGTGATACGCGGAGCAACCTCAACCCCCTCAGTTATATAATAGCCCACACCCCAGGTATGAAGATCACCCAATTATCATTCACTATACTACTTGCACTCTTGCTTACTTGAGCGTTGGAGTGATTGCAGGTACCCACCGCAACGCGAGTCCCGAGATTGATCGAGCCAGAGCCCTTATCCCATCCTCGAGCTTCAAGATCCGTAGTGTACCGAGGTGCATACTTCGGAACAGAGTGCTTGCATTACTTGCTTCTGCATGATCTGATTGATGGTTATTTTACTTTTTTTTTTTGTTTCTAGCAAATACATTTGTTATGGGTTATGAAATTGCTTACTATCTTCCTGCAACTACAAAAATCCCTTTCTGGAAATAGCATTGTTAGGGTTCATAAATGCTTATATGATGAATGATTACTCCCTTTGAGAAATACATCATAGGCTAGTGATAGATTTGTGGGGGAAACATAGTGTGTTATTTCTATGTTATGATTTTACCATATCAAATTGACTTGTGTCAATTACCGTATGTTGGTCCTCACATTTCTAGCGTTTGGCCTTTTTTTTGTTGTCTAGGTAATTATGGGTAGAGCCATACCCCTTTAGACTTTGTTAACTATGTCATGCTAAGGATGCTGAAAAGTATAATTGGATAAGGCAAGAAGTTCTAATGATGTTAATCGACATGCAAGAGGAACATGTAAATTGTTTCAACTTACTTGGAGGGGTAAGCTGAGAAATAGACTTCGCCGCCGACTTCATAACCATGCCAACTTCTCTTGACATGCTAATATGCTTCCCGTGCGATGAAGGAGATGTTCCCTTCATGTACATGTATGAGTCGTTCTTCAATGTCATAGGCTTAAAACTGCCTTTTACTGAATTCGAGCTATCCTTCTTAGAGGTTACTGGAATAGCTCATTCTCAACTCCACCCCAACAGTTGGGCATTTATTCTAGCTTTTGAAGCTTTATGTGATCATCTTGATCTTCCTCCCACCTTGAATGATTTCTTTAGCATTTTCCATTTTTATAAGCACAGAGATGGAAAAAAAGGTTGGGTATCCATCGCATTTCCATTAGGAACAACTTTGATAGCATATAACCATCGACATCCAACAATAGTTTTCTTAGGATGAAGTAGAACCAAGTTTGAGGTACCACTTTGATCAAGGGAAAGCGTCTCATCAATCGTAGTTTGTCTCCATCCCGGATGAGAGAGTGCCTCACTAATAGAATTAGGGATAAACATAGAAGATAATGTGGATACTAAGGCATAATATGATGGAGATACACGATGAAAACTCCAGGTACTACAATCTTGTATAACAAAGGAATTTGAGTCAAAGGCGACATAATAATTAAGAGAACGAGTAAGCTGGCTTAACAGAAATCAAATTAAAAGGACGTCCAAGTACAAATAAGATTGAATTTAATGACAAAGATTCAATGGATGAAATTTGACCAACTCCTTTGGTAAGAACTTTAGAACCATCTTCTAAAGGGATAAATGAAGGAGAAACAAGTGAAGAAATAGAGGTAAAAAGGGATCGATTACCGGCTACGTGATTGGAGGCACCCGAATCAATTATCCAAGGACTTCTACAATTCCCTGACTGAGAGATACTAATTGTAGGATTACCGGTGTGAGCAACAATGGTTACGGAGACTTGATTCTGTTTAATTTGTTGCCTTCCATTAAAGGTACTCTTGGAGTTACGATGCTGCAATAGTAACCGAAACACTGCCAGATGACATTTTCGGATCAAATCAAGGAGCATCGACCTCTAGATTTTTTTTGAAGTGGTTGACATTGCAGTGTAAATAGGGAAACAAAGGGAGATAGTAATAGGCGCAGGGAAATAGAGAAAGGAGGCGCAGTGACGGTTGACTATGATTGAAACCTTGCTTTATATACCAACTTGAATATGAAAATAAGAGAGAATATATGGTAAAATGCTTGAGGATTAGTCTCCTCAGCCATTGTATATATGTAACCATTATGAGATAATTACAATAGATTATAAAAGGAACCAATCTTCCTAATTGATATATACAAATATTCACATGATACTAATTAGAATAAATCTAACCATAATCTCGACGAAAACCTTAGGATTTGTTTGACACGTTGGATTAGACTGATTGGATAAGCTTATCCCGTCTACAATTGTTTTATCTAGTGTTTGGGGCACACACCGAATTGGATAAGTTAATCAATTAACGACTCTTTATCTATCTTTTTCATAGATAAGTTAATCTAAAGGGTGGATTAGACTTGATAAAAGTGTGATAAATAAGAAATAATAATAATAATAATTGTAACAACGATAAAATAATAATAATAATAATAATAAATAAATAAATGAAAATTGACTTATTTTATCCGCCTTTATCCTAGGTCATTACAAACACTATATTAAAATTTAATCAAGTCTTATCATATCCGTTTTTATCCAATCAGTCCTTATCTTATCCGCTCTTGTCTTATTAGCCTTTATTCAATCCGACGTCAAACGGACTCTTATTGGTTTCACATTGGATTTATAGGAAAAAATAATTTTACATACCAACTTATAACAAGATATATATATATATATATATATATATATATATGTATATATATATAAAAGATATATAATTGACACAAACTAATCTAATATCTCTGAATACATCTACTCTCTAAACTCTATTCTCTAAGTAAGAAGAGTTCAGTTGTACAGGATACAAATCTATTGCAGAAGTAGATGAAGTAGTCAATGGTGCCTCCATTGAGATACTCCCTGACTCATCTTGTTTATAACACAAACGCATTGCCTCCAACTTCTTCTCATCCAATAACTCATTTGGATCAGAAGTTATTTCTGGAACAACAATTTTGCCTCCTAGCATGCTTACCACTGAAGACATGGTAGGCCTAAGTGTTGGAGACATGTTAGTGCATAGAAGAGCCACATTGATCATCACCATTACCTCCTCTTCGTTGACGTTTGAACCCAATCTTCTATCCACTAGCTCCATTAGATTGCCTTTCTCTTTCAACAAACGTGCCTGGTATATAAAATTAATAAATAAATAATTATTCTGTTACAATTGAGTAAACAACAATTAAAATGTTCTCTCCTAGTTTGAATACTATTTACATTCTAAGGAAATGGACATATTTGCATAGCTAAGAAATTGAAAGAGCACATAGAACTATAAAAACTAACAAGCAGGTAGATAACACTATCTTTTCTTTATATGATCATGATTAGTGGGAACTGGGAATTGTGTTTTATGAGACAAAAGTTGACCATTATTTTTTCTAAGTTAATTGTCACCAAACGTACATCATCTTGGTTGATATTCTTTGTTGTAAAATAGGATTAGGCTTTCTGGCTTGAATGATTGGGGTTTGATATTGATGTTGGTATTTGAGGTGTTGAATTTTGGTGTGGAAACGGACTTAACCAATTCACAATTTATAAACCCTTTCCTTTCTTTAACTTATTTGATCTCCTCTCATTCACACATGTGCATTCTCCAACATTCCCAAAGACAATTTGCATGAACATAGCATGAGAATACTTACCCAATCAAGAAGATAGAATGCTTCTTCTTTTTGTCTTTGAGTGGTATTGGTTCTACCACTTAGGATTTCTAAAGCAACAATTCCAAAGCTATATACATCTGCTTTTTCAGTCAAATAACCATGCATGGCATATTCTGGAGCCATATATCCACTGTATAATAAAAATCAAAATGTTTATCAAATGCATCAACGTTAAAAGCCTACAAAATCCTAAGGTTTTTTTTTTGTTCTTTTCAACAACAAAAATAAGCAAACCTTATCACATTATTGACCGGTCTATTTGTTAGACTATTGAAAAATACCACAATTTTAACAAAACCATTTAATGTGAAATTCATTTTTTTAATCTTAAGATTTTTTTTTTCAATCCATAATAATAAGTTAGTTAAATTAAGGACATGTGCATATATACTCCATGTAGTTTCATAGTCCAAAAAACTCATACTACAAAATTATTTATTTGATATAATTTGCATATGAGAAATTGAAATATATGTAGAAACTCACTATGTCCCAGCTATTCGGGTGCTAATATGGGTGTTGTCCTCTTCGTCAAGCTTGGCCAGACCAAAATCAGAAATCTTTGGGTTGAGATCTTTATCAAGCAACACATTAGTGGCTTTGATGTCCCTATGAACAACCTTCAATCTTGATTCTTCATGGAGGTAAGCCAAACCTCTAGCAATACCAACACAAATCTTGTGCCTTGTTGGCCAATCCAAATTTATTTGGAATTGTACTGGACCTTTATATGTGAATATATAATAGAGAAATCAATCCGTGCATATAGTTAAGTACGTAAGTAATTAGATATGGGCGATCCAATCCAAGGCATGAGGCTCCCACTTGGATGAGTCTAGGGAGAAAAGATGTACGCAATCTTATCCGTGACTATTTCTTGTGACCCCCAGGTCGTAAGGCAGTAACTTTATTGTTGCGCCAAGACTCACCCTCCCCAACAATAGATTTCCAATACGAAATAAAACAAAAATGATATAACTAAAGTAGATCAAATAGAGAGAAGATATTAATTACCAAATAAAGCACGAGCAAGGCTATTGTTTTCCAAATATTCATATACCAGCAATAGTTGATCTCCCTCAACACAACAGCCATAGAGTTTAACAAGACATGGGTGTTGCAAAGCTGAAATCATTCCTATCTCATTTAAAAACTCGCGACTCCCTTGCCTTGATTTAGAAGAAAGTTGTTTGACTGCTATTACTGTGCCGTCTGATAGACATCCCTGCATTTTCAAGGAATGCTATATTTATCTGAATGTTGAAAAAGATTTTTATCTTCTTCAAAAAGGTAGCATCTACAGATATAATAAATTAACGATATTCAATATGATATGTTCTATTATATATGCAAAATATACCTTGTACACAGGACCAAATCCTCCTTCACCAATCTTATTAGTGATAGCAAAGTCATTTGTTGCTGCTTTGATTTGTCGTAAGGAGAATACACTTGTTTGTAGATCTAAACCACTTCGCTCTATTAATTAAACAAAAAGAAAAGATTAGAGATTTGTAATCCTTAGCAAGATAACTAATGGACGCACTCTAACTTTGTCATTGTATGAGTTTCAATGAGGCAAAATGAATTTTTTGGTCCCCGGCCTTTTATGTGATCTATCAATTTGGTACCCTAAGTTTCTTTTGTATGAATCAATGTTATTAAACATCCGCTATAGTGTCACACGTCGAGTTTTGAATTGGCCGCTATGCTATTTTACAGTGTTAATAAGCTGCTATAGTGAAAATAGTGGCACTATAACATAAAAAATAGCAAGTTTTGAACAAAACGCTATTTCCACTATTGATAACACTGGTATGAATTTAGCTCACCATGTTTCAAATCGGTATCAATTTGGTTATTTACCTTTTCTTTATCAATTTGGAAGTTGCTATCAAACCAATTCTTTTGTGGCAGATGTGACACTAACACGGCAAACCAAACTGATAACGATTTGAAACATAATGGACGAAATAGATTTTAAAAAAAAAACTTAGAAGACTAAATTGTTATTTCAGATAAAGATCCGGAGATCGTGAAGGTAATTTAGCCTCTTCAACACAAAATTTGGTAGACATGACGCACACTAGTAATTTTTGTGATCACCTTTTGAAAGAGAGTTTTTCTTTCCTATGCAGCCTTTCCACCAAAGTATGCCAAGTACTAGGATGACAATGATTGCCACTGCGGCCACAATTCCAACCACAGCCGCCGTTGATATGCTTCTTCCTTTTTCTGTGAGAGTTTATAAATATTAACATCCATCAAGACGGAAGCATAAGAGACTAAAAGCTTAAAAGAGAAGTATACAACTCACCACGCTCCGCAGAAATAGCTGATATAAGAGGGCCATACACTGATTTATATGGTATTGCTGTTGTCCCTTTACCCGCCCAATATAAACGGATCTCCAATGTATTATTAGTCACAGTTGTAGTGAACGGTTTTGTCACTGCCTTACCAACTCCCCCTGCTTCTTTTGCAATATTGAAGTCCTTCTGCGCTAGGTTTCCCTGCAACATTTCAATCCAAATCTCAATACTTCAAGATGATTATAAGAATGCTTTGCTACAAATTATATATAGTCAACTAGAAAATTGCTTAGCGAAAAAAAAGGAGGGGGGGAATTACAATTTTTAGGTGAGGTGTTCATCATACTTTGTGATTTGAATGAGAAATAGGAAGGCTAAGATGCCTTTTTGGCCATCTACCTTTATCTAATATCTATCCCAAGATCTTTTTTTGTATCAATTTGGTCATTTACGCTTTAAATCGCTATCATTTGGGTCTGCTATGTCAGCGCCACAGTACATGTCTGTCACAGATTGACCGATTTGACAGTGAAACGTAATGGACCGAATTGATTAAAACAAATGGGTAAAAGACAAGATTGGTAGAGATTTGAAACATAAAAGACCAAATTGATAAAAAAAAAAAAAGCCATTAAAAACCAAATTGATTGATCTGGTAAAGGTAGGAGACCAAAAATGTTATTTTGCCAAAAATGAATATAGATGTAGCAAAAGGGTTAGTCATATACCTGAATGTAGATGTCAAATACACGTCTTCCTAGGCTGCTATATGATTGATTACCAGTGAACATGATCTCCGCAAAATATAGATTTACATTGTATTTTCCATTTTCAAGGCAGAATCCATAGTAAGTCAGAGAAATGGGAGAAATGCGTGCATTCATATACAACTCAGCATTGGTCACAGATAACTTAGATATGTTTGATGTAGTATAGTACTGAGTTGTACTATTATCCATGTAGTCACCGGTGCTGCTGAATGCCCAGTTTTTATCTGTGTAGGAGTTAGCTGCTCCTGCTGGATCTTTATCAGTATCATATGTGCTTCCATCGACTGTTACTGAAGATCCACCACAATTTATGTGGAGATCAGACTTTGAGACTGTGACAAGTAGAATAAAGTGAGGAACCATGCAAAGATGTAAAGCATATATGTAGTAAAAAAAAAAAAACCACAATAGAAAATGATACTAATCATTCATGTGACTCTGCCCATGTCAATTTTAAGCTTTTGGAAGAGATGGCCATTAACATGGGATTAAAGCTAGTACTGTAGTCAAGAGATTTCAAGCCGACAGAACTCTTGCGTGAGAGGACGTGTAAAGAGACATACAAAACTATGTGTGTGCCTTTATCCATTAGCTTAAGCTTTTGGTAGAGATGTTCGTTGACAATAATAACATTGAAATAAAGAGCTATTTAATGCATTTGGGAACATAAGGTCGCGTGATAAAGTACCAATGCAGTAACTAGTAAGAAGAAGAAGAAGAAGAAGAAGAAGAAGAAGAGATAAAATCCCTGTCAAGATATGTTGGTCTCTTCTCTAGTTTATATTTTATATTATGCACAATAGATCTTTTAAGGCCAAAGAAATCCTAGATAAGTGCTTTATACTTCTTTGGCAAGTGGTTCAACATTGAGAAGTTTTAGGCTATTATAGAACAAGATCTTGTGGTGTACCTTTTAAAAAGGCTGAAAAAGGCTCTACAATTCCAAAGCAATAATGAGACGTTAACATTCTTTATAAGAAATGCACTACAAGGAAAACTTACTTTGAGAGCAATCAGAGCTCAAACACGAAACCTTTCCTCTGAGAAAAATGAATGAAGCGACAAAATAAGCATAACCCCGCATCGTCATAATCAAGTATAAGATCCCTCACATAATGAGGGAAAAAGACTACGTAAAATGTAAGAAAAGCGTGTAGAAAACCAAACTTACAAGCCATTCCTTGCCGAAGAGCTAGCGAACAAGTTCCTATGAGATGTGAGAGATGGTTATTATACTCAGTTTGGTTCGTAAATTTGAAAATCAAATAAACACAAATAAATGCAGGAATTCTTACACATTTCTGTCTTGACATCCCTGGCTTCCAAAGCTGAAGTTATTATATGAAAGATCTCTGTATACAATTGTTATGAAATTTGATTCAGAATCTAATAAAAAGCGAATCAAAGAGACACATAATATGTCCATTTTTAATTGTAACTTTGAAGATATAGATTTGTGGGCTCCAAAGAAACCCAAGAATATTACCATCAATAATAATCCAATAAATGCATTCACAAAGCAACTCCATGAGAATGAAAATCCTAAAGTGATTTCCCTAACCAAAACCAGCCTTCGCTAGAAGATTACATAAACTATTCAGAAATTAACAACCGGAAATAGAATAAACAAGAATTGGAGACTTTTTTTAATCTCCCCATTTGAATTCTGTACATAATTACTAGATTGAGATGCGCCCATTGTGCGGGCCAATAAATGGACCGTAATGGGTATAATTATCATTTGCAACGAAGAGTGATATATTTATTTGCATTTGTTTCCCTTTTTCAATTAAATTGTTTGTATGTTGTGTAACTTGTGTTTGTTTGCAGTCTCAATAATATAGAAGTGAGAAAGAATCAACAGATTGTTGTCAGAGAAATCATTTTTTTATGTACAAAAAGCCTTCTAAAAGTGACATATTATGGGAGACTTGAGGAGACGGAGGTACCAATGCCAAAGTTTTTTGCCTTTTGAACAGATGATATATGTTTGTTCAATGCAACAGTTTCTATAAGTAGCTTTGGAAAGTGAACTTACATGGCTCTTTCACCTTTCTGTGTCCATTCAGGTACTGAACCTGAACCTGTGAGAAGGTTTCCCGTTAAATACCTACATTATAAGAAATCACGAAATTATATATATATATATATATATATATATATATATATATANCATAATATATATATATATATATATATATATATATATATATATATATATACATATTTTGCCATTACAATGAAACATTGGTTGGAGCTTATCTAGCTATCCTATTTCATGCCACAATTTGAAACTAGAGTTTTAGGTGTAAAGATTTGTGATCATGCCCCAAATTAAGAACTGCTAGGAGAGAATGATAAATTTATTACACGTGTTTCGCTTTTGTCAAGCTCGCATAGGCCGATGGAATCGGTCCAGTCAATTTGTTAAAGCTGAGGTCTCTGAAAAAGAAAATATTATATCAAGAGGGAGTTAAAAATTGAAGAAAAGGACCATAGCACAAAATTTTCCTAAAATGCTAGAGTAGAGATTATACACGCAAGGATATTAGAAGTTACAACATTATAAGCTAGACATATTAAACATTAGTTGCAATAAAACAAAATGGGAGTACGTAGTTACAAGGTTTTCAAATTTTTCATGTTTTCAATAGATGGGGGCAGTGTTCCATTGATGTTGCAACTCCTCAGAATCCTGTGAAACAATCAAATAGATGACAACATTTAATGGGTGCCACTTCTTTGAATTCTCTTTTTCAATTTTATTGCTTTTTGAGTGTCAAACCAATCAACTCACAGATATTTCATTGTTGCACTACTACTACTAAGATCTGGAAAAGGTGAATCTTCATTTCCATTCAGATCACTAATTCTCCTGCATAAAAAATTAGAATCATATATCAAATTAAACATATATAATGAAACTGAAAGTAACTTTTGAAAGCTTGCTTACTGTATAAAATATCATACTCACAAGTCAGATAAGTTTCTAAAGACTGAAATTCCAGAAGGAATCGGGCCACTTAGTCCACTCCCTTGAATCCCTCTATCAAAATAAAGAAACTATCAGGGTGACTTAAGATAAAGACACAATGTAGTTCAATAACATAAAAATAAATTAAAGCTAACTAAAAAAACAAAAAACAAAATAAAGGGTTCACACAATGTCTGGAGGCTTGTCCAACTTTGAATAAAATCAGGAATCTTCCCAGAGAATTGATTGTCCCCAAGTAGACTGCATGGTGTTGTGTTAAGGTTATGAAACAAAGAAAAATTACCACTATAGCTCAAAAAAAAAAAAAATGGCTTAGTTTCACCAAATGAAGATATGAAGCTTACATTTGCTGCAACGAAGTGAGCTTGGCAAGTGATGGAGGTAGCTCTCCAGTAAAATTGTTGGAGTTAAGTTGCCTACACATACATGTGTGTGTAAAATTAACAACAATATATAGAAAAAAATAAAAATTATGAAACTAAAATTGAATTCTAAACATTGGCCTTTCATATTTGAATAGCAATCAACAATCAATCAATGAAGGAAATAAACGGCCAAAATGGTCACAAGACAAATTAGATTCTCAACAACACACCACCATGAGAGTAAGAGGTGGAAGACCACTTTTGTGGCTTTAGCAACACATTGATTTCAATCTTTCATCATTTCAAAGATTGAAAATTTTCCCTCCCGCAGCAAACGCAAAATCAGCAGCAATATGAACAGAGCCTTTCTCGACACACAATTGGGGATCAAATCTTAGATTTGGAGCATAGTCTTTTGTAGTGTTTTTGTTTCTCCTTGTGGTGTCTTTGTTCTCTATGTGATTTTTTATTGTAGAAAGTATTATTGCTAACGAAGATATTTAGATTTATTGCAAAAAGAATGAAGCGTAATGCATTCTTTAGATTAGCACCGGTGTGTTGGTTTTTAATGTAAAAGATATTTAGACAACGATGGTTTACCGGTAAAGAACATAGCTACAAATCTTTTGTTAGTTCAGAATACAGAATGTATTTGTAACTTATTAGTGTTAAATATGATGTATCGTTCTTATTTTGTAAGTGTTGATAAACTTCTCTATGAATAAAATTATTTTCTTTTTCGTTAAATTTTTTCTAGATATCTCTAAATAAAAGAATTGGATTCAATTTCTTAAATGAATTGAATTCTTTGAGTTTTCAAACAACTTATTAATAACTAAATCGAGACATTCTTGTATTGACACAAATTTACTACCTTATTCTTACACAGACTCACAATTCACAATAAAAATGAGGCACACCAATTTTATTCAAGATCTATCTATAAATTTTTTCTGTTTATCTTTTATCTATTATAAAGCCGCTAGGAGGAAAAAACTGCTAAATAGACACAATTTGAATTTTTCTATTATACCCTTTGGTCTATCATGTATGTACTCCCCCCACTACTACCGTAAGTGTTTAGTTTTATTTTATGTGTAACCAACTAAAGGAAACTGATTTTACTTACTCCATAATCCATATTAACATGTAATTTTTATATTATATTATATTATATTATATGCAAAGGCTTTAGTGGATCTAAATAGTGGCAGTGTGGTGCATAGTGGAATGACGATGACGGCTTCTGATAAAACTGCATATGTGCAGTGCAGGAACTCATGCTACAGCAGCATGAACTATGAATAAACCAGAGAGAAAAATATGATCTGAAAATTGAATCATCAGAAGTGATCCTTTCATTGATAATAACCAGTTATATATACAAGTGTGTAGTGGCTTGATACACAAGCTATAGCAACTAACCAACTAACAGAAAAATAACCAACTACAAGTTTGTTAACTTGTTGCTCAAGTTAAAGTGTCAGCTAACTAACTATCCCTAGTTACAGTGGTTAAATAATTATGCATGGCAAAATTCACGTTTTGCCTTCTATATCTAACAGCTTCCACAATATATGGTGGAAAAATCACAAATCATACCCCATATCTTCAAGGTCCCAACTTTTCACCCAAAAACAAAAATTTCACCTAAAAGTTTTAATAATTTAAACACCCTTATGAATTCGCACCCTGTATATGGTTTTAGATTGTGTTTATACATTCATAGCATGTCTGATTTTTTCATTTTTAATATGATTTTTGTTGAACAGAAAAGAGAAAGTGTAAGAACAAAGAGAAAGGCCATGAATTGTGGTGAGGTGAGGTGTGAGAGAAAGAAGATAAATGTTACCTATGCTTATACTTTCACAAAATTAGATGAATTTTTGGGATCTTTCTTTTNAGGTGTGAGAGAAAGAAGATAAATGTTACCTATGCTTATACTTTCACAAAATTAGATGAATTTTTGTAGAATTGGGATCTTTCTTTTTTTTTTGGTCTATTTTACCTTGATAGCTTTGTGTTTCAATTTGTTTGGGGTTTATTTTTTCAATTTGTTTGAGTGTAGCTAGTAAGCATATTGTGAAGATTAGATTTGCTTTGTGTTGCTACCTATAATTGATGGTGAAAATTAGATTCTCATTGAGCTATGGATACCAGTAGGAGGGTCGTGAGAAGAAAATGGAAAGAATAATGAGGGGCAAAATTGGAATGTTTACCCACACTTCAACAGAAACGTGTTTAACCGCATTTTTGCATATTACTAAACACAAGTGGGTCACAATATTCTACCTGGTGCATCATACACCATAATTAGCCAGTGCATCAAAGCATTCATCATATATTTTTAGTCTTATTGCACTCTTTAAAAAGAACAAAAATATGGCTAAGCCGCTAGCATAAGAGAATTTTGGCACAACAAATTAACTATAGTAACCCCCCATATATCACCAATTTTTGTCAAATTTTCCATTGAGCGTGCAAGAGGTGAAATTCCATAGCACTCAATCCACACCCTATGAGTCTGGCAGTACTCATCTACTTACCATCTTATTTCAGTAAAGGAATAATTTGGCCCACTTTTTAATTCTTAAGGACAACATTGAGGGGTTTCATTTTTTATAGCTAGGGAAAAATTTATTGAGTGATACTTTTGCAAGAGACTAATTTAAGATTTTACTCAAAATAAAATAAAGGTAAAGGACTTACAGTCTCTGAAGTTTGATTAGATTTCCAAGCTGAGGAGGAAGATTTCCATACAATTGATTGAACTCCACGACACTATCCATTTATAGATAGCAGTTATTTAGTCTCAGTTTGAATAAATATTTGTTAAAACCATGTAAAAATGGGGATTTTGTCTTTTGCATATAAGGCTGGAGAGAGTGAAAATTAACTCACAAAACTTCGAGAGTGAAAATGTTTGCTATCTCTTCTGGTATCTGACCTGTTATTTGATTCCCCCCTAGAGATCTGCCATAATAAAGAAGCAAATTAACATCAACTGTAACAAAAGTATAGTTATATATATATAATATATATATATATACACACACACATATATATCATAAAGAATACAAAATTGATTGAGAATTGAAAGAGAATACATGAAGACAAGATTCATGGAGCCCCATTCTTTAGGAATTGTACCGCTCAGGTAGTTGAAAGTAAGATCACTGTACGTAACACAGAGAAAGTTTGTGATGCAAAATAGTAGTAATAATGTGTTATATATAGATATGAATGTAGTTAAAGAAATGAAAATTCCATTAAAAATGAGGTTTAATCAATGTGGCAAAGTTAGAGGAATTACACACATTTCTTGAAGGTACGGCAGCTTGACTAATTCCGGTGGGAGTTGACCTGGGAGATCTTGTCGTTTCAAACACCTGATTGTTTATTTAACCATAGATATGGTCTTAAAAATATTGTTATAACATTTCTTGATCATAATTGAACGTTATTGATGCGTGCATGCAAACCGAAGGGATTGAGAGATATACAAGCTTTTTACATGACAGACATTGCCATTGGCATAGGAGCAATTGCAGATGACGACATCGGTCGAGTTTTGTTTCACATCTAAACATGAATTCCAGTCTCCTCCTCCATAGCATGCAGGATCTCCGCCGCTAGAATTCCAACTCTTCTTTCCAAGTGTCTTAGCTATGTCTTTCAGAGCTTGCACTATAATAATAATGATAATATTAATGATAATGTTAATGATAATGATAATCAATTTAATAAAGAGGATTTTGTTATTGGAAAATTCCCAAGCCCAAAGCGGCACAACAACAAAGGCCTAGTAAGGTGTCTGTGAACTCCTACTTGGGCTCATATATAAGGGTCCAAGATGGGAATGATGTGATATATAACGCTAATAAGACACGAACAATATCACGTAGAGCATGTGAAAATACATGTAACTAACCTGCGGAACAACCTCTAACAGAATTGGGTGATTTCTGAGATCTGCTCAACGAACTCTATCCCCCCATCACCTTTGTGTACAACGCCCCGTGGAACGAACTCAAGTATAAAATGATAAGGAAACCTAATCATTAAGCAACACAACTAAAATCTTATCCTAATCCCACTCATTTTTACTTGGGCGCCAGAGTGTCATTAATTATAAGTACCCCATTGATGTGTGTCATGTCGGAGATCGTTCAAATTCACTTCCCAGCTTCCAGCTCCGCTAGGTTACATTATCCCGTCTCAGGGATTCATACTAAGTAACATCCTTCTAATTATATTGGTATAGAACATATTTCATGGAATAACTTTTATTTTGGTGTCCAACTCTTATCACATTTTACCCTCCCGCCGTGTAATGTAGTTAACCGCTTATAACCAACCAAAACTGCTATTAAGTATTACAAATTATTCATATTGACAAGTATAAAATGCTTGCAACCCATTAATGATAATAAGAGTTTTGCTGAAATGAAAACTATTCATTGAAAAGATAAAACAATTAGAATCTCAATGCGTTGAAGTTAAAAGTTTCAAAAGTTTCTGACCTTAAAACACAAATTAACTTTTCCCTAATAATAATTACAATAACTAATAATAAACTTAATATTAGCATGTTGTCATATAACAATAAATAAAATTATATTATGAGTATAATTGATATACAATAACAATGTATAAGAAAACTTCAGAATTATGCAGAGAATGCTACTATATCAACAATGGCAGCAAGAAAGAATAACAAAGGAGTAATGATGGAACTGAATCTTCATCTATTGATTTCAGTAATCAAAAATTACTTTACACTATTGGTTATTGAGTATATATATACAAGAGAATGAGTAGCTTGATGCAGAAGCTAACTAACTACACTAAATAACTGAAAATGAAAGCTAATAGCTAACAGCTAACAGCTAACAACTAACAGCTAACTGACCAAAGCTAATTCTCTAATGGCTTCAGTGGCTTGCTGCACAAGCAACCACTTTGCTTACATAGATATTGAGAAAATTTACTATTTGTCTTCTATAGATAACACCCCCCCGCAAGCTGGATTGGGTGGAT
This sequence comes from Nissolia schottii, assembly GCA_003254905.1. Lineage (NCBI taxonomy): Eukaryota > Viridiplantae > Streptophyta > Magnoliopsida > Fabales > Fabaceae > Nissolia > Nissolia schottii. The sequence goes on along the minus strand of QANU01067169.1, from coordinate 2 downwards.
GA
>QANU01067165.1:676902-709378 GCA_003254905.1 Nissolia schottii | reverse complement strand
CATAACCTTGCCTCTAAGATTCTCTTGTAAGATGGATTTCTAATCCTCTTGTTGTTGGGATTTAGATTAATATTGTAGTATGATTGTATCCATGTAACTTTTGCACATGAATTTATCAGTTTCTATGATCTGCTTGATTGATTATACACTTAATGCTTGTTTTAGCTTTGCTACCTAAAGCATGATTCTAAACTAATTGATTGCGCGTGAGAGTGGCATCATAGGTTGGGACTAAATCAATTCATCTAATTCTTTGTTGCCGTAATTGGAATGAAAGACTATCCGTTTTAACATCTGAAATAACGCTGGTGTACTTTGTTAAGTTTGTGTGCAAAAGTGACAGCTTAATAAAGGAAACCTGATGATCTTTTCATGCGCGAGAGCGATGAACAAGTTAAGAACTGATGGCGGACAATCAATGAAATGATAATTCTATTGTACTAAGAAAAGGGATGCATGAAACTATAATAGGATTCAATTCCCAATAAGCTTCTAGATCTACCTCTGATTTATTGTCCATTTATCTTTTATGTTCTTTACTTATTTATTTAACTATCAACCAATTTACCAATCTTTCACATTATTGTTTAATTAACTAAACTCAAGAACGGTATTTTTGCAACTCCTTGTGGATACGACTATACCCGACTATACTGCAATTGGATCCCTTGAGGATCTGAAAGCTGTAAAGAATGATATATTATTAAACGAAGAGAGTGTAAAAAGATTTCAACAACAGCATCGACAGTAGGTGCCGCATTGGCCTCATTTGGAGTACTTTGTTGTGTTGAAGACTCAGACACTTCAACATTACGAACAAGTCTTCATCCAGCTGCTAATCCAGTTCTTCTACGACATGTCCTCTGACCACCCTCGTCATCGACATCAGTTGGTGGTGGAACGATAGTCACAAAAGTAGGAGATAACTGAAACTGTTCCATTCCAATCCGATCATGCTCCTAGATGGCTGATAGGATAGCCTCAGCTGATGCTCGAAGCTTGTCCATGGTAAATGCCGCAGAGTGAGGATCCACAGACCAACACACCAACTGCTCTGCAATGTCACCCTGACAATTTGAAATAAAATTAATTATCATCATTAGTGCAAAATAAATGTTTAGAACAAATCATTGACGTAAAACTTACCACAGCTCCTATAGGCGCCGAAGCTCGACTGATCCAACGTCTCGTAATTTTTTTGTACCATTGCATGTACTGTGAGCGTGCGGTAAGAGGCTCACACAATGGTCTCTGAATGACAACCCATGCGTCCTGATCATCCCAGTAGCCAATGTATTGCCTATGCACATCTGGCTATTATTGGTCGGTCCTTCCAGCCAAGGTGATGTTGTGTAGATGATCGGGCTGGTGTGGCCTCGTTGGTATGGGCTGATCCATACCAAACTGACACATCACTCTGTCTGGATGGTGCCACTCAACAATGAAGATGCAAATCAAAGGGACTACGGCCCACCAAATGGTTTGCCCAGCCATGCAAAAGTCAGGTAGCAGAGCTAATGTTTCTGTCGTATAGGGCTCCCAGAAAATATGAAAATAAAGTAAATAAAGTAAAGAAAGTTAGTACGAAGGTTATAATCGAATTTTGAATAATATATATGAACAAATATATAATTACCTCATTTTTCTTGAAGTTATCGAAGAAACAACGATAATAATGAAAAACATGCAGTGGCGAATCGGTGAGAATTTTATGAGCGTGCCACATAATTCAAATTTAAATACAAGCATACATTAATTAATCATATAATGAATATTGAAACCCCAAAGCTTAAAGAATAAACAAACAAATAAATAACACTTACTTGAATCCCAACATACGAAAGGGCGCACGATCAACCATGTAGTACATCCAGATTGCCTCATCGTCATGGTCAGCCAGGGTAGGAGCAAACCGAGGAAATCTATGTCACGCCCAATACTGGAGGATTGTGTAGGGGCCTCCAATGTCGTGGGCATCATAATCAGTCGCCTTACACAACTCCCGGTACATAAATGCCAAGGCAGCTAATCCCCAGCTATATGACCTAGTTTGCTTCAAGTCCTCTAGCAGCGAGAGGTACATAGCATGGACCCATGACCCTGAATGGTCAGGAAACAATGTGCCTCCAATGAAGTAAAGCAAGTATGCTCGTGCATACTGCTGGACCTCTACAGGGTCTGCATCGTCGACAGGCTCACAGGAAAGTAGCTCTGATAACCATGACAGGCGACTGCGTGATCCGAAGTACCCAGTCTGTAGTGGGGGGTGAGCACCAAGCAGCTCGTCGTAGTGATCTACCATTTGTGAATCATGGGAACGACCAGCAATGACATGTCCCTCAATGGGCAGACTAGAAATGATGCCAAAAGACTAGAAATGATGCCAACGTTCTCCAACATCATGTTGCACTCCCTAGCAGTCATATGAAATGTGTGGATCTCAAGGCGCCATCTCTCCACCAGCGCAGTGATCAAGTGGTGATCAATAAGGCAAAACCCATGTGGACAACACCTAAAAAACCCGCCTATTCTAGGTAAGGAATGATGTACTGGGGGATCCCTGTGTTTTTTCTTCATGCCTCGCCACATGCACTCTCCGAACACGTAAGACCCTATCATGGGCCCCGTTCCAGATATGTTGCGACACATGACAAGTCTGCAGTTCTAGAACAGATCCATCGTCTGGACCAGGGTTAATAACATGAGCCATAGTACCCGCTATAAAATACCACAGAACAGTGCAAAATAATCAAACAAAATAGTCAATCACTATCAAATATATTGTAATAAAACATTAAGTATCTTCTGTAACTATCAATTAATCAAACAAAACAAAACAGTGCAATAATTCTCCTATCAAGTGTGAAAACAAATTAACTTGATCAAGGGCATGAACACAAACAGCATATCTAGCAACACACATCTTCTGTCACAAATTAACTTGATTTAATACATGAACACAAACAACATATACATGAACATAAATCTTCTGTCACAAATTAACTTGATGGTCCACTACTATCATTCACAACAGCTTTACAACGACGACTATTGTTGTCAGTTCTTCTGTACCATGAGAAGTGTTGGCTTGGGCCTTGCTCAACCCAATCCATCTCATTCCTAATTCTGCTGACCTTGGGTCATCCTTTTTCTCTGCGCAATCTAGGGTCAGGCACCAATGTCAGATCAGGGGTTGGTGGCCATCATGGTTCATCCTTGATTTGCTCCCACGGAGCCTCATAAGCTTGAAGAATGCTTTCTTGTGTATACACATGGTGCACATACTGATAGGGGTCAATCGCCTTAGAAGAACATGCCGCCAATACGTAGGAGCAAGGAAAGTGTAATGCTTGAAATATCCCACAGTCACACCAACCTTCTCGAAGGCTTAAAGTAAATTTTTTAACAATTTCTTGTGTTTGAGGGTTGAATACCTCTTCAACAAGAAACTTAGTTGTGCGCCTATCAACTAAGGTGGCATGGTGGGAGCTTGCTTTGCCGATGTTTGACCCCCAAATTGCATAGAAAACATCAGTGTATTGTTGATTGTCAATGTAAAGCTTCTTTTCGGCATTGAACCTTCTCTGCACAAAGTATTCTACCAATTTGAAATATGTCATTTGAACCAGTGCTGTTATTGGTAGACGTCTGGCCCCCTTTAAAACTCCATTGATGCACTCTAACAGGTTGGTTGTCATATGACCAAACCTTCGACTGTCATCATCATATGCTAGACTCCACTTTTCTTTAGGAATCCGATTAATCCAGTTGGATACTTCCTCTGATTNATGTTCTGTTTTATTTACTGATCAATACTTCAGTCATTACATTAAAAATATAGTAAAAATAAAAATAGTAATAACTTAAAAAACTGAAATATTTGGTCTAAAATAAAATAAAACACTACTTTTGTTTTTCAACTAAGAGGACTTAATAATTTTTCCTATTACTAGTGTGTGTAACATGCACGATGTGCGGAGAGAATTAAATAGTTTATTTTACATATTTAATAATACGTAATTTATAATGAAAATTACATATAATCATGACTGATAATTGGAATATCGATAGAATTTAAAACATATTTAAACTGCAATAAGTACTTAGTATTCATTAAGGTTACATAATTGAGAAAAAGACTTAAAAATAAACTTATACATAAATATAGTTCTCCAAATGGGTAGGATTGTTTTAAGTAACAATTTTGTCATGTGGAACACTTCGTTCATCAAAGCCCCCATCATTTTTGTCACTCACCTGTGATTATCACAACTAAATATTATAAACGTTATTTCACTAACATTTTAAATTAATAGTATAAACTTGATAGCAAATTTTTTAAGGTAACACCTTTTATCATAATATCATAAGGTATTTGAGCCCTGTTCAGATAAAACACTACAAAACAAATAATAGAAATAATAATTAATGTCAAACTTCGTTAATAAATGTTATTAATATGAATTTTCAATATATAAGTTAATATCAAAGTGATATGGCTCATCTTGTTCTTCTATGACATCATTGTGTATGTTGGGATGTTGCATATGAGGAATATTGGAAGCCACGTGGTCTTCTTCTTGAATAGGTACGTTAAATGGGTTTGGGTGGTAGATATGAGCGACAATGGGAGCTATATATTAGATTGTTATTTTCATGAATGATATTTTGATATTGATTGAAAATGTATTGATATAGGTGACCAGGTAAGATAACACTTATGTTTCTTGTTTGGTCTTTTCGAAAATCAATTTGATACCTCAAATTGTCTCCAAACTCGACATAAAATAAACCTTTACCCACATATCTGGCCATTATGATATAGTGGTCTTGTAAGTTGTAGAAATTGAGTACCCATTTAAATCCTTGCCAAATAGTTGCCATATTAACACCTGTTTTTATCCGGAGTGAAAAACAGTTGTCTTTCCTATCAATAGTATAGACAACACCTTGACAGTTCCTTCCATGTTTTTCCATAAAAGATAGTGGAATTTCTCCTATGTTCTATATAGCGCAACAAATCAGTGAAATGAATAATTGATCACTTGCTATCTCGAATTTTTGCCAAGAAATTAGTTTTTACCATTATCAAATGTATAAAATTTATCCTTAACTGTTATTCATATGACATTCCTTTGTTACCCTAGTAAGTATTATAAATATGGAACACCCAACTAATTTGATGAGTTACTTTTAAGATGACAAATCAAACAGATTATTATACTTTTATCTATTACCTCAATATAACATTAGGGTTCATCTTATCGCACTTCTTGCAGTAGAATTTACTGCCCAACTCATCAACCTTTTTCCTGCATCTATTGCAAGATCGATAGTACCAGTCATTTCCCCCAGCATCCAATGCCACAATGGCGGCGACAATCCAACATATAGTTTCCTACGAAGTTTAGTGGTTTATTGGTGGACATTAGTGTCCACTGTGTTGAATAAAAAATTAAATTGTTTCTCAATACACAGAAGGTTATAAAAAAAAAAATTCATACTTGTTCAGTGTTAATTACATCTTCAATGCTCTTGACAATAAGTAGACCTTTGTTAATTTCATCGGTCAAAGTCAAGTAACTTTGAGATGATACATGACTGATTTTTTGAGAAATTGTATCCCTATCTGCAAGCAATCTGGTGAACCAAAAACAATTGCTACAATCAAGTAGGTAGACCTTAACGAGTTATAATGACAACATAACACATGTATGGGGTTAAAAGCATTGACAAATTAACAACTCATTAGAATATTAATAGTACTTACCTCCTTTTTAAGTCAACAACCTCAGGGATATCAGGAGGATTAATATGCACGTTAGATGCATAGAAACTGCTCTGGATAGACCCTCCTTATAAAACATGCACATATTTTGTATTAGAATGGTCTTGATATTTCACTTGTAATATATTAAGTATTAAGAATGGATCAAGCCACTGCAAGTTAATATAATTTAAGTTTAAGTTGAATACCTCCAAATTTCTTAGCTTTGAAGAAGTGCAAAACACAAATTGTTGGCTCTACAATTCCCTGTCGGGATCCGAAAGATGGTGAACTATGCCTTGCGCCTTGCGGGTTTACTCACCCGTTGACTCGCACACATGTCAGACTCCTTGGTCTATGTTTCAAGNTCGTAACAAGGTTTCCGTAGGTGAACCTGCGGAAGGATCATTGTCGATGCCTCGCAAACAAGCGCGACCCGCGAACTAGTTCTCACACTACCGGGGGGGCCGGCGATGCCGCGCACGCCGGCCGCCCCGGCCACGGCGCGAGGAGGGCCCCGGCCTTCCCCCGCTCCAGGGCGACGGGGAAGGGGCACATGGCCTCGCGCGAGCCTTGCCCCGCGGCTGGTACCAATAGAATAGAAATAGAACTGTCTTTTCTGTATACTCTCCCCAGTTCCGTTGCTACCGTGTGCTTTACGCAATCGATCGGATCACGTAGATATCCCTTCAACACAATGTAGGTCATCGAAAGGGTCTCGAAGACTCACCAAAGCATGAAAGCCGGGATTTTTGAGAAAAATGGATTCCTATTCGAAGGACGATAAGCCCACCACTATGAGTCGCACGCTGCATGTCATTGCGTCCTCGGCGCCAGCCGCGATCGCCACACACTCGGCCCCATCTCAGCCGGGGAGAGTTTGGGAATGCTGCCCTAATCGGGCGGTAAATTCCGTCCAAGGCTAAATACTGGCGAGAGACCGATAGCGAACAAGTACCGCGAGGGAAAGATGAAAAGGACAAGTTAAACCCCTACAAATTTCTAGATAGGTACTCTTTAGGAATCAGGATTGGTAAACCCTAAACACTATATTACAACAACAGCAGTATATTATGTTACACTATGCATTAATCTATCATAAATTGCTAGGGATACAGATAACATACAATATTAAACCCTAACCAATACATCTATCGATAAAAAATTTCTCAGCAAACTAATATAGCAAACATTTACTTAATTAATTAAAAAAATTAATTCACACATACTAATTGACCTATAAATTTTAATAAATTAAAACTTATAAGTCTGTTGACCAAATTGAATTTAAGAGCGGTCGCGCGGGACAGGTAGCTAGCAGGAATCGAAGAGCTCTGGAATTCTAGAGAGAGAAATTTTTTAGAGAGAAGTGAAATGTAAGAAAACGAGATGAGTGGTGCGGATTGGGGTAGGGGTATGAATATATACTGTAGGATTCGCCAAGCTTAGTGGCGGTTTTAGCTTGGATTCGCTAAGCTTAGTGGCAATTTTTACTTGGACTCGCTAGCCCTAGTGGCGATTTTAGCCTGAATTCGCCAAGCTTAGTGGCAATTTTGGCTTGGATTCGCCATCCCCGTAGGTGAATTTATGGGGAATTCGCCAATCGCCTTGGCAAATTTGGCGTGGCGCCACGCAGTGTTCAGATGCCACGTCAGCTAAAACAGTGGTAGTTTTGTAAAATGTTTACAAACAAGGGTATTTTGATAATTAATTTGTATAATAGGAGTATTATAGTAAAATTGTCGCACATTTGCCTCGGCATTCGACTTCAAACATAGCTGGTGTTGGCAACTGTATTCCCTATCCTTGGACTTTGAGAAAGAAATATATATTGGTCCATTCGCGTCACATTATTGGTCAAATTAATTCATATATATATATATATATGTGTGTGTGTGCTAATTACTTGATACGGATAACTATTTGATTGTAATATGCTATTTTTTTCCTTCTATTTTGACTTTTATGCTGCTTAATTATTTTTTTTAATGTGGCAATATTGTTAATTCTATCCACTCAACGACACAAATATATGTTGCTTAATGTTATTTCTTGTCTTCGTTGGACCTGGCAGACAAAGTCCGATGAGTCCGCGTCTCATATTTTGTCTAGCTTGCAGTAAAACAATAAGGACAACATTTATCTGCATTCAAATTAATAACATAAAATGTCATCCACCTCTACCTAATCCCTTTGATTTTGACATGCCTAATTTTTGTTTGCACTTTATACCGTATTTTCACTGCAAACATATTAACTCTGCGATGCTATTTGATTTGCCCATCACCTCACAAGAATAATTAAATAGCATATACCCTTTGTCCTAAATAATTAAGAATTAATTCTTTCTTGTCCAACAATTTTCTTATTTTATTTTAGGTTTAATAAAAATGGTCACTGCCTGATTATAAACATTTTTAATTTCGAGCGTATGGATCCTTCAATTGCTACAACTGTTGCAATCTGTGTGAGCTTGTAAACTAATGACACGCTAATGTATAGTTCCCCTAGTACTGGTGATCTTTGGTTCACCTTTGGACTGAAGCTCAAACACTACTTTTTCCCGGTCCATATATATATTCTTCTTCTATTTATTCTAATTCGGAGGATCAGTTGGTCTGTTGGCATTTTCCTTCACCTGGGTGGGTGGTAGCGAATTGTGATGGATCTGTGATTAGCTCTGGTAGTGCAGGCTGCGGGGGTCTAATAAGAGATAAATCAGGGAGTTTTGTTACAAGTTTTTCGGCTAAATTGGGTTTGACATCTATCACCATAGCTGAGCTTTGGGGTATTTTGCATGTGCTTAACATTGCATGGCGGGGTGGGTTCCAGCAAGTGCAGGTTGACTGTGACTCTTAGAGTACCATTAAGCTTATTCATAATTGTAATAACCAGTTGCACCCAACTGCCTCGATCATATCTCGTATTCGTGAACTGTTGTCAAAGAACTAGGTGGTGCGTCTTCAACATGTATTCAGAGAATCCAACCGTGTTGTCGACTGCCTTGCGCACCTAAGTCACAACCTACCTTCTTTTGAGGATTCTTATTTTGACATAGCGCCTGTGGGTACTCGTCCCCTTCTTCTGAATGATCTGATTCAGATTGCGTGGCCTCGTGGAGGCTAGTTTTGTTTGTTTTGTTGTTTCTTTCTATGGCCTTTAGTATTACTTTTTTTCTTGGTAATGAAGTTAGTAATATTTTTAAGAGTTTAATTTTGATACACTGATAATAGAATTTTTTTTATTCAATCGTGTAATTAATTAATTTCATTTTGATAACATTTTAAATTGTGAATGTAATAAGTAATGTGTCAGTATGTGATTAGATGATAATTTACAACTCATTTCTCCTGTCGGCATTCCAATCAAATTCTATTTTTAAACACAAAACATACGATGATTTTCGTGTGTTTAAAACTTTAAATAAAAATCGACAAGCGAAACTCTACCGTTTTAAAGCTAGCTGTATTCAATTTGACTAACAATTTTTTATACTTGATTAATATGAAACTTTTGGAATTTAATTATAAAACCACTTGAGTTTTAGATGATAGGATCCAACATCGTTATCTTCTCCCAGGTTTCGTGATACCAGAACTTCAGTTGGTTGTGACGAGAGGGTTGTTTTCACAAAGACAAGGTTGGAGTGCAATATCCGTACAACTGTTTCATATATTATAGTATATATCTAATCGTTGGTTGGAAGATACATTGGTTGTTTCTCTTTTCGTTCTTAGCGTTTCTAATTAAAGTTTTTGGCCAGTTAAACCTTAAATTTGATCTTTATAAAGGTTAGAGATAAATTAATATATTTAGTAATGGGATTGATTTCAATTTATTCATAACAAATTTAGGTTGATTTAATTTGATTCTATTATTTAAGTTATGATTTTATTATTAATCTGTGACACCTCATTGTAACCAACGCACAACTCTGATAATACAATATTTTTTTATTCTCTGTAATATCTCTCTAGTCTTTGTCGTGTTCTCCTTTAGTCGTTTACTCAAAATGTTTAACAATAAATTTAATCAGTTTAATCCTCAAAATAGTTCTAACATCAATTTAATTTTCAAAAGATTAATTTTCACTATTTATTTAACATTAGTCCAAAACATTAGTTTCTGTGAAGAAACCAATTCTTTTGATAATAAGAGGATTTTCCTAAGTTGCTTAACGAGGTAGGCAATTGAGCCAAGTTGCCATCTCTATTGTTTCTTGTAATTTAAGTAGCATGAGATATTTATCTCATAAGGTAAATGAGAAATCACCTTTTTAAATTTGTATTATTAAAACAATATGCAATCAAATTACGGAGAAACATCACTGAAAATTATTGATTTTCCACTATTTATTAATACACTAGATACGCTGACGTGGTTTTAATTGATATGAATATGGTAATTGTGCTTTGATTGTACTGGATGAATTATATAGATTAGCCAAGTTTTGACCCGATATAAATAGTGGTAATAATTGAATATTGAAAGGTTTGGTTTGGTTTGGTTTGGTCATTCTGCTATTGGTAAATGAATTAACAAGCTTGCAATAGGATCGTTATCCGGTAGAAGCATCTTAGAGTTGAGCAAAGTGAACACCGTGAGAGCGAGGGAGACGAGAAATGAAAGGGCTAAGAGAATGAGCATTAGAATGTGTGACATAGTTCCTTTGACTTCTTGAGCGTAGTCCGTAGAAGCCAGGGCAAGGACGGTAACAGGAAAGGAGTAAGCCCACCATGAAACATTGAACCTTCTCATGGATCTCTTAAACAGGGTTGGCCTGCATATCTGTTCAAACACAAGTTTAATTAATACATTCAGCCTCATAGCTAGAAATATTCATTGTAACTTCAGTATTAGCGACCCGAAAAAAGGGAACTAACAAGTGCACATATAACAAAAAAGTGTTAACGAATATGATGCTTAAATAACATTAGTCGTTAATTAAACCAAGGAGTTTACTTCTTCTAGTTCCAAAATACAGCACGATATCTAACTGTAATGCAAGATACAGGCTCGAGCTGAGTCAATTTATCATGAGAGTAAAATTGTCACAACATTAATTTTTTATTTATTTATAAGACTAAAATTAAAAAATTGCTCAGTGAAAATAATGTTGAATCACTTGCTGCTAAATAGTGCAACATTTAAGTGCAAGTAGCTAGTATTAAGTGAAGCAAGGGAGCTTCCATATTATGTCGCGGCCTACCAGTGAATGTGTTTCCACGGAATACAATCAGCCGATGAAAATTGAAATTGACCATAAATGCAGATAATGACCCCCCCTCCCCGGGGGTGTTTCGTATAAAAGGCAGCCTAGTACGTAGTAATTTAATGTGTTGGTTTTTTATTTTGATTTGATAAATAAATCTCTTTACCAACTTGTCCAGCTGTAGGCTTTGTCATTACTTGAAGAGTGCTCACAAAAGACTTGACAGAAGGATATTCCCCCAACGTAACAATGCACTGCCAGACTCCCGATCAAGTACTAATATGCACTTATTTGTTTAATTTTAAAAATTAAAGGGTTTTATTTACAAAAATTAAAATGTTTTCGCTTCTTTTCTGAGAGAGACATACATGAAAACAACTGCATGTTAAAATATACAGTCTAATAAAAAATGATATTTATTCCCATAATTTTAAATATTATTTAGGCATTTGGACAATACAAATAAAAAATTATTATATAGACACAAGTTTATCATGACATTCTTAACCTCATACAAATCAAAGCTAGTAAGGCTAGTGAATGAGTGAATGCGTCTAAAATAAGATGAATGAGATTTAATTTTATTATGAATGTATTTAAAAATATATAAAAAAATTCTTTTATCCTCCATAAAAGAAGAAAAACATGTTTAACATAAATTTTACATCATTAATCATTCTCCTCTCTTTATTACCTTTTCTTTTTCAAAGAATTTCTCAAATATGAGATATTATTGTGTATATAAATAGGTAAAAATTTCTCTATACAAATAAATAAAAAAGAAAATTTAACCATGTAAAGCAGTCAAATGTACTCTCATTTTGTGTAAATATTGTGTTGATTTAGAATTTATTCGCTTTTTAAGCAAATATTGATCATAACTTTAAAAAAAATTATATAACTTTATATTTTAATCTTGGATTCAATAATTAAGGTATATTATTCTCAATTGATATATAAGATCTCTTTATAAATGTCTAGCTATTGTAACCGAAGATATTTATTAAATTACTATTTTATATATTTTATCATATATTTTTTTATGAAAAAAGCATGCAATGTTTTTTTTTTCTCTTGCACGTAACTAAGTATCCTTCAGCATGCAATTAATTTATTTTATTTTATTTTTAACATAAGCAAGAAAACAAAAGACAACAATCCTCCGCACCCGCTAGCAGCAGACGGACAGCAACAGGAGGGGAAGAATCCAGGAGGTGAACAATATTTTCTTAAACAATAACTTCGTTATTTGAGTGTATAAAAAGGTGTAGATATTTCATCTCTACTTCTTATAAAATAGACTTTACAATGTATTATAAAAAGAGTGATAATGTGTATACATCAATTTATATATTTAAAAAGCATTTTCTCTGAACCAAACCAATGAAAAATTAAATATATAGAGAAAATTAATTAATTACCAGAGACGTAAACATGAAGAGGGAGAGAAAGAAGAGCATCTTGGAAGCAATATCAAAGGACCCCACAATGTACTCCCAAGCCAAGCTGGCCACCGCCGGCGCCGCAAAGAACAAGAAGAATACCGGCCTTAGCAACACCGGCAGACGGTCCCCCCCGGAAAGCCGCTGGTAAAGCGTAACAAACAGCACCAAGTAATGCACCATCCCAAGCGAGAACAAGCAGACCGCACTCTCCTTCCATCCCATTTGAGCCGCCGCCTGCGCCCCCACCATGTTCCCTATCACCGACATCTGGCTCGTCGGGTTCGCCACCGTCGACAGAAACCTCTTGCCCTTGGTGAACCACTGGCCGTAGATCTTCACGTCGAGCATCACCACCGGCGCAGCGAAAACCCAGCAAAGAACCAAATAAGGCACCGTTTTCGGAGCGAGGAACGGCGCCGATTGGAGCAAGAGGAGCCACGAGATCCAGGGGGCGAAGAGGTAGTTAACGCCCACGTGGTGCAAGAACTCGGCCCTCACCATCTTGAAGAAAAAGAAGCACCTTAGGAGGTAGAGGAGCGAGAGGAGTAAGAGAATGAAGAGAGCGACCGACCATAACGCCAGGAATGCGCTTGGGTGGAGCGCGTGGAACACGCGCCGCATCACGCTCGCCTCGTCGTCCGTTGGCGGTTTGATGAGTGCCTTCCAGAGCAAGGCTTGGCCGCCGAGGGAGAGGCTTATTCTGAAGTAACCTGCATGGAATTTGATTAGCATGGCGTTTAAGGACATTAATGACCGCTTTGCGAATATTTTTGTTGCCGATTTGTGGTTATTAGTGTTGCTGTTATTGTTAATGTTGATGGTTGGGGTGATGGTTCTGTCTACCTCAAGCTCTATGATCTCACATGCAGAGCCTTGGGATGCCATGGTGACTTTAGTTTAATTTGGCGAGAGTACATTAATAAGACGAGTTTACGATGTGTGGCGCATTTTTCAGGGTCCAAATGCAAGGGTTTTTATAGGGAAAGCAGAGTTAAACAACCCAGCTAGCCGGCCGAGTCGACTTAGAACTCGGTAACCCAAGCCTGGGACCGAGCCATTTATTTGAATGGATTCGTCACATTCTAGACTTGCACTGACCCGAATTGATCTAACTGATTTTGCAAAACTTAGCGACCCAGTTGTGTCATGTGTTTTTTTTTAATATTTTTTTATAAAAAAAAGGGTAAACAAAGTTGTTTAATAAATAATTATTCTGTTACAAAATATGTGTTTAAGTTTCTCATTTTTGTATCCTTTTTCTTGTTACATACATCTGTTTTGCTGCCTTGTAATAAATATTGAATATTAGTGTAAAATTGTTGTTGTTATGTATTTTTTATTTAAATATTAGTTTACTTATGTTTGGAGTTGAACTTGTCATTTGTGATTTAAGATCTTGGACTTGTATTGTTTATGTATGTTATGACATTTGAAGTTTGAACCTTACTTATATATTTTAAATGATTTTATATTATAATGAATGTTCAAATAAATGCATTTTATAATTTATTTGGTTTTTTTAGTTTTTTAGGTTATATATATATATTATTTTATTTATATCTCGGTCAGCAACTGACCCAGCAACTGACTAGTTGAACCAATAACTCAGTAGGGTGGCTGGGTCAAGTCCTGGGCCGAATTTTATAACTATAAGGGAAGGTAAGAAAATAATCCTCAAACGAAACGAGTATCCAAGCCAGAAATTCTCGCGTGGTCATTTAGCTTTATGATCTTAGATGTATCTTCTTTTTTCTTTTTTTTAATGAAAAAAAATCATTCATAAAGATCGATGTCTAACGATATTTACAAGTAAAAAAAGGATAAAACAAATTTAACGTTAATAAAAAATAAATATGCTTTACATTTGGAACTAACTAAAAATATGTAATTCTGCACCTTGATCGCCTGAAGACTATTGATATCTAAGCATCTTTCATATCAAAGACTAACATAAGTGTTGTAGTTTGAAGAACACATTATGCTTCCTTTTACAATAGATTTAAATATCTTCATCGTCTCTAAATTTCCTACGAAAGAAACACTACAAAAAGAATTGAAACACCTAAAAATAGGAAACAAAGACAACCACAAAAGAGAAACGAAAAACAACTAAAAAAATATGAAAAACACAAAATCTAATATTTTACGAAGCAAATTTGAATTATTTATTGAATCAAAATTTTAAATAATGAAACAAGAAAAAGTGGTGAGACTGTCATCAATAAAAAAGGATGGCAGCCTCCCTTATAGTCATCAATTTTTAATATTCTTTTATTGTATTCCACGTCTTAGATATATCTCTAATCATATATTAAATAACATTTTAATTTTAATTTAAAAACTTAATGATAACTTAAAGTATGGATATCATTCCCAGTGTGGTCCATAATATATCATCAGTGTGTTTTTTCTTGCCCAAGTGGACGTATTAATTGAATAAATAATCAAGCGTCAAATTTCAAAAATAAATGAATAAAGCATCTGAAGTCTTTTTTGGTTGCTTTTGTATGTTGTAACATATGCTACGTATGTAATTTGTTGTGATTTTCTTAATTAATATCCATCATTTTCGGCCATCAAGAATATCTTTACACCATCTAGCTGTACCCCCAAGTGGTTATTGATCTTCTATCAAGTCCGTTTTTTTATCCACTTTTTGGGATTCAAATCGTGTCTTTTCTCTTGTTTGTTTCCTCTCTAATTAAATACTAACACTTTTAACATAAAATAATTAATATAGTCAATAAATGATATGAGTTGTCAATTGAGATCTATCTATGTTTGATTAAGCCATCGCTTATTAATTTTAAATTGAAAGAAGAGATAATCAAGAAGAAAATATGATTTTTTGTACAAATGATATATTTTACTTATGTTTTGGAGATTTGTAACTACTTAATTGCTTATTAAAGTGCTAGTACGTACCATAACGTGGGCATCGAAAGAATGTCCTTGTATTTGAGAATAAGGAGATGTCAAGGGATCGGAGGCAATGAGACGTACGAGGAGTACAATATATACAACCTAAGCGGAAAATGATGATTACATTAAATTAAAACATTAAAATCACTTAATCGAGACATGATTTCGGACGTGTGGCATGATTATGGACATATTGAACTTAGGTTGGATCCTGAGAGCAAGAGAGATTGAACCATTCTCTTCACACACTTTTGGTACAACAATTCTCAAAGGGGACAATTGTAGAGTGGACAAATAAATATAGAAAAGGACATATCTAACATATAAATAGTGAGAATTTTTTTTTTTTTACAGTATCCTCCCATCATAACTTATGAGTTAAAGCTTACACCATTATCCACACTAATAAGTTATAAGTATTATCACAATTACATAGGGATAAAGGATAGTTACTTATATAGCAAGCTACATGGGTTAGTTTAGTTAGTTGGCAAGTTAGTTTTAGTTAGTTAAGAGTTAGTTACAAATGC
Organism: Nissolia schottii; assembly: GCA_003254905.1. Classification (NCBI taxonomy): domain Eukaryota; kingdom Viridiplantae; phylum Streptophyta; class Magnoliopsida; order Fabales; family Fabaceae; genus Nissolia; species Nissolia schottii. The sequence goes on along the minus strand of QANU01067165.1, from coordinate 693,502 downwards.
ACATGTAAGTTAATTTAGACAACATTTCATTTACATTTTGATTGTATGTATATAAATACTTCTCTCCTGATTCTGTGATGATTGAATCAGAGAATACAAACATATTACACACAAGTTTTCTCTCATTTTTTTTCTTTTCTTCTCTAGTTCATCATGACAACCATGCTGTATTTTCATGGATTCCTCGCCTTCATAGCAGAAAGTTAACATGGTATCATTCGTGATCTTCATACGCTTCCTCTCCTTCTCGATCCAATTCACAGGTTTCGTTTCTTTTTTCTATTTTCACATATCACTGCTTGATGATCATGTTTCTTGCTAAAATCTCAGAACCAGTTTCTATTTTGGATTCAGTTTCTTTGATGATTTTTGGAAATGATTGGCATGACAAGGTTCTCTTGTGATCTCGGTGTTAATCATGCTTAGCTTGATTCCATCTTGAGGTTGCTTCAAGTGTGAGAGAAAATCAAGTAGTTATTTACCAATCTTATCTTCACAGATCTTGTGCTTCCTCAAAATGTTTGAGTTTCTATTTTCTTTGATTCCTCATTTCCTATACCTGTGATTTCTCTTCACTTAAGCTCTTTTCTTTGCCTAGCGATCTTTAATCACTATTTAAAATGGAGAATTTGGAACAAACTTCTTCTCCTATGGAAGGAATTGATCAAACATCTATCCTTCAACAAATTCAACAACTTCAGCAATTGCTCAGACTTAGCAATTTGTCCACACATTAGGCAACAGATCTGACTCTGGATCCTTATTACCTTCATCCTGGTGAAAATCCGGGTGCTTCTTTGATATCAACCACTCTTACTCCTCAGAATTACCATACATGGGAGAAAGCTATGAAACTTGCTCTTAAAGGCAAGAATAAATTGAAATTCATCGATGGCTCAATCTTGAAGCCTTCTAGTAATGATCCTAATAACCATGCTGCTCGGAACAAATGTAACACTTACATCTTGTCCTGGATTACTCATTCTCTAAGTCCTGACATTTATCAAAGTGTCATATGGATTGATGATTTGTTATCAACTATGGCTTGATTTGAAAAGGACATATCATCAAGGGGACATCTTCAAAACTGCAATTCTGCAAAAAAGAGCTTTATGCAATTAAACAAGGTGACCCCTTCTATTACCAACTATTTCACTAAACTGAAGATCCTTTGGGAAGAACTTGAGAGTTTCTTGCCTATTCCTAGCTGCCTATGCCATTCTCCTTGCAATTGTGGTCTTGGTGTTGTCAGAAATTACAGGTCTACTGAATATGCTATTCGATTCCTAAGAGATCTTAATGAGCAGTACACTCATACAAGAACACAAGTTATGATGATGAATCCACTTCCAGCCATTCATGATATTTTTTCCCTGCTAATAGAACAAGAAAGACAACTCCATAATTCCACTTTTGACTCTATTGCTTTGTAGCAACTCTGATCATTCCAAACAACAGAACTCAAAAGGTTCTTCTAGTACAAGAGGCAGATGTAGAGGCATTCCTTCCAATAGAGGAGGCAGAAATTCTAGTGGTAGAGGACAACCAGATATTGTATATTCTGTAACACTGCTGGACATACTATTGAGAAATGCTTTTATAAGCATGGTTATCTTGAGAAATGCTTTCATAAGCATGGTTATCTACCCGGTTATCCTGAGCATCTCAAATGGTCAACTAATAGAACTTAAGCAAGAATCAATAATATGATAGCTACCTCTAAAATTCCTGATGATAGAGGTGATTCTGCAGACAATAACCTTTCTGGAAAGGATTTAAATTATGAGGTTGACACTATTTCCTTCTCTAAGGAACAAGGCATGAAGCTTTTAGCTTTCTTGCAACAACATGAATCCATGCACTCCACTAAACATGTCACAAATCACATATCTATTGCCACCCCAAACAATTCAGGTACCAAATCAGTCACCTTATCTTGCACACTAGCAAAAAATAAATGGATCATAGATACATGAGCAACAAATCATGTATGTTACTTCTTATCTATGTTTCATAGCTATCACCAAATCCTTCCCATTAAAGTTCACCTCTCTGATGGTAGTAAGTCTTGTCACATATTTCTGGTTCAGTCCATTTTTCTAATGATCTCTATTTGACTAATGTCCTATACTTTCCCAAGTTTACCTTTAACCTCTTATATGTTTCCAAAATTATTGCTAATCTACGTTGCTCACTTACATTTTTCCTCAATAAATATGAAATACAGGATCTAAATACCTTGAAGATTGATTGGCACTGCTGATCTTGAGGATTGATTATATGCAATGAGTATTTCAAAACATTTGATAGTACCTGGTGGCTCCTATGGATTAGGATCTGCTTCAACACTTGTTAATGCTTGTAACATTCCTTACAATGTTAGTAAGTCTGATATTTGGCATATGAGGTTAGGATATCATTCTCTTGGAAAATTGCATGTTTTACAAAAAGAGTTTCCTGATGTACATTGTTCATAGATACATAAACATGATGTACATTGTTCATAGATACATAAACATTGTGCAGGATCCACTTTGGCAAAATGAAAAAGAAACCTTTTCCTATGAGTTCTTCTATTTCAACTAATTGCTTTAAACAACTGCATGTTGATATTTGGGGGCCTATTTCCACTCCTTCTATGCTTGGCCATAAATATTTTCTTACTATTATGGATGATAAATCTCGTTTCACTTGGCTTTTATGTATGAAGCTAAAATGTGAGGCTGCATCACTGCTACAATCATTTGTTCAAATGGCTAAAACACAATACAATGCATTGATTAAAATCATAAGGAGCGATAATGGCCAAGAATTCATTATGCATGAATTTTTTAGTAAAACAGGAATTCTCTATCAAACCACATGTGTAGAAACACCTCAGCAAAATGCTGTGGTTGAAAGGAAACATCAAAGCATTCTAGCAATTCCTAGATCTCTAATGTTTCAGTATGAAACTCCACCATGCTTTTAGAATTTTGTTGTAGGTTATGCTACTTTCCTATTGAATAGATTTCCTAGCACTAAGCTTTCAAACCAAATTCCCTATACTATCCTGCATAACCAAAAGCTTGATCTCTCTTATTTAAGGATTTTTGACTCATTATGCTATGCATCAACTCTCACTGCTGGCAGAAACAAGTTGGATAATAGGGCTAGGCAATGTATCTTCTTAGGTTTCAAACGTGGCACCAAAGGAGTTATATGATTTGAATACAAGAGAACTCTTTGTTTCTAGACATGTGGAGTTTCATGAAACAATTTTTCCTTATAAGCATATCAACTCCTAAGATTCTATTTTATCCAATTCTACTTCTATCAGTCCAAAATCTTTTTACCTCACCAATTTATAATTTTTCCATGATTTAAATCCATATTTTCCCCGTAATTCTGCATCTTCTACCAATGTACATGATTTGGGCACTACTTGTGCTACTACTCATGACACTTCTGATTCATCTCTTTTTGCATCCCATGATTCCTCTTCTATTATGCCAAATTCTGCACATACACCTATTACAATTCCAAACCCTTCTCCATGTGTTCTTGCTAATCCTTCCACTGTTGTTCCTCTAAGAAGATCCTATAGGGAAAAAAAAACTTCCAACTTACCTCAAGGAATATCATTGCAACCTATCCAACACCTCTGCTACTCCTTCGTCTTTAGGTATTCTTTATCCTATCTCTTATGTTGTTAACTATGACAACCTCTTCCCATCCTACAAACAATTTTCCCTCGCCATCTTTACTCATACAGAACCTACAAGCTATAAAAATGCAGTGATTCATGATTGTTGGAAGCAAGCTAATCAAAGTGAATTGCAATCCCTTAAAGATAACGACACCTATATCCTTACTGATTTACCTCCTGAAATGCAAGCTATTGGATGCAAGTGGGTGTTCAAAATCAAATATAAATTCGATGGTAGCATTGAAAGACAAAAGGCAAGGCTTGTTACCAAAGGATAAAACCAAACTGAAGGTTTGGACTATTTGGAGACATTTAACCCTGTTGCTAAGATGACAACAATTCGAGTTGTTTTAGCTCTAGCTGCTGCAAATAATTGGTTTCTCAACCAACTAGATGTTAATACTGATTTCCTTCATGGTGACTTATGTGAGGAACTGTACATGCATATTCCCCCTGGTTATGCCATTGAAAACAAGTCCAACAAGGTGTGTAAACTCATCAAATCGCTCTATGGCCACAAGAAAGCAAGCCGTCAATGGAATTGCAAGTTAATTGAATTTCTGCTGAATATTGGCTTTGTTCAATCAAGGGAAGATTTTTCTCTTTTCATCAAATCCAATGTTTTCTCTTTTACTATAGTGTTAGTTTATGTTGATGACCTGCTGCTTACTGAAAATAATTTGTCTGAAATTCACTCTATTAGAGACTCCCTCCACACTAAATTTACTATCAAAGACTTGGGTGATGCCAAGTATTTTTTGGGCATAGAGCTTGCTCGTAGCAATAAAGGCATTGCTTTATTTCAGAGAAAATACGCCCTGAAACTTCTTCAGGATGCTGGTTTGTTGGCAGCTAAACCTGTCACCACACCTTTTGACTACAACATCAAACTTCAGAAACAAGGCACAAAATCACTACATGATCCTACAAGCTTTCACAGGTTGATTAGTAGATTGATCTATCTTACTCGCACCAGACCTGATTTGGCCTTTGTTGTCCATCAGCTTAGCCAATTTATCTCTAATCCAATGATTGAGCATCAACAGGCTGCTATCAAGTTGTTGAAATATCTCAAGAAATCCCTTGCACTTGGCCTATTCTTTCTTGTTGTCTCCAATAAAAAACTTTCTGGTTTCACTGATGCGGATTGGGGCTTATGTATAAATACATGCAGATCTATTTCAGGCTTTTGTTTCTTCATTGGTGATGCCATTGTCTCTTGGAAGAGTAAGAAACAAGCTACTATTTCCCGAAGCTCCTTAGAAGCTGAATATCGAGCCATGGCTATAACCAAATGTGAGGCTCAATGGCTTCCCTATCTGATTACTGATCTTCATCGTCCTATAACTCAGCCAATTCCTTTATTTGTGACAGCAAATCTGGCATACATATTGCTAGTAATCCTGTTTTTCACGAAAGGACGAAGCATATTGACATGGATTGTCATAGCATCCGTGACAAAATTGCTTATGGTTTAATTCATCTCCTCTTTGTCTCCACTCATGAACAAACAACAGATATACTCACTAAACCTATCCAATCTGGTCCTTTCTCGTGATTGGTAGGCAAACTTGGCCTCCAAGATATATACGGTCAAGTTTGTGTGTGGGGAGGGGGTATCACAATTACAAAAGGATAAAGGATAGTTACTTGTATAGCAAGCTACATGAGTTAGTTTAGTTAGTTAAGAGTTAGTTGCAAATGCACATGTAAGTTGATTTAGACAACATTTCATTTACATTTGATTGTATGTATATAAATACTTCCCTCTTGATTCTGTGATGCTTGAATCAGATAATACAAACATATTACACACAAGTTTTCTCTCATTTTCTTTTCTTTCCTTCTCTAGTTCATCATGACAGCCATGCTGCATTTTCATGGCTTCCTCACCTTCATAGCAGAAAGTTAACAAGTATTCCGCCTACAAATTATATCATAACATTAGGCTCAATTGCATTTTTCAGTTGTAATGGGGCTATATTATATTGACTTGATTTGCAGACATTTTGATTGTATAAACATCAGTACATGACATTACCAAAAATGAAAAAAGACTAAATATTCTTTTTAATTTGAATATTTGGACAGCAGATTAGTCTAAATAAACTAAATTTCACATCTATTTAATTTTATACTCATGTTAGGACTAAATTAATATAAAAAATTATTTGAAGATCAAATTATGCCAACTTCAAAATATTAGAGAAAAATAATATTTATTTAAAAACAATATCAGCACCAATTTGTTTTTCTTTTTTTATGCATCAGAGTTTTTTATACCTTATAGTGTTCAGTTAAAAAAATTCTTGAATGAAGTTCGATCCTTTTTCCAGAGTCCGTACGCTAAATAAAATATTAACCCAAAATCTCAATCGGGCCTGTTAAGACTTCGATATGCTACGACTAAAAATGTGGTCCGACCATTCTTAGACGCTTTTTTTTTTTCCTGACCCAAAACGATAAATAATTCTTTTGCGTAGCAGGCCGAAAAGATCAAGGATGATAATCCATTTAATAAGAAATAAATAAGATAAAAGGTGGATGTAATGGTGAGAATACTCATTTTATTTTTTAAAGTGAATAAGATCTTTTTTTTTAAGTTTTTTAGGATGTCATCCAATTAAATCTTTCAACATACATGTAAGGTTAGCAGGATCACAGGAAAATTGTAGAATCTCATAATTCTACAATTCTGAGGGGCATGAAAGTTTTTTACGCTGTCATCCAATTTATGTATCTAGAGCCTCTGTTGCCAGATTGTGTGGGATTGCCATGGAAGAGATCTTAGAATCGGCGATACCACAAGAATGCAAATGGAATTGAAGCAGATGAGCAGTGAAGGGATGAACCCCCAATTTTAGACCAAAGTCCATAGATGGGTTCAATAACCCAGCCCAATCTGCAATTTGAGCAGTGAAGCTGAACGCCTGAACCCCAATTTCAAACCCTGTATATTATGATTTCTGAGCTTCCCCTTGCCTTGCCACTTCTTTGAGTTCTCTCTTCTGCATGTGAGTGTGTGACAGGCGGCAACGATGTGTGGTGTGGTGTGGGTTGTGTGGTCGTCGGAGAAGCGTGCGACAACCAACAACAACGGCGACGAGCATGTGACCATCAGAGAAGCGTGTGACAGCCAACGACGACGACAACGAGTGTGTGCCGGCATGCACGTGCAGCGATGGCCAACGGCATAGGTGTGAAGTGAGTGAGACCGAGAGTGAAAGCACTTTAGCTTTCAGGTATTTTCTTGCCAATGCCACTTGTGATTCAGTGAAAGAAAGCACTTGTCTTCAGTTCACCCTTTAGGTATCGTATGATTCCTCACGAGTCATGATTATAATTTTCTTATATTGTTATAATGTAGGTGTGACTTATGGATTTACAATAATTACATGGGTTTAACAATGAAGGTATGACTTATGGATTCTTTTGTATATATAATTGTATGAATGCACAGGTTATATGCTTTGGTAGGATCTACAATTCAGAGTCACGATCCAACATTTTACGTTTTTGAATTCTCATTTTGATCCTACATAGGATCTCAATCTTGCTAACCTTGTATACATAACTTTTTTGAGTAATGAGTGAGAGATGTAACCATTTTAAATTATGTGACAAAATTTAATTGAATGATAATATAAAAATACACATAGTTAACAATTTTTTTCGGGAGATTATAGTTAAGAACATGAAAAGGAAACAGAATTCGTGATGGCTAATATATAATATATCTTGCTAATAAATGATACTAAATTATTTTTAACAAATTACAAATAATAAATAATAATTATATGGTTTTATTTATTTAAAATTTAAAGATAAATGTGGTAAATTTATCATTTTTAGTTAATAATTCAATTCAATTCAATATTTAAAGGTTAATATACTCATTCAGATGTTTTAGTTTTTAATTAAGATTATTTTTAAATTCCTATTATTTTTTACTGTATAATTATCATTTATTTTGAATACTCTTTATTTTTATGATTAAATATTAACAAAAAAATTAGAAAGTAATTTAACAATTACATGGAAATGTCAATTTGTTAATTTAAAATAAATAATATTATTATCATTGAAAATACGTATTTGAATGATAAATTTTAAATAATTAAATTTGAGTGTTACACTATAATTCAATTGTGTGCTACTACACAAGCAAAATTGGATGAATCTTGCCGCTATTACTTAAAAAGTTTTTCAAACAATAGCACATGATTGAAAGATGGTACACTGTTCAAATTAATCTCATTAAACTATATCAACATAAAATGTACTAATTTCAACACAATAATGTGTTTTGCGTAAAAGACTTCAGAAAAGGGTGGAACAATTCCAACACAAACCGAATGTGAAATCCTTCGGAATTGGAAGCGCATCGTCATCTTTCATAATTTTATTTCCTTTAATGGGAAATAGGCATGAAGCGTGTAGTACTCGCGAGGTTTCGCTTCCTGTTAGGGGTCAGTAGGCACGTGAGCATAAAAGTTACGTCAATAAATAAATAAGTAGTGGAATGAAAAGAAAAATAAAGTTCTTATTCTTTTAACGAAAAAAGAAAAAAAAGAAAAGGAAAGAACATAATTTATGGGTGAAAGGGTAAGGATCTTTTGATCTGTTTCTGTTATATTGAATAAGACATGATGGCAAGTTATCGGCTGAGAAGCAAATTACCCACATAAAGCGAAACCTATAATCCTTTGGGACTATAGATGCCAATATGCTACTTAATCTAATAGGTATTCATCCCGACCCAATTTGCTGCAGGTAAGGTAAAGAGTCACCCCCATTACGGGTCGGGTTGTACTCGGGTAAACAATTATACAAATTAAGGACGAGTTATGATTTAACATAAATTTATCAGATAAACAATTCAGTCATGTTTAGTCATAATACCACCATAGAAGTTAGCTTTCCTAAAGTGATCTTGACGTTCATGCCCCCAAGCCATAATCTCACGAATAACTGCAATAAGACTGGTGTCAAAATCTCAATAATCAAATGACCTAGTGTTTTTCATTTTTGCATGGGCGTATTCCTAGGTTTTTATCAGTTTCTTCTTTTAGTGCAGATGCTTCTAGGATCTATTTTCCCAAGATTATAAGCAATTAGCTGTTTGTTGCTTTGGAGCATTAAAAAGAAGAAGAAAAGAAAGACTACAATACCATTTAAAAAATGAGTGATACTATGCAACATGAATTGGCTGCCGGATATCACCCATCCTGGTACTCATGTTTTCAGCTTATTGGAGAAAACGGAAACTAAAAGAATAGCGTGAGAGAGAGAGAGAGAGAGAAAATATTATGATAACCCATCACAATGTAATATTTCAGTCGAGAATTTTTAAATCTGATACAATATTTTTCTTAAAAAAATATCTCTCTAAAAAAATTCAAGCGATTAGACTAAAATAACTGAATCATTCCTTTTACTCACCTTTTAGCATATAGTCATGGACCACCTCATGGCCTAGCTCTCTCTCTCTCTCTCTCTCTCTCTCTCTCTCTCTCTCTCTCTCTCTCTATATATATATATATATATATATATATATGAATATGAGTTTAATTTTTATCTATTGACAGTATAAAATATTTTTATACTATTAACTAATTAAATATTGTTACATTAGTATAAATGGTTAATCTCTTTTATCATTTCTTAAAAATTCATGTATATTGAGAGATCTATTTGACCGACAGTGTAAAATATTTTATAATTTCAGTGGATAAAAATTAATATATCTATATATATATATATATGTATATATATGCCTTCCAAGTTCCAAGCACCCGGCTCATTTCTACTTTTTTTTTTAATCTTTTTTTTCTGATATTAATTTCTTCATTCCAAAATGCTAACTACAAATATTTGGAGTCATATTGTACGATCTCAACATCCGTATATCCAAACTGTATTAAACTCCGATTGATTTTATTCAATATTCAAGTTTAATATGTGTTATGGAATAAATTTCAAGCCCAATAGTTTAACTTTGGAGCTGGGTTCCACCATCTGGTCTTGGCTCATTACGAGTTTGAGTCGGCCAATAGAGATAAGCAAAAGCTATTATGAAAATAAAGTGAGAATTTCAGGATCCACCTAATGAATTGTGTGAAATGTTTGGAGTTCGTTCAACTAACTATCTCACAGTGTATAACATGAAAGTCACACAACTCCAAATATAAAATGAGATCTCATCACCCTATTCAGATAACGTATCATTCAACCCTAACAATCACTACTTATATATATTTTGACTTGGGTGTTAGAGTACTTTTACAAGTACCTCAGTGTTGTTCCAAATTTTAGAGGTAATCACTAAAATCCGAGATCATACATCAAATCGCCAAGGTTCTAACTAGAAGAGGTAAATATTGTTTTGTCTCCTTTGCTCCAAACAATATTTGATTTATCTGATTTATAGATAAGAAATTTTGTTTCAAAAGTTATAAGTTAATAAGAACTGATTTCATGTTATAGTTGTTTTAAAATATCGAGTAATATACTCAATTTTGTTAAATTGAGTACATTGAGTAATGTATATTAATTTACTTACATTTATTTTCTTTTTTTTTTATTTATACTTCAAAATTACAATAACGAGGTTTTGAATTTATAACTTCATGTATATTATTTAAACCTCTTACCACTATATCAATTCTTGTGGCTTAATTTACTTACATTTCTACTATATAAGTAAAAATAAAAATATTTTTATATGAATTAATCGGAGTTGGTTTATAAATAATATTTCAAAAATAATAATTATAGATATGAGAATTTTATGTCTAAATTAAACTGTTTAAATTAAATTAATTATATATTTTGATTATTCCAAACACATGATGAGAGTGATCACCATTGAAATCTATTATTATTATTGTTATTATTATTACTATTATAATATAAAATACGAATTAGTAAAAACGTGTAGTAAGCAATCCGCTAACATCTATTTAAAAAATGCAATAGATCATTAATAATACATAGAAACGAAGAAGGCTTAAACAAAAAATAATTGATTTATAATTTATTTAACATATGAAAAAATTAAACCATTTACTCTTTTAATTACAATTTGTGCTTCTTGATTAATGAGTATTTTACAGATCTGTTGAATTTTTTATTTAACTTTTTGGCAGTTTATTAATCTATTGATTCTTATTTTTTTTTTTCAAAGTTAAAGATGTACTTTTATAGATTAAATCTATTAAAATTATTTCTAAAATTAATCTTAATATATACTAATAAGAGTGTTGGCATAGTGATAGAGACACGCTATGGTCTCGGAAGAATGACCTCAGTTCAATTACTAAAAAAAAAATACTAATTAGACGAAAAAGTTTAACTAAGCCCAAAATAATTAGTCTTATTTCATAATAATACAAGTGTGAATATCATAGTAACATAGAAAAATAAAATTAATCTTAACTTTAAGGATATTCAAGTTATGTAATCGTTTCACAGAATATATATTTTCTGTTATTGAAACATATATCCTCACATCAATAAATAAAAAAAAATATTTACCATCTCAATTAACTTCTTGTAAGTACCGAGTCTCCGTCATACTAATAACAACAAACAGTACATCGCTTGAATCAATTATGATTGGGCCAATAACTGGTCTGGACGAAATTCAAATGATGCTCTGGACTCTAGTCTCAGCCATTTGATGGTACCTTCCCTCAAAATTAAGTTTGGTGGCTGGTCAACAAGGCCGACAACATTAATTAATTTATGAAATGTATCCTCAAAACAAACTGGTTTAGATAAAGATCCAATAACCACAGGTGATTAGACTTAATTGAGCTGAATGAATCAATGATAATAAAGTTTATGATGTGATTCATATATACAGCTATTGGCAAATGGAGTTGAGGCTTAAAATAATTAAAAGCTCTTGCGGAGCTATTGTCCATGCCATGATTGTTGGTAACAGGAAAATTAAAAAGGATTGAGAAGACGTAACCTTGCTCTTTTTTCACTGGTCTTTTTCTATGGTTCGCTTTCTAACGGTCTATTATATTTCTCCTCGCAGACTCACTCACTGCCCTATATCATGATTGAATTGTATAATGTTATAGGCCAATTTGAAAATCGGTTCGGGTAAACTTATTTAAGAAGTATGCATCATTATTGTGCATTCTTTTATTGCCCTTTGGAATCTCGAATTTCACTGTAGGTAACTCTTCCCCATTGTTGTCAATATATTATCGTTATAAATATCCATCAATTATATACTTATTAATTTTCTAAGATAAAACAAGCAAGTTCGTCCAGATTCTTTTATTTTTTAAATTCTTAAGCAATACCCTACAAAATTAGTTGGTAAAACTCCCAAAAAAATTGCAAATCCAAAAAAAAAAAAAAAATCAATCATGATTGATAGACAGAAGACGCAGACACTTGAAAGTGTGAGAATTTGCCAAGATGAAGGGGCGGCCTAATAATAGTAAAATAGTGAGAGTGGAAAGGCAATGGAAAGATGTTCTATTTCCTCGGGCCCCGAATAACAGTTGAATCCTGAATTTAGAATATAAAGTTTGGTTCTGAGATTGATATAGAATAGTTACTATTGGTATTTGGCATATTGCTTCTGGTGCAAATAATTCAATCACGCAGAGGCAGAGAGATTAATTAACTGATATTTATATCTAGATTAAAAAGTAGACAACAACTAAATTTTAACCTCTTTCAATTTCAACACTCGCTACCATATATCTAGCATTTTATATCTCTTATGTTTTTTTTTATAAGCAGTGCTGCTTTATGTATTAACAAAACTCCCCAAGATAATTATAAAAAAAAAAAGCTCTCCTAAGACCAAAAACAATGTATAATGATGGCTATTCACCTTCACTTTACTGAACCCAACAATAATTGAAAAAAAAAAAAAACAAATTAAGGAACTCAAAATAAAAAACAAGAAACATAATGTCATTCAGCACCCAACCACATCTCAAAGTATCATAAAAAAAAACATGATATTAATTTTACCATTTCTATGATACAATGGCTACATAACACTCCTCACCGAGGAGTATTAGTTAGACAGTGAAGAAGCGCGCACGTTATTGGGGGCCAATTATTAGTGGTCTTAAAATTAATTACGTTTTGGGGCGATTCACGTGATACTGAATCGTATTCTGCGTTTTATTTTTTTTGCATCTATGGCGGACACAGAACTTATGGTATTTTTCTGCTACTAATTAAGCAAAAAAGGGTTAACCTGCTGTTGCTACCTAGTCCTAATTCTTTCCCTATTTCAGTCATACATAGATTATGAAGGAGGTCTTTGTTTTTTGCAATTTCGCTTTTTTACATACAGATCTGGTGACAGCTAGCTAGCTGAGACTGAGTTTGATCCTTGCAAAATTGACCGATTCCAAATTAACTTAATTCTCTGTCATTTCTCGTGCACCACTTATTATACACTGTTGTTTCCAGCATTGAATTCTAGGAATTCGGTGAACAGAAGGTGCAAATGTGATTAGCTGTGCGCACTGTATGAAATACGACCCCGTAATCATAGTCAGGTCCATAAGAGAGATACTAACAATCTCTCACGCGGAAATTATCACAAACTTTTGAATATTGACAACTGTGATCTTTTTGTACACAATCATAATTGTCAACTCAAAATCACAATGTGTGTATATTCAAATTTTTTCTTTGTCTTACACCAATTCAGCATATCTCAGTTTTTGGATTAAAAGAGATTCAGTGGCATCAATGTAAATTAAAAATATTCTTACGCTAACAAGTACTACTTCTATATATTGGATTAATCATTTATTATTATTAATTAAGCATACGCGCAACTTTAGCATGAATCTATGATGCTCAAATTAAGTATTATTATTTTTTATTCAAAATTACTTATTATATCAAACTCTTACAAATGAGTTACACATATTACAAATGTCATAATCAAGATATTATACGGGCTCATTAAATAAATTCTAAAAAGTAACACTGAATTTTTGTTGTTCTTTTAAACGTTAGTTTCGTTTTTCTGTACAATATGATATGGTTTACGCGTGATTAAGGCCTGAGTCTCCCTACAGTCTCATCGCTCCAATAACTAATGTATTATCTCAAATAAAATTTATTATGAAAGATATGAATATATAGAGAGGAAAAGTATATGAGGTTAGCTGCTGAGTCATTGGACTGATGGAAGCAACAAAGAGAAACAAATATTTTATCCGTAATCGATCAATATAGCAACCATCAAAATATATCAAATGGCTAGTATATTGATGAATTCCGTGAAAAGCATGTTTCACGACAGAAGAACTAAAATAGTACAGTAGATGAAAGTTGTTTTAATCCCTTAATTAATGGCACGTAGAGGCCTGTGGAATCTTAATTTGAACCGCATATGCACCAAATAGATGTCATTGTGTATTCTTGGACACCCAAATAGGAAACAAACGCAGACACGGCTATATCTAAAATAAAAAATAAAAAAAAATTAAAAATAGATTCTACACTATCCTCCAAGTATATACTCTACGACTATAATAATTCAAATGAGTTTGCTCCTTTTAAAAATTGAAATTTGAATCAAATGAAGAGGGGTTCGGGGCACCCAACTTGTTAGGGAGGCCCCCGGTGCGAGCCCCATATAGATGACACGGTAGGCAAGGCATTTCCAGCGTTATTTTGCATCCGGCGAGGCCAGGTGTTGTTTGTTAATGTTGACCTCTCTCTCCCCGAAGAATAATAATAATCCATTTTTCTATTATGGTGCCCAATTGCAAGTCAATTATGTAATCATTATGCGAAGAATTTTGAGTGAAATACGAGGCATGTGAATAAAAACAAACAAAATATATACAGACACATCAGGCAGGTAATAAAATATTTATTTATTTATTTATTTAAAATGGCTACGGCCATTCCTTTTGCTTGTTTTAAAATTCAATGACGAGAGCCATAGGATTTGGGTGTATTGGATTTGAGCGGTGATGGAGACGTATGTGGTGAAACGAGCGACGTAGATGCATGCTTGAGTGGCGTACACCGTAAAAGCTTCCTTCCTCAATGGGCACATTTTAGAGGAAAAAAAAAGTAAATAATCTTAATTGCGGTCAGAGAAAGTACCACCGGGTTTTCCGGTGCAAGGACGAATAAGCAAAAGCTGACGACGCGACACGTGGCGGGAAGTTGTCCGTTGGATGGTCAAAGCAGGACTGTGAATCACACTCATCTCGGCCGAGATTTATTGAAACTGAGAGAGAACTGTAGAGAGGGCAGTGATAGATTTTCATGTTCCCCAACGCGCACACTCTCTCTCTCTCTGGCGCAGCTACGCACCGCGGCAAACAAGGGCCAACCAACCAGTTTTCTGAGAGTTGCTCTTGTGTAGGGGTACACAGTAGTAGTAGTAGTCTACAGTCTAAGGGCAGAGCGGGTGGGAGTGGGAGTGGGAGAGAGAAATGGTTGGATTGGTGACCACTACTCATAAATGAGATTTGCACAGTAGAGTGGATGGGTGCAGTTACCGTGGCGGCGTAGCAGAGAGAGAGGCTCTAATCTAATTCCGTGCCATAATTGCTGCTGCTTCTTTGAGAGGGAGGGAACTGAACCAAATTCACAATTCAGCTGCTACTAGCAACCAACCCCAAACATTCTGTCTCCTTTTCTCTAATTTTCATTCTGATTTATTTTTTTTTCTTTTTATGGTTGAGAAACAGTTGTCCGCAAAAGCTGCAAAACACCCCAAAACTTGTCCAGAGAGAGAGATCAATTGGGTCAAAATTATAATTAAGCAAAATCAAAACCTATTCTCGTGACCCATTTTTGAACACACTCGAAAGCCCAAAAAAAAAAAAATTTGACAACTGTAGCCCGATCTTGAATTGTGAGAGGAAGAGAGAAGTATAGTATTTTAAGATTGGGGAAGGTTCTGCTATGGATATTATCTCCGAATCGGGGATAGTTTCAGGTTTTGAGTGCAGAAGCAACAGATGGCTGGGTTCTTCTCTCTAGGTGGAAGGGGAGCAGCTGGCCCACATAGCAAGGAGGAGGAAGAAGTAGAAAAAGGGCATCATAACCACCACAACAGCAATAGCCTATACTTGTTCAGGAACGAGGAGATCTACAGCAAAGGGGGTTTTGAGATATGGCCGGCGCAGCCCTATCACCAAAACCAAGGCATGAGCAACTACTACTCGTTTGGGGTGGGTCCTAGTCGCAGAAACAACAACAACAACAACGACAACTCCTCGCACTCCAACAACGTTAACGTTGTCGAAGAAGACGCTTCGTTCGCTGGCGTGTCTGATGAGTCAACGAGGTTCGGGCTGACGGTAATGAGGTCAGGCGGAGGGTCAGGGAGCGGCGGCGGCGTCAACTGTCAGGACTGCGGGAACCAAGCCAAGAAAGACTGCGCACACCTGCGATGCAGGACTTGCTGTAAGAGCCGAGGGTTTCAGTGCCAGACACACGTCAAGAGCACTTGGGTCCCAGCAGCCAAGCGCCGTGAACGACAGCAACAGCTCGCAGCGTTGCAGCAGCAGCAGCAGCAATTGCGGGGTGACACTTCTAAACGACACAGAGAGAATCAAGGCGTGGACTCTCTCGAGTGCGCTCCTGTTCCCATCACCACCACAGGTATAATAATAATTGCATATATGTCAAATGTTTGTAATAACGACTAGTGTATCACACATATACCATGTCATATATATTGCAATACTTAAAATGATTTTTTCAAAAATACAAGTGTTTGAATTTGTGTCTCAAATCATTTTTCATGCTTTTTTTTTTAAGCCTACGATATGCAGTGAGATCACTTGAGAGGAATTTGTGTGTGTGTAGTCATGTACTAAGAGAGACTATACCTACCCAATCGATGGATCCATATCATGTGACTGAAAATGAAAATGAAACTAC
>QANU01067165.1:616582-676630 GCA_003254905.1 Nissolia schottii | reverse complement strand
CCCCCCCCCAAACAATCACAACTTGTCCATTGCTTTTTTTTTCCTTTCTGTCCCTCTTTCTCTTTCTTCTTTTTTTCCATATTCTGTCACTGTTTTCAAGTAAAACTGACGAAATTATTTTAAGTTCCATGTGAGCCGTTGCTACTTGGACTTATTGCACTTCATTTTCTTTTTATTTATTTTTGTTGGTCAGTAGAGAAAATGGAGGGCACAAATCAAGCTCCTTTGACTTTGTCGAATAATTTCTCAATTATTATTATTTTTAATTAATTATCTATTGTTTACCTTACTTTAGGGTTGGAACTGGGGCAATTCCCTCAAGAAGTGAACTATCCAGCAGTGTTTCGGTGTGTGAAAGTTAGCGCAATAGACACACCGGATGAACAGTACGCGTATCAAACGGCTGTGAACATAGGAGGTCATGTCTTTAAAGGAATTCTGTATGATCAAGGCCCTCAAGGTCCTTATACTACCATGGTTGGTGGTGGCGGCGGCGGCGAGGGTTCCTCCGGTGCCGGTGAGGGTCATCAACAACTTAGTCTCATAACGGCTACACCCACACCCCCAACCACTTCCAACCCTTTTGACCCTACTTCATCTCTTTACCCAGCTCCACTCAATGCTTTCATGGCTGGTACGCAATTCTTCCCACCCCCGAGGTCCTAAACAAAACAATGTGTGTTTTGGAATAATAACCAAAAACCAAGTCTTGTTATTTCCACTTTTTTTGTGTTTTTGGGTAAGTGAGCGAGTCTTGTTAGAATTATTATTGGATGTTGTTGTTGTTGTTGTTCTATCTTCGTTATTGTATTATCCATCTTAACATCATCAGCTGACTCCGCTAGCGTTGAGAATTTTTTAAAAAGAAATGATTATGACGAACGATGATTCTTGTGCTTGAAGTTCAAGGGGGCCGAGGATGTTTGTTTTTATGTTATCCGAATGTCAAATCAGTTTTTCCATGATTTTTGTTATCGGTAGACCCCCCACTTTTCAAATTCTCTAGTGCATATTCCTCTATATTTTTATTTTTTTTTAGGGAGTTTAGCTTGTGACTGTGAGTGTGGGACTGTGGTGTTTTCCATTGGCACAGAGACAGCATTTTGATGTGTGTGCATTATTATGGAGTGTAAGTTTTTTGTTATGCCGGTGACGATTTGATATATCATTTCTTTATAGTATTTTTCTTTTTCTGGGGTTAATGTTGTGTTAGCTTTCTGGCTTGGTGCTGAACTCGAAGACCCCTTTTTCCCCGTTTACCCGTTTGCTTGCCGGATCAAAATGGAACGATATAGGTTCCGTGTTTGGTTTAACATAGAATTAAAAAGCAATTTTTTTCTTTTTCCTCAAATTCAAAACCTCTTTGCACGATTTCTCTTCTTTGTCTCTCATGCATTGCCAATTGGCAACCTGGAGTTTAAAGTGAAAAAAAATACTACTGGATTGATTGGCTCACACACATTAAATTTCTATTGGATCGATCAATAAAATGTGCATATAATTATTATGTTACGTATAAATGGAGAATTACAAAGCAGCATTTACACCAACTACTTCTCTGAGAAACAATAAAATTTAGACACCGGAATAGGCATCCAATTATCCAAGGATGTGACTACCATATTCTAGAGTCGGAAAAGTCGTCTTCCTTTGGCTCATAATGTTTTAATGCTTCTAAAAGTATGTGCATGTGATGTATGTTTATGCATATAAGTGTGAACTGCTACCAATGATATAGGTCAAGGTACATATGATATGAATAGGGTTAATGATACTTTCCTAGAATGCTTGTTTTAGTTCATAAGGAAGAATCACAACTCTTACACAAAAATTTCCCTAGTTTTGTAATACAACTGGCCCATAACATGTGCTGCACCACAACCTTCAGCTGATTGAGACATACCACTCTCTAATTTCTCTTTCATCCATGCTTTTTTTTTTCGTTTTGTATTTATAACCTCTTCATTTCCATATACCTCTTTTTTTAAAAATTTATTTCTCTCTTATCTCCCCACTCTACTTGATTCCTTTTGTTTTGCCAGTGTTAATGACATGTTTATATATGGAGAACTAGTGTTTTAAGAGAAAAAAAAGCTTACATCATTAAGACGTTAATTAATTAACCTACCCTTATTCTCCCTTTATCCATATTGAATAAAATGTTATTCTTCTGCTAAGATCTTACATGATTATATCAAGATCAGTTGAAGGTTAAAGCGGAATTGAATTTTATGCCTTTTGGAGGACACATCCACAGAGGGAATAAAAGAAAGAGTTGAATCTATAGTTGTATCCCAAGTCTAGTCACGTCGGTTGGCCACATGCATCAAGAAAGAAAAGAAAGAGAGAGGGAGAGAGAAGAAAACGAAAAACAAAAGTTAGTAGTAACCATATCATTCAATGCTTTAGTTATGCTCTAAAAAGGATTGCAATATAACGTGAATTTTTGCTAAGCTACCTCATATGCTTAGAAGAAAGCATCACAATGAAATCGCTCAAAGCATGAGACGTAGTCCGGAAAAAGGCACACATGCACAAATAAAGTATAAATTTGCTGACTTTAATAAGCTTGCGGCTGATTGAAATTTAAAATCAAATATAAGGTGTAACACGAATTAATATTGCTCGCCATGCATGTAAAATTTTGATAAACTAGGATAAAGCCTAAATGATATAATATATATGCCGTGTCATCGTCTAGGAGGAATTGAGAAGGCTTTGCAAAATTTTACTAGTCAGCCCCATCCCAATTTTAGACTATGTTCAATACATTATAATAAGCATAAATTTGATGACTTCAAACTTATGACCACTATCATGTATGCGATTATATGGATGCTAACAACTGTTAAGTTGTCTGCTAGTCTAGTGACCAGTGATATTTACACGAGTTTTCTTCACAACATTTCTCTTCCTAGGCAAGGTCTTGAATTGCAATGCTAGTTGAGTGACCAGTGATATTTATATAGAAGGTGAAATGCTTAATGATTGATGAGAACTCCATATTTTGGGATGGTTTCTAGTCTCACCTTAGTTAGGGCTTTGATTTAAGGGTTTCTTTGCCATTGAAAGGAGCCTACTGAAGTTTTGTTAAGGGTTATATGTAATATAATAACAAAATGCAAGGTCAAAAATCGCATATATTGTTTCTTTTTCAAGTGCTCAACCTATGTTCCGAATGCATTGGTTCGTTCATTATAGTCTCACTCTGCATGTGCTAAACAAATCTCCTCCCTTCAAGCTATTTTTTTTTAGGATTTAGTTAAAATTACTCAATTCTTAAAATAAAAATATTATTTGTATACCTCAAAAGCTGACACCTTGTATACACCACATAGAGAAATAAACATTACAAAATAAAGAAACAAACATTACAAAACAGAAAAACAAACATTATAACAGAGCATATGTGTGCACGAACACACACGTGTTTAATATTGCTCGCTTATATGTTTAATAATATTTGTTTCTTTGTTTTATGCGAGTACAGACATGTGTGTTTAATATTGATTGTTTATGTGTTTGATAATGTTTATTTATTTATTTTGTAATATTTGTTTCTCTATGTGATGTATACAAAATGTCAATTTTTTGCGTGTAAAAATAGCAAAATTGTTCTTAAAAACGAACCACGGTTCTCTTTCCAGGTTAATCCATGCATGCATGAAACTCCAACCTTCATTTGGCGGCATTGCACAGTATCCTCATATATTCATACTATTTTTGGTTCAACAGTCCCACTACTCCCAAGGGGTGATTTATTTATTTTTTCTAATTAAAAGATTCACTAGCAAGGAGAAGAACGATGGTATACAGCTGACCTTAATTGCATGGGATAAGATTCAAAAATAATAATATTATGTGCTTATTTTGGGGCGAGAATGTTAGGTTAAAAAGTAAAACCTAATATGCAGCCAAATAGCTTCAAGTTGAGATCCGAATTAAAATTTTCGAAGGCCAAAAAACTTTGTGCCACTTGCATAGTACTGCTACATATGCTCTTCGACTTGGCGTCAACAATTATTTGATACCGATTCCCACAATTGTGAATATGAAATTAACTTCCCTCTTGACATAGTAACCGTACACATGAATACTGCTTCGGCGGTTAATTAGCGAATGACAGGCCAAGGTTCTTAATTTTATTTATAGGTCCATACTCCATAGGTCGCGCTAGCCACACTAGCTGCTATGTATATGCTCCCTTTGTGATAAATAGGTCCACACAATTCATGAGAGTTAAGGCTGTGGAATCAAATGCAGCATGAGTAAAGGTTGAGTGAGATCTTCGGTTTCAGTTCAGTTTGGTTTGGTTGAGCTTAGGCCTCTGGAACTGAATGAGTCATTTAAGAAGAGTAGAATTATATCTTTTGCATAATTAGGAGAAGCCATTTATTAAAATTTTCTCTTTAAGAAAGTTTATTACATGTTATTGTTTTATCTAACGTTAAATAAATAACGTTATCAACTATAAATTTTAGCTCATCTAACATTAATGTCCTCTTTTTTTAGAGGTATTCAGTTCGAGTCTCTCTTATAGCAAAACAAAAATAATGATATCAAAATCTTAACTTCAAACCCTAATCCTTAATTTGAGTGGGTCTTGACTCATACACAATTTTTCTCACTAGCAATGTTATCAATAAATAGCATTAAATATTTTTTTATCAATACTTTTAAAATATTAAATAACAATTATTAAAAATATATTACAATATTATAATTTGTTATGATTTAATTACAGAGCAAATACCAGTACATAGACCTCCACACTAATATTTCATCCTTATTTATTAAATTGTATAGCAATTTTCTTTGATAATAAATTAGTTTTTATTTATTTCATTTGGATAATAACATATATTATTAACCTCATTTTTGTTATTAGTACTTACTTTGTTGAAGTAGTTGCGGCAACGACGTGAGGAAGTGAAGCAGAGGCAGGGCGCTTCTGTAGAGGGAGAGGAGAGTCAGCAACAAGAGGATGAAGGCTACTTAGTCTAGGGCTTGCCCCTTTTTGCTAAGTTGGGTTATTGGGTACTGGGTCATAATATCCGACCCGGTTTGGTGGTAATGACCCAAACAGTCGCAAGATTGGGCCAAGCCCAATTGTGTTTTTTATTAACAATGAGGATTGGTATTTGTTTAATGGGCCTTACGGCAAGATATGGAATCCAGGAGGGATTTATATTTTTCTTGCCAAACACTTAAAAAAAAACTAAATTACTGAAAATTAGTAAAAGACAAACCGTCTCTCTTTCTTCTTCTTGTTTTCTGCATTCATATGAAATAGTACATTTATAATAAATACTAAGTATTCTAAAACATTTCTATATACACATTTATAATCTAATTCGCTCTCAATAATATTTCTCACCAATGGGGGTTGGTCCAAGTGGTAAGCAACTTGGTATCGCTTAAGTAAGGTCCCGAGTCTACGCAGTTATCCCCACTGGAAGACTCACCCGCCATAGCCAGGTGCGCAACCCGGGTCAACCCGGATTAGTCAAGGCTAAGCCTTGAATATCGAGCAGGCAACCTAAAAAAAAATATTTCTCTGAATATCCTTCCCTATTATATCTAATATCTCTTCCTATCATGTACTTTCCCACAATAAAAATGTAGTTCTATGCTTATTTCTTTAAGTAATATCTGATTATTGTGTCTCTTGAATGAAAAAATAACTATGTGAGAGATTTATCTTTGAGGTTAGCTGCCATGACTCATATTTATTGATTCGTAGATGATTTAGCGGGTCATACAACTTATTTTATTTGAAGTTATGTATGTTATTTGTATGGACATCATGCTAACTCATTATTCATTTACCATTAGATGTTATTCCAATAAAGTGTGTGTCTTATTGATATCTCATTTAATAGTGAATAAAAAGTGAGTCGGTGCAATATCTCATATATAATATGTGCAAATAATTTTTATGAAATGATATAATTTTTTAAAAAAATTTAAATTAGCATTGTTCTTTTAATTTTAAATATCTCAATTTTTAAATCCATGTATATATATTTTTTTAACTTTTTATTTAATTTTAAAAGATTGGCACAATGGATAGGACACGCACTAATTCATTACATAAAAATTGTTGAGTAGTAAGTTTCTATATTCTTCAACGAGAATTCTTCTTTTTTATTTCCCCCCTTAATGCATGGTCATATTCGCGTGTGCGTACGAAATGTAAGCATTATAAACCGCGGGATGGAAGTAGCGGCAACATTTGATTTTGGTGCGGTAATTGTAAACCAATTCTTCCATTTTTTTTGAAGAAAGTATATATGCACATCATAGGCATTCATTCCACGCTTTTGCATTTTCAAAATCCCGATGGTGAACGAAGGTTGCCTTCCCACGATGGATCTGCTACGATCGGAGCCTATGCAATTGGTTCAGTTGATCATTCCGATCGAATCAGCTCATCGATCCGTCTCTTACCTCGGCGAACTCGGCCTCTTCCAATTCAAAGATGCATGTGCCTCATTCTTGATTCTCATTGCTATTTCTATTTTTGGTTTTCTGGTCTATCTTTATTTTGAGAATCGAATTCATGCTGTGACTCAAATTTTCAATGACGCTTTTATGTTTTCGTTAAATTTCTGAATGCTGTTAACTTCCTACATTGATGGATCGTGTTTTTATGAAATTTCCAGCTTAACGCAGATAAAAGCCAGTTCCAACGGACATATGCTGCTCAGGTGCTTATCAAAATCTCTGTATGCGTAGTTGCGTTTATTTTGCATCGTTCAAAAAAGTCTATGTGCGTTGTGTCTGGACAATGGAGATCTACATGAACTCTAAAATAATTTCTGGTGTATCTGCATTATGTGCATGGCTTTATTGAGTTTTTTCACTTTTTTTGTTATGAACACACATCATACACCTATTACATACATGCTGTAGTTTGTCCTGCTTCATGTTTCAGTTTATTATAAAGGGATTTTACAATTCAAATTTTGTTGAAAACAGTTTTGGATCTGTTTTTGTCTCGATCTCAGGAGCCAGGAGGTATGATTTAGATCTTTAATAATGGTATGTGATTTTGAACCTAGGATAGGACGAAAAATTTGATTTCTTATGTTGATACCTTATGTTGGAGAGAAATCCTTCAAAGCACTATATCTAGGTGATCTTAATGGTTATAATGAGAGAGACCGTTCTGTTTTTCTGGTCAGAGGTATTGATTAGGCTCAGTGATGTAGTATCTGGTCTTTTAGGCAACTTTGAGCTGCATGATCACTTTAGTTTTTTATGAAACATTGAACACATCAATGTTGCTAAGTATATTTCATCCATTCATTGCAAAAAATTAGTGTCAACATATTATATAAATGATTTTCTAGACTGGATAACTTCCATTTTATCATGTAGATTAGAAGATGTGGGGAAATGGCACGCACACTACGATTATTTAAGGAACAAATGACAAAGGCAGGTGTATTGCCCTCAACGCTGTCAACAAGGGAAATTGGTATTGATCTGGATAATTTGGAGGTTGTTATGTGCTCTGAAACTTTTTTTTATCACTCATTCTTCTATTTAAGAATGCAGTACCGTGTAATGAAATTTTTCACATGGCCAGGTTAAACTTGCAGAACTTGAAGCAGAGCTACTTGAGATTAGAGCGAATAATGAGAAGTTGCAACACACTTACAACGAGCTGTTAGAGTATAAGCTTGTTCTAGAGAAGGTATTGTTTGCTAAGTTTAACGTTTGCCACAGTTGGAATCATCACATCTGATACTTAAGTTACTTTGCCGTTGATCTTTCTAAGGGTGAATGAACATCTTATTAGTTGTATACTAGGATTTTTCTGTCTCATTATATGCATATTGCTAGTACAAATGCAACAATATTCTTAGGCTTGTGTCTTGTATATGATCACATAGCTTTCTTTTCCTTTTTTCTCCTAGATTGACTAAGGCCACTGAAAGGGGTAATGCGTTTTTGTTTTATTTTTTCAGGTTGGTGAGTTTTTCCCTTCAGCACAAAATAGTGCTGCAGCTCACCAGAGGGAGTTTGGAGTCGAGACAACTATTGAAGGGTCCATTGACAGCCCATTATTACTGGAACAAGTACTTTATAGTTTTGGTTTATTACTTTACAGTTTTGTTCTATTTCTCGAGTTGGTGACACTTAGAAAACCTCTGTTTTGTAGGAGGCGACATCATATTCGGTAAAGCAGGTTAAGCTGGGGTTTATCAGTGGTCTTGTTCCTAGAGAAAAATTAATTCCTTTCGAAAGAATTCTATTTCGTGCTACTAGGGGGAATGTGTTTTTGAGGCAAGCTGCAGTTGAACAACCGGTGCTTGATCCGTTGTCAGGAGAGAAGGTTGTTCTGAAATATTGTGTTTAAATCTTTTACAGCAGGTCAAATATATAGTTTGCACTAGATCATGAAACTTCTTCCTTTTATCATTTGCAAACTACAAAGATTCAAACGTTAACGTATTTATATGATTAATTATTTCTTCTTCTAATTATGGCAATTTACTAATCTATTGTTACTGATCACTTAATCTTTTTGGTAACATACTGATGACTGCCATTTTACAGGTTGATAAAAATGTATTTGTTGTCTTTTATTCTGGAGAGAGAGTTAAAAGTAAAATTCTGAAAATATGTGATGCTTTTGGAGCAAGCCGTTATCCTTTCTCAGAAGACTTGAGTAAACAATTCCAGATGATAACAGAGGTACAACTAATTTTCGTGTATGTTTTTGCTTTAGCTTTCAATTGTTGTTAACTAAATGCTCCAGACTGATGCATCTTGAGTATTTCTTGTTAAATACTAAACAACATATTTCGCATGTAGTTTGGGTATTTTCAGATTACTGTTTTACATCTTTAATATTTTAGATTAATTAATTGCTTTCCTGGTGACATTCTCTAGTTTTTCATATTCTAGTTTCCAAACGCATTGTGTGACTCAAAGGGAAAACTTTTCTTTATTATATGGTGAAGGGAAAAACGACTAGGCTAAAGTTGATTAACTTAATAGCAGTGAATACAAAAATATTGAATCAATTCCGTGTTTTTGTTTGAAAAAGATATTCACCATATCATGATTCTGGATATGATGTAATCTTCTCCCGAGTTCAGTACAATTGTTGGCCTACTTTGCCCATAGCACCTGTTTTTCCTTAGTCTGATAGGGGATAAGCCACCGATAATAATTATTGTATATTATAAACTTGTCAGGTGTCAGGAAGACTTTCAGAATTGAAGACTACCATCGATATAGGATTGCTTCACTGGAGCAATCTGTTGCAGACAATTGCACATCAGTATGAGCAGTGGAGCCTTTTGGTCTGTTGTCAGCTTCATTGCCAAGCTTCTGCAATTAATTTTGGTTCGAACACTGACATTTCCTTTCTTCAATTTTAATTGATAGTTGAAGAAGGAAAAAGGCATTTATCACACTCTAAATATGCTCGGCATTAATGTGACAAAGAAATGCCTCCTTGCAGAAGGTTGGTGTCCCGTTTTTGCGACAAGTCAGGTTTGCTCTTGAACTTTGAATTTAATTTCTGATATGATGTGCGTAAACCTATGGATTGCAATCTTTAACTGGTTGGCATCACTAACTTATTTGAATTCAATACTTGGCAGATTCAGAAAGTATTGCATCGAGCAACTACGGATTGTAACTCTCAAGTTGGGGCAATATTTCAAGTTTTACAAACAAAGGAATCACCGCCTACCTATTTTTGTACAAACAAATTTACTTCTATTTTTCAAGAAATTGTAGATGCTTATGGGTGAGTGATGAGTTACACAGAGCTTAGCATGTTATTTCCAATATTCGTTTATTTATTTTTTAATCTCCCAAGCTGGTTATTTTGATCAGAACAACATTGGTAATCATAACTTGTATCGGTGGATTATATCTGCTATTAGCCAATACCTCTCTTGGTTGCTTTTTGATGTATTAATTGTCTGCATACAACTCAAATAATTAATGCTAACACCTGACAGAATTGCCAAGTACCAGGAGGCAAATCCCAGTGTATACACAATCGTCACATTTCCGTTCCTTTTTGCTGTAATGTTTGGTGATTGGGGACATGGCATATGTATATTACTGGCGGCTTTGTACTTCATAATCGGGGAGAAAAAATTTTCAAGTCAGGTACTTAACTAATCGGGTTTTTTATTCAAACTGAATACTTCCTCATTTTTTAAGCTTGCATCAATTTTGTTTTGTGTTGTTATTGACAGAAACTTGGAGACATACTGCAAATGGCTTTTGGTGGACGGTACATTATTGTAATGATGGCACTCTTCTCCATCTACACCGGGTTGATATACAACGAATTCTTCTCTGTTCCGCTTGAACTATTTGGACCATCTGCCTATGGATGTCGTGATCCTTCATGCAGGTGGTTATGAGTGTATAATTTATTCAACATATTTATTTTTTTCCATGCTAATTGGACACAATATATATGTGTATTGTTTATTATTTTTTTTTCAGGGATGCTTCTACAATAGGTTTAATTAAAGTGCGAGGTACATATCCATTTGGTGTGGATCCTAAATGGCATGGTACTCGGAGTGAACTACCATTTCTTAACTCTTTGAAGATGAAGATGTCTATTCTACTGGGAGTATCTCAGATGAATCTTGGAATTATATTAAGTTACTATAATGCAAAATACTTTGGAAACAGCATAAATATCTGGTAAGAGAGAAATAATGCTTTAGTCGAGATGTGGTTTGTCGCTAATGCATATAGTGGTGACTGTTTGGTTTACTATTGTTTCAGGCACCAATTTGTTCCCCAGATTATATTCTTAAACAGCCTGTTTGGCTACCTTTCACTCCTCATAATTATTAAATGGTGTACTGGATCTCAAGCTGACTTGTATCATGTGATGATATACATGTTCCTAAGTCCAACTGATGACTTGGGTGAAAATCAGCTCTTTGTTGGCCAAAAGTTTCTTCAAGTAAGAAATATCAAATTGGATTTGAATACCTTTTTTGGTTTGTTTGTTTAGTGATAATGACTAGTGCCACATCTAAATTGCACTGTTACTACTAGATTGCATTACTATTGTTAGCACTTGTCGCTGTACCATGGATGTTATTGCCAAAGCCCTTTCTCCTAAAGAAACAACATGAAGAAGTATATTCTAAACCATTATTTTGATTTGTTTGTTTTTTGTTTATTCTTTTTATACTCCATTCTAAGTTTGGTTAACATGCTTCCTCAGAGGCATCAAGGTCAATCTTACTCTCTGCTCTACAGCATAGAGGACAATCTTGAATCAGAGTCACATAATATTCCCCATGGCCATGACGAGTTTGAGTTTAGCGAGGTTTTTGTGCACCAACTTATACATACAATAGAATTTGTGCTTGGTGCTGTGTCTAATACAGCTTCATATCTTCGTCTGTGGGCCCTCAGGTAGGTGGTTGAAAATGTTTGATGCCACTGAATTTTGGTTATGGTGCATCGAAATTCAACATGGATATAAGCATACTGTTCCCTACATATATGGTCGGTATTGGCTCAATTTGGAATACAATTTAGGCTTTGATAAATTGCAATTCATAGATATTAACAATGAATAGGTAAAGGTCCAATAGACTTTGGAGTCTTGTAAGTCTTTAGGAAATAGTAATAAAAGAAACCTCACGTACTAAATGTGTTTGCAAGTTTGTAGAAGGAATACACTGGAAAATTAGACGTGTTACTAGAGAACTTTAAATTATTATCATAAGTAATTCCAGTAACTTCACATATTAAATGCATCTACAAACTTACCTATCATTAAACGCAACCGAAAACACTTTTCGTCTTGATTAGATTCACCTATCAAGGCATTGGTCAACGTTAACATGTTTGTGTAATAGCATTCTTAAAAAAAACTGATCATTGGCTTTGAAGTAGAAACCTTAATGTTGATCTCTTGTCCTTTGTCTCAACAAGTTTCAAGATTCTGCCTTTCATTCTTTTCTTTCAAGGATTGGTTGTTTGGAAATTCTAATGAGGGTAGTTTAGTGACATTAAAACTGATATGGTTTATTGCTGCCCATCCATTAGTTGCAGCTACTTGTAGTTATATTTGTTTCCTATTATATGTGCATCATACCCATTCATTTTAACTTCTTTTTTGGTTGTCGGTCTTGTTCAGTCTAGCCCATTCAGAGTTGTCAAGTGTCTTCTATGACAAAGTTCTACTTATGGCGTGGGGGTAAGTTCTTTTATTTGTGTTATGTAAGTGTTGGGCTATTAAGAAAATTTATTTGACATCTTAAACACCCTTTATGTTTGTTTGACACTGATGCAGGTTTAACAATATCGTTATTCATATAGTTGGCATTTTTGTTTTTATATGTGCAACTGTTGGTGTGTTACTGCTTATGGAAACTCTAAGTGCTTTCTTGCATGCTTTGAGACTTCACTGGATAGAGTTCCAGAACAAATTTTATGAGGGAGATGGTTACAAGTTCTTCCCATTTTCATTTGCATTACTTACTGATGAGGATGAACTCTAGTTGCCAACTATTAGATAGTATGTATAGAAATATGTAATCTTACCATAGCTTGTCATGTCTTGTGCAAGAAGCAATCCCTTACATGTCACCCAAATTGTAGTTGTATCATTTATCCATGTTGCCTGTTTCTGTTAAAGAATGGCGTGGAAACAATTTGTCATCCATAAATCTTTCCTGTATATTGAACATTATATCTGTTGTCAAGCTTGTAGTTATGGAAAGGCGACAGCCTCCATTGACTGATTTAATCATTAACTTCAAGTTTGAGGTGTATTTCGTTAGTTAAGAAAGCATTTGACAAGACTATTGTGTATAGTGTAATTGTAAATTGCCCCTAAAACTCCATGTTTGCACTTGTTAATTATATAGTTGATTCATCAAATTCAAATTACATTCAGACCACATAGTCATGTTAAATTGCTTGGGTGGACTATTTATTACTAGCATCATGGGACATTAGTGAGTTCAGCAACTGTGCTCCTGATATACAGGCACCCTCTTGGTTAGCAGGTTTTGAGTCAAGGTACACTGAGCTATAGCCCGTATGGTACAAGGCAATATTATTTCATACTGAAATTTCGATGCCTATTTATCACAATTGCCATAAATATTGATAACTGTACTAGGAAATCTGCAGCAAGAATTACAGAATTTCATAATAAAGAGTGGCATAGCAGCTTCCTGTTGTCCACAACAGTAAATTACACCAATTATTTACATAGAATAGCCCAATATCATAGCCACGAACACATTCTTTTTATATTTAATGGCTAGATGTAGGAATAGCAGATACGGTCGATGCCATTGAATCCACCCCACATACATTGCGACCTCTGCAGATCTTGTAGTATCCGTTCTCTCCCCAGTTCTCACCCCATGAGTTCTTTATGATCCAGTAAGGCTTTTCCTTCAACCGAATGGGAGCATAAGCACTAGCGCCATAGCCCACTAGTAGAACACCATGATCCAAATGCTTGCCACAGATATATGGGCATGAGACGCCGCCAATATATGTTTGCATAAAGACTGCATTGATACCAACTGTACCATGCAAAGCACAAGTCAGTATTTCTCATTCTGGCTATTCGGTCTATATGTTCTTTTAAAAAATGAGATGATCAATCAATCCTATAGATACTTTTAAAATTCCTCTGGTGTGAGGGGGCAGGGGATAGGGATGTTATGGAGCCATGCCTGTTGAAAAACATAAAATAAGTTACCTGCAAGAGGACCATTCTTCACCAGGTTTGCAGCAATTTGATCTTCATCGAGGGAAACCACACTAAAATTCGATACGGAAGCAGCAATTTTGCTCTTGTCAAATTTGCAGGGGCCACGATCTCTTCCAGTGTAAGGATAGTCCTCTTCTCGCACTAGTCCACCAACCTTGAGTGTGTACTCGAATGCAGTGGTCATCAACCCACCATTACAACCAGAGTCACATGCTCCACGTTCTTCAGGATCACACTGAGAAATTTATAGACATTAGCTCATGAATGCTTTTAGAAATGCTATACCAGAACAGAAATGCTATACCACGTCCTATGAAAGATAGTGAATTGGTACACCATTTCTTCCATATTGGGTAATCTGTATAAGTTTGTAAACACACTAGAGACAAATTGGTGAATTTATCAACACAATCAGCAATCTCAAGCAGAAAAGAGGAAATGCTCACTTTAGTGCCTGACATTATAACCGTGAGTCACTTTAATTCCTGAATTTTATTTTAAATTATTTTGGTCCCTGAAAGTGTGGACCGTGAATCATGTTAGTCTCTCACCTCAATTCTATTTGTTTGATTTTAGATTTGTGCTTATGGGTCCCATTAAGTTCCATGTAGGCACTAACAGGTCCTACATGATGTGGCATGCGTGGGAAGAGTTCAAATTGGTCCTTGAAACTTTGTTATACAAGTCAAATCGATCCCTATCCATCCCATCAATATTAAAACCCTAAGTCCCTAATTTGAATCTCATTTTTCTGCCACCCTTCTTCCTCCTTCTTCCTCTCCCATTCAAAACTCTCACAGCCACATGATCTCACATTAAGAATATAGGAAATGCAAAAGAACCATTCCAATGTGAATCCCACCCTATGATCCAACATCCCTCAAATCGCATACACCATTAGCTAGAGGCACTTCTTAACATGGCAGATATTAATTTATTATTCACAATGATCTCTCTCCCAAAGCCTAACCATTAGATAGAGAGGTGTTTCGACAGATAGGGCTTCCTGTTTGCAAGGCTTGGTCTCTCATATGAATTTATAATCCCAGCATCTTTTGACAACAATCACATGTGATACAGACTTGTATAATACTTCAGTCTTCAGCAATGGCCCAAACACAAATACAAAGAATATTCTCATTTTGGTTCTCAGGATTCAAGGTCATGATACAAATACGTGTAATTGATGATGGATGAGAGCCGACAGGTGGGAGGAAGCAGAATAGAGATGGAATGGAGTCGAGAGGCGACGAGAAGCGGAAGCTAAATCGGAAGTGAGAGCCGAGAGGTGAGGGGAAGGGGAAACAAAAGTGAAGTGGCTTGAGAAGAGAGTCAGGATACGAAAGTCACAATACAGGGGGAAATCACGGTCAACGTATCAAGAGAGGAAATAGTTACCTCATGATCACAATCCACAAGCTGTTGCTCACTAAGGCTCACTAGCTCTCCAGTCGCCAGAAAATGAGCCCCTTCCAACGCTCCTGTTGTGCTGAACGACCAACACGACCCGCACGAGCCCTGATCATCGTCATAACCAATCATTCCCTCAATTTAATCGCACCAATTTCCCCATTTAAAAAGATAAGAGTAAAAAGCAAGAACAACACTTAGCAAAAAAGAATATCATCAACGAATGATTTTACACACACACAAATATATATACATGCCTGGTTCTTGACTTTAGTGACGGCTCCATGGTCGCGCCAATCGAAGTCTTTAGGGAGATCGTTGGTAGGGAGAATCGGAGCGTTGTGAGCGTCGGAGGGAAGACGAAGGGGCTTAAGACCGAGAAACTGGCGGCGGAACTCTGACGGCGTGAGATCGGAGAACTTAGTGACGCCGTGGACGGCGGAGGGGTCTAGCTTCTGGTGCGACTTGGCTCGGAGCAAGTTGTTCTTGAACACGCCGAAGCGGTAGTCGTGCTCCTCCTTTGTGGCGTAGTTCCTGCCGAACCTGGTCTTGAAGGAAGAGAAGTGGTGCTCCGCGTTCAGCAAGTGGTCCTCGCCTTCGTCCACCACTTGACGGATCAGAAGGTTGTCGTCATCCTCGATCTCCTTGGCGATTACGGCGGTTGCAGCGGCGGCGGAGAGGATGAGAAGGAGGAGAGCCCAGACTGAGTGGCTAGCCATTCGAATTTGGGGGAAAGGAATGGGAAGAGAATGATGGATGAGCTATATTCTATGGTTGATTCCCAGACTATACAAGTATATAGTAAATGGATATGGCTAATAGGGTCTCGACACGTGTCTCCGTAATATTGGGGTCGCTTGTTTAGTTTTTGAGTGCACTCATCGCCTAACGAGTATGGCTTGGCCATCTTCTGTTCTTTCCTTTCCTTCAGCTTACCCTTTCTATTTGGATGATCAATATCCTCATGATCTTATGAAGGACAAGACAAAATAGAAGAGTGATGATTGAAGTTCTAACTTTTCATCTATTACTCCTTTTAATCATTTTTAATTATATCCTTGTTATCATTTCAAACAAATAATCAATGAAATTTTAAAAAATGTATGATTGAAAATATTAAAAAAATTAATAAACTTAAAAATATTCTTAAAAAATGACTCACACGCTACTTAACACATTTATGAAGAATAACTTATATAGAGACAACATAATATTTTCACTTCTATGAAACATTTATTAGAATAATTTCTATTTTAAATTAATGAGGTTAAACACTCCAAATTAAAAGAGAAAAGAAATAATGATAATTATGTAAGATAAATTTGAGACAATCATAATCACAATGATATAAGTTTATTATTGTCATGCCTCAACTTAGGACGTAACTGCACGTCGGGTTGTTGCCCTGCAGAAGTACTGACATGATATACTAAACATGTATAAAATACAAATGATAAATAAATATTGGTTAATTCATTAATTAATAACTGATAACTATTTACATATATTGAACTGAGATATAAATAAGTTACAAAATAGTAATAATGTCTGAACTAATATGCATAAAACTATAATGAACCCAGCCCTAGGTGTCTGGAGCATGACTGTACTACTCGGTAGTCCAAACTGCTTAGCAGAGCTTACCACTGAAATCTAGAATCCTCTCACTAGACGAGGGAATCGTTCTCACCAGCCTCAACCAAATTTGAAAATGTTTTGACAGATGGGTGAGTTGTCAATTCAGTAGTGGATACCTCGGTACCGCTCAATTAGCACATACTGCATATAATGACATATAGATACACATATACATATACTAAAGGAACAAACTAATAAATGAAATATAATTGAGATATGAAAGGAACTGAAATAAATTGCATACATTGAATATACTACATATACTGAATAAATTGAATAACTGAGTAAACTAAATAACTGAGTAATTTGAATAAACTGAATAACTGAATAAACTGAGATAGCTATTGGCAAACATAATTGCTCAATGTATGTATGCCCACATCCCTTGCGGAGGGTAGTTCCGGTACGCACGCAAACCTAAGTCTGAGGAGCCTTGTGCTCAGGGTCTAGTATGACACGCATGCCACAACTGAGGAGCCTTGCGCTCATATCTGTCTATTGTTGGGTGTGGGCGATGAGATCGTAGGACCCCGTACTGTTCTAGGTCATCTACCATAAAATCTACTATTTGTGAAGTCTTTTAGGGGACAATCTTTGATTACTCAAGTTGTTAAGGTCTAAAGCTATTGATTATGACAAGTGTGTCCTATTTAATTAGTCTTTGTTTATCAATCCGACTCAAGGACTAACGTCCCACACTCAAGACAGGATTCCCAAGTAAAAGAGGTGCATTACAAACGGACATCTTAAGTACCAAGTCTTGCCTTAGCCAGAACCTGCTCCTTGTTAGAGTCCATGCCTTAACTAGAGTCTTTATTTTAAGTCTTATGTAAAAGCCTAACATCTCTAAGGGTATCATGCTTAAGGGTTTTGGGTTTTTGTCTTACCATAGCATGACATAATATTTACTGAGCATATATACATATATATTTGACTAAGAGTTTGACTAGCTACTAGCATGTTATAAATTGTATAAACATCTAATAAATCCCTAGCATGTGATAGCACAGTTGACTCTATTGATAGACCGCCGAAGTGAGACCATCGACGTACTGGGACCACCACTCACCTGGAATGTCGCGAAATGGAGGAACACTGGCACTGGGGGTTCCTAACAGCGTGGTGTTAGCACCTAGAAAGCCAACCGAAACCACCATAAGAAACGCATAAAACAAAACTTTAAACTGATAGGCCCCATAATAGTGATTCTAGCATTGCTACGGCATTATAGCATTGCCACGGCGTCCTGAGGACCATCGCAGGTCACCACCAACACGGCAGTGGCGCCGGAGCCTACTACCCTAGGCCATCCTAAAAGAATGAATGGTTACCCACCTAAGAGGGAGAGAAGAGTTGAGTAGAACTCGTTCTAATAGGGAAGAGGAGTCTGAACTTTGAGTGAGTTGGAATGGGGGGAGAAGGGCTCTATATATAAGCGAAGAGGTGGCCAAAGGAGCGGGTCAGGCCCCCCCAAAAACGCGAAACCAACGTAAAAATGTGAAGTTGTATCGGAGCATGTCTCGCGCAAGTTGATGCAAGTCTCGCGCCAGACCCCTCTTGTTCCTACAAGGGGGTGCTACAATTGTAGTAGGATCCATAATAAACTTTAAACTTTTGTGTACATTGTTAGGAAATTGTATTTCCTTAATCTATTTTGTGGGCTATATATATATATAATTATGAATATAATCATATTAACTATTTTTATGACTTATAATATGTTGGTCTCACTTATGTTTAATGAAATTAAATAAATGAATAAGTCAAACAACTTTATTGGTTTCGACCTAAAATAGGTAATACTCGTTCCGCCTATTTTTGTTGGGCTTTTAGGGTGGTTTTATAGGAATCACTGCCAATTATAAATAGGTAAGGAGGATTTTGGTCCCCAACACACCAAAAATCGCTTTGCAGTCTCCTTCCTCATCAAAAGAGTTGCACTCAAGCCCCAATACGAATACAAAGATTTTGGTTGAGGAAGACCAAGAACCCAACATTCGTACATCGATCATTTATATGGATTCAGATATGCTTCCGCATGTTTGGCATATATCCTTCTTATTGATTTAACATAGATGCTCTTAGGGTCATAAAATTAAGATTTTCTATCAAGTGGTATCAAAGCCATCTATGGTTGAATCTTTAAGAAATTATTTATTGTTTCGTTGATGTTTACCTGTGCTGCATTTTAATTCTTTTGCGTATAATGGAAATTAGATTTGTATTTCTCTGTGTTACGTTTGTTTCTCCTAATTCCCAAAAAAAAAAAAAGAGAGAGAGAGAAGCTGATCGCAAGTAGCAGTAGCTAGTTGGCTCTTATGTGTATGAATCAATGAATATTTCTTATTATTTGTTTATGTGATTGAACAAGGTCAATTGTTGAGGATTAGTGTAAGGGAAATACTACTTATCTTTGCAGAAATCAGTTGGGTAGAAGGATTTAAATTGAATCCATAATTGATTCTTACTTTATAAGGCTCAATGATTGATTCTTAATATTATGTTTGGTGATTGATTCAATCAATTTACACCATATTGATTTTGTTCATACACGCACACACATAATCTCTGATTGATTCTGGGGAACCTGTTTATGTGCATATATTCATATTTTATTTATTTATTTTTGGCTGTAACATATATTAACGTGAGGTAATTGCATAAATGTGGATCGATTGGTGTATGATGCTTACTATGTTTAAGGTATTTGGGTAATAAAATGATGATGATGATGATGATGATGATGATAATACTAATAATAATTAATGCTTATTATTTATGCGAATAATAATCGGCTCAAAGGAAGTTTATTATTTGGTCAAATAATAAACATTAAACCTTAAGTTTATTCTCTATTTAATTATGCGAACACTAATCGGCCCAAAGGAAGATTATTGTTTGGCCAATTTATAGAAAATATATGTGGTAATAAATAGGTTGCAAATTCTCATGTGTCCATGTGAACATTTAGTCGATTCAAAGAAAGACTAAATGTTTGACATGATTTTTTTTGACAATATTTGATTACTACAATGAGAGTACCACTTACAATTAATTTTTTTATTCAAAGATTGAAAATTAATGTTGTTCTAAGTATCTCAAATATGGATTTTCCCATAGGTCGTACTAACGATAATTGTTTATTTTTTGTTCTGGATTCAGTTGCTATGGCTTTGGCTACTAATGTTTCTGCTCAAGTTAGCAGTATCCCTATGCTGAATGGTACAAACTTTAATGTTTGGAAGGATGCTGTGGAAATTGTCCTCGGTTATATGGACTTGGACATTGCTCTTCGGGAGGACAAACTCACTTTCATTGCGGAAAATGCAAATGAGGTTAAGATAGAGAAGTGGGAGAGGTCCAACTGAATGAGTATTATGATCATGAAGCACTTCATTCCTGAAGAGTTTCGGGGCTCTATTATTAAGGATAAAATTACTAAAAAGTTCCTAAAGGACGTTGAGCAATTCTTTGCCAAGAATGAGAAGGCAGATGCAAGTAACCTTCTGGAAAAACTTGTCTCCAGGAGGTATAAAGGCAAGTGGAACATAAGTGAGTACATTATGGAAATGTCTCACATTGCATCAAAATTGAAAGCACTAAAGTTAGAGTTGTTTGAGAACTTACTCGTGCATTTCATTTTAATTTCTTTCCCTGCACACTTTGGGCAATTCAAAGTGATTTATAACACTATGAAGGACACTTGGACCTTAAATGAGTTGATATCTCACTATGTGCAAGAGGAAGAGAGGTTGCAACGTGACAAGACTTAAAATGCTCACATGACTTCCTCATCTCAGTATAAGAGAAAGCATGATGCTGCTACGGTTGCATCTTCTCAGTAGAAAAATGTAAAGAAACAAGATAGGGTCTTAATCTGTTTCTTCTGCAAGAAGTCAGGACACATGAAGAATGATTGTACCAAAAACGTCGCTTGACGTGCAAAAAAGGTATGATTTTCGCTTGTTTATTCTGAAATTAATTTAAGTTTTGCACTTATGGATACTGGTGGGTGGATTATGGTGCTACTACTCACATAAGTATTACCATGTAGGGTTGCCTGTGGAGTCGACTGCCAACTGATGTTGAAAGGTTCATCTATGTGGCAGACGGTAATAAAGTTGCAGTAGAGGCTGTATGATCTTTTCGATTATGTTTTAAGACTAGATTATATTTGGATTTATTTGAGACATTTTATGTACAGTCTTTTAAGCAGATTTTAATTTCTATTTCTCGTTTGGACAAGTCACGTTATCAATATTCTTTCAAAGATAATAAAGTTAGTATTTTTCAAAATTCAAATATTATTGGTTATGGTCTTTTAATCGATAAGGCGTATAAGTTTGATTAAAGCTTTTCCAACAAAATACTGCAAACAAGGTCAACAGGTACAAAACGAAAATTAATTGAGAATTCTGCCTCATTATGGCATAAGTGTTTAGGCCATATATCTAAACAGGGAATTCAGAGGGTTGTGGTGGATGGCATTCTTGAACCCATAGATTTAACAGACTTTCAAGTTTGTATCAAGTGCATCAAGGGGAAAAGAATAAATGAAAGAAAATTAGGTGTCAATAGAGCTGAGGATGTCTTAGAACTAATACATACTGATATATGTGGTCCATTCCCTATTGCTTCATGGAACGACCAATAATATTTTATTACATTCATAGATGACTACTCTCGTTATGGGTACTTACACCTAATTCATGAAAACTCCCAATCCTTAGACGTTTTTAAGTCTTTCAAAGCTGAAGTTGAACTCCAACTAGGAAATAAAATTAAGGTTGTCAAATCTGACCGTGGTGGTGAATACTATGGAAGATATGATGGATCAAGAGAACAACATCCTGGACCTTTTGCGCTTTTCCTAGATGAGTGCGAAATTGTTCGCAATACACCATGCCAGGCAAACCTAACATGAATGGTGTTGCAGAACAAAGGAACCAAACTCTTAAGGATATGGTGAGAAGTATGATCAATCATTGTTCCTTTCCTGACTCACTCTAGGGAGAAGCTTTAAAGACCGCAGTGTACATCCTTAACAAGTTACCAAGCAAGGCAGTTAATAAAACCATTTATGAACTTTGGACTGGCAAAAGACCTAGCATAAAGCATTTACACATTTTGGGATGTCCAGTTGAGAAGCGACCTTATAAGACACGTGAAAGAAAATTGGACTCAAGGACAGTTAGCTGCTATTTTGTTGGTTATGCTGAATGCTCACAAGGATACAAGTTTTACAATCCTACATCAAGGTCAATTTTTGAAATGGGAAATGCGAGATTTCTTGAGGATGTTGAGTTTGGAGGGGAAGGAAACATTAGGAATGTTGTTTTTGATGAGGAATCTATCACTGACAATGATCAAGTCTTCATACCTATTGTTGTTCAGGACACAGTTATAGAACAAGACAATAATAAGAATCCTCCTCAAATACAACCTATAGAACAAGCTCAACAACCTCAAGAAGTGCCATTAAGAAGATCTACTAGAGAAAGGAGAAGTATAATTTCGGATGTATATGTTGTTTACCTCCAATAACATGAGGATGGCATTGGTTTAATAGAAGATGACCCAATCAACTTTTGTTAAGCCATGCAAAGTTCTAATTCTCAAAAGTGGATTGATGCCATGAAGGATGAGATTAAGTCTATGAAAGACAATGACTTTAGGGATCTCGTAGAATTACCTGAAGGCGTAAACCCATTGGTTGTAAATGGATATTTAAAACCAAAAAGGATTCTATGGGTAATGTCGAGAGATATAAAGCTCGCCTAGTCACTAAAGGCTTTACTCAAAAGGAAGGCATATATTATAAAGAGACTTTTTCTCTAGTGTCTTTGAAAGACTCTTTTAGAACCATAATGGCATTGGTGACTCATTTTGATTTAGAGCTACATCAAATGTATGTCAAAACAACGTTTCTCAATGGAGACGCTGATGAGACAATTTATATGGTACGACCAGAAAACTGTGTCAGATGAATGAAGGTCTATGGTATGCCAACTAAAGAAATTCATCTATGGTCTCAAACAAGCATCTCGTCAGTGGTATCTCAAGCTTCACCAAGTTATTACCTCGTACGACTTTGAGGCCAATGTTGCTTA
Organism: Nissolia schottii; assembly: GCA_003254905.1. NCBI lineage: Eukaryota > Viridiplantae > Streptophyta > Magnoliopsida > Fabales > Fabaceae > Nissolia > Nissolia schottii. The sequence goes on along the minus strand of QANU01067165.1, from coordinate 653,722 downwards.
TGATTGTGTATACTGCAAGTTCAGTGGGAGTAAATATACATTTCTAGTCTTATATGTCGATGACATGCTACTTGCTAGCAATGATATAGGCTTGTTGCATGAAACCAAAAAATTTCTATCAAACAAATTCGAAATAAAAGATCTTGGTAATGCCTCTTTTGTATTAGGAATCTATATATTAAGAGATCGCTCTCGAGGTATTCTTGGATTATCACAAAAGAACTACATCGAAAAGGTTTTGAGTAGATATGGCATGGAAGACAGTAGACTAGCAGACACACCCGTGGCCAAAAGAGATAAGTTCAGTCTCAACCAATGCCCCAAAAATGATCTGGAAAGGACAACGATGCATGAATAACCATATGCATTAGCAGTAGGGAGCCTAATGTATGCTCAAGTTTGTACTTGTCCTGGTATAGCATTTATAGTGGGAGTTTTGGGCAGATACTTGAGCAATCTAGGCTTAGACCATTGGATAGCAGTTAAGCGCGTACTGTGTTATTTAAAGAGAATAAAAGACTACATGCTCACTTATCTGAGATAAAAAAATTTGGAGATCATTGGGTTCTCTGACTCTGATTTTGCGAGATGCCAAGATAGTAGACGCTCTACATCAGGCTACATCTTTATGTTGGTGGGAGGAGCTGTTTTGTGGAAGTCTGCTAAACAGACTCTTGTAACTTCTTCGATAATGGCAGCAGAGTTTGTCGCTTGCTATGAGGCATCTCACCATGGTATGTGGTTGCGAAACTTTGCCACCAAGCTTCATGTGGTAGATGGCATTGAAAGGCCATTTAAGATTTATTGTGACAATAATTCAACGGTGCTTTACTCCAATAATAATAAGAGTTTGACAAAGTCGAAGCATATTGATATTAAGTTTTGATTGTTAAGGAAAGAGTTCAAGGGAAAACAAATTTCCATAGAACATATAGGAACAAAGTCTATGCTAGCAGATCTATTGACCAAGAGTTTGATACCTAAAGTCTTCCATGAGCACATTGCTCACATGGAGATCACTGATGGTAATATCTTGGTTTAGTGGGAGTTATTTTATACGCTATATGTTTTATGTCAGACATTGAATTGTTTCATTTTCTATAGAATAAAGCTGATGGTTTACATTATGTTATTTGCAACGAGTATATTGCAATTTTGGATTGATCTCGATAAAGTTTTAAAGTTGGACTAGTTGGAAATAGGCATGTATGAGATCTTTTTCATGTAATTTTCATGTTACTCATCCAAACTTGATCTATGTTATTGGGTATATCAATATGATGATCATCATGGTTCAGTCACGACTTTAATGTAATGAAAACTGTGGTAGTTCGATCACTAATATATGAGATGAATCAAATTGTTTAAGTAGTTAAAATAGCGTTCAAATGTGCACTTAAAGTTTATTTTGTGATATGATTATCTCGTGAAATATATATAGCCCAAGTGAGAGATTGTTAGGAAATTGTATTTCCTTAGTATATTTTGTGAGCTATATATATAATTATGAATATAATCATATTAGCTATTTTTATAACTTATAATACATTGATCTCACTTATGTTTAATGAAATTATATAAATGAATAAGTCAGATTACTTTATTGGTTTGGACCCGAAATGGGTAATACTCGCTTCGTCTATTTTTGTTAAGCTTTTAGGATTTTATGGGAACCACTGCCAATTATAAATAGGTAAGGAGGGTTTTGGTCCCAACATACCCGATCAAAAGAGCTGCATTCAAGCCCCAATAAGGATTCAGAGATTTTGGTTGAGAAAGACCAAGAACCCAACATTCGTACATTGATAATTTATATGGATTTAGGTACGCTTCTGCATGTTTGATATCTATCTTTCTGATTGATTTTACATAGATGCTCTTAGGGTCATAAAATTAAGGTTTTCTATCATACATCATTTGTAAAAAAAAAAATTGTCACAAATGACTCAAAAATAATGATGGCAGTGTGACAAGAGATAGGTTGGCCCAAAAGTTCTAAGTTCTCTAAGAGGGTTTGTTTCTTGAACTTGTAGATAAAGATTGAATTATCCATCAAGAAACTCATTCTTGCACCCTTTACAATGTTGTTTTCTTCTTTCGTTTTATGGGAGAGAAGTAGGCAATAAGGTTGGTTTGGATGACATCTCTAAAGTTTCATATGCTCGTGATTATATTTATTTCCTTTTTTCTTTTCTTGTTTACTTTAAATAATTACAGATCAACGACGTAATTTTGTCTTAGGTTGTGAGTGCTATAATATTTTTGGTCCTAATCATATGCAATATTTCTCCTAGTACCTCGTTGAAGCATAAGAGGGAATAATAGTAATGAAATAATGAACTTCATTTACCAGTATTAGATCTGTCAAAGTGTGAACTGTGAGCTAAGTCTAATCTGCTTCACTTTTCTTCCCATAAGTTTACCTGTAGGGTTCTTACTCAGGTGCCTTTGTGTTGAGATGGGTTTTAAAATCCAATCTAATTTGAATCTACAGTTAAATCACTTAAATGACTTTCATAAATCATTGATAGGTGGAGTTTGTACCCTATTTTATTATTCTATAATTGAACATTGTATACTAAAAATGTGTAATTTTAATGCTTAATTAATATGTTTTGCACATTATCCTCTTTTGTGAGAAATTGAGAAAAATGTAATTTTAAGCACTACTTTATCTTAGAAATTAATGTGTAGATTTCTTTTGTTCTTTTTTAATTTTCTATTTTAATTGCAGAAAATAAATTGTCAAGAGGATCATTGAAGATTTGAAAGAGATTTTATAAGATATAAATTTTGAAGAAGAGATTTGAAGAGAAGATTGAGACCAATAAATGCAAGATTAAATTCAAATTCAAAAAGATTTGGTCAATGATTTGCTGAGGATTTTTTAACATTGACTTTGCCAAGGATTTTACGCCAGGATGGAGGTTGAATCTTGATTTGACCTCAACTAGAAAGTTGTAGATCTATCTCTTAGGTTTAATTGAAGATTTGAATCACCTCAATCCGACATCTGTAGCCGAATTTATTGCGATTTTACTAACTATTGTGTTGAAAGTGCGGGATTTACTCCCACTTTGTGTCAATCCTCTACAAATAGATATCCTCTTTCAACAACTTCAAAAAGAACTTCATTCTCAACATCCACTTTTATTTTCTGCACTTTTTCCTTTTATTTTATGCACTTTAGGTTTATGTTAGTAGTGCTTAATTATTAGTTCTTCAAGGATTGTTGGAGCGCTCGCATTGACAACGCAAACTCTCAACTATTTGCGAATTTCTTTCGTTCTTTTATTCAGGTTTTGTTATTTCAATTCTCCATTATTTTATACTCTCTTCTTGTCTTTATTTATTATGAGCCTTTATCCTCCATCCATGGACGGGTAGTTTTCTTAATATCTTGCATGCCGTAACTCTACATTAGGATTAATTCGAGGTCTTGTGCTTAATGTTTATTCATGATTTGTTCTGCCCTTGATTAATAATATAGCGATCACATGTTATTGGTTAGGGTTAATTCCAGGTTGATAGATCTTGACGATTGTAAGATTTATTGATTTAGAATTTGGGAACTTTTTGGAGAATTAATTAGATTTAATTAGGTTGTGCAATTGAGACATAATTGATATGTGTTTTAAATGCTGAGATCTTAGTTTTAATTCCTGTATTAATAAATTCTTAGGGGATTGATGATCGTAGTCTCTTAAGTGAATTGCGTATTAATTAGAGATTTCAACTAATAAACAACATCTTCTCCTATGAATAATTAATTAGGAACCAATGACAATTAATCCTTGATCTAGAAACGCCGTATGCAGGATATTGTCTTTTATCATTGTTTATTTATTTGTTTTAATTTTTTTATTTATATTCATCAATCAAAACCCCCTTTTTTAATTGTAATTATAATTAGCTTGGAAATTACTTTCTTAGAGACGACCTAGGTTAGCCCCTGTACTACGTTTTTAGGGTTTTCTTAGTTTTATAAATTATTATTTGATCCCGCACTGAAATTAACGACGTTTTGGTGTGTGTCAATCATAATGAATATAAATTCAACCAATATTTAATGTTCTTTAGTTTACTAATTTGCGCCTTTGAGGATAAGATAAACTTAGTCTCTAATATCTTAAGTGATTCTTAAAAAAAAAAAATTAAATGTTGTTCTCATTAGTTTTATAAATTTTTTTAAAAAAAATTGTCAACAAAAATTAACAACGACAACATTTTAAAAATTTGAGAACCTATTAAGGCATAAAGACATTTTTTAATAAGTGATTAAGTTGCCTCTTACTTAACCCGTGATTTGACTAGTGATCTCGTGGCCACAGATTTTATTTTACCTTTTTCTGTTTTTAATGGCAAAAATAAATAGTAGAGCGTTTTGGGCCCATAAGGGCTCCAAAAAGTGGGTACAAGTGTAGGGGATACTAGGGGTGAAGGTACCACAAGAGCCCATTTGAATTAGACTAGGGTCCAAGTCAAATAAAATTGACTGGAGGGGTTATGTCGGTCTCAGTCTCAGGCTCACAGTTTGGTTTGTCAAATTGTTAGGGCGAAGAAGAGAGAGAGAGAGAGAGAGAGAGAGAGAGAGAGAGAGAGAGAGAGAGAGAGAGAGAGAGAGAGAGAGAGAGAGAGAGAGAGAGAGAGAGAGAGAGAGAGAGAGAGAGAGAGAGAGAGAGAGAGAGAGAGAGAGAGAGAGAGAGAGAGAGAGAGAGAGAGAGAGAGAGAGAGAGAGAGAGAGAGAGAGAGAGAGAGAGAGAGAGAGAGGGGAATAAGGGGAGATGGAAGAGGAGAACGGTCATGGTGGGAGTAGCAGCAGCTCGAACGTGGAGACTTCGAAGGCAGAGAGATCGGTGTGGCTGATGAAGTGCCCTCTCGTTGTTGCCAAGTCATGGCAGAACCATCCTCCTTCACATCCACAGCCCCTTGCTAAGGTCGTCCTCTCCATTGATCCTCTCCTCCCATCCGATGATCCATCTGCTCTTCAGGTACCGCCACTTCCCCTATTCCCCCCCCCTACTTTGTAAGCTCTTGCTTTGTTCTTAGATCCTGCTAAATGGTAATTCACTTCTCATGCCGTTTAAATCCATATCGGTGCCTGTTTATGATATAGTTCGTTGCTCTTTGGATTTCTTGACTTTTAGGTTTAGTTGCTATCAATCCTTTTTTTTTTTTTTATAAATTCGTGGCATGAAAATTATAGACCACCTGTGTATGCGAACAACAAGGGAAAAGAGGATATATTGAAAATGTGAATTGTAACTACTAATTTCAGAATGAGTTTTCAGCTGAAAATACTCTAGAGGGTAAAGTACAAAACAAAACATAAAAATGTGAATACTGAATTCTATATATTATCAATATGAGTTTAATTTCTATGTCTTGCCAATGTAAAAGAGTTTTACATGGTTGGATAATAGTCTAAAACTCCTTTTCATTGTCAATGTAAAAGAGGTTTACATGGGTTTGAGGCTAATCCAGTTTTTGATGGTAAAACTCTTATACGCCATTGACAACATATCGATCAATCAAACGTAATTGAAATATTATTAAGAACATGTGTGTGTTTATAAGTGTTGCTTGTACATGTATATATGTAGAAAAGCCCAATTTAAATTTAAGTACTGTTCTCAAGAATTTAAGTAAGGAAAGAGATTACCTGGAACCCTTATTTTGGGGGTGATAGAGGCCGGAATGTATTCTGGTTGGATATGTGCCTTGTTGAAGCTTTGGAGGGGATGCCTACAATGTCACTCTGGCAATCAAGTTAGGATGTGTCTGTTGTACAGCGTGTTCAATAGATAAAAACGTACCTCTTTGAGTTGTGGTATCTTATATTGTGTTGTTCCTAGGGCCGTTGAAGCTCCAAGACGTCTAGCCTCATCATGAGGGAGTTTATGTCAGAATATGTAACTTCTCAAGGCGACTCGAATGATCGTTTACTGTGATATGTATTTATTCTGTAATTCATATGGGTAACGGTTTGGTATTCGGGGCCGAGATCCTGAGGATTCTTTCCTTGAAGTTGGGCTGCGGTTTTGGACTTAGTCTTGTAGCCCAATTATGTTGGATTTAGTCCCTTAGATTTAGCACATAACAAGTACTAAGTTAACAAAATTTCTAAACAAAATCAAATTAATATGTCATATTAGTAATCGACATCCAACGCACAAAGAGTTAATAAGTTCATAAGTCATAGCACATATTATATCAAATAAAGACTAAACTAGAAAAAATCTAAAATAATTGGATTTGGATCCTTTTAAGTGAGATCCTCACTTTAGAGAGTAAAGTGAGGTAGGGGGTTTCACCCTTGGATCAATAAAGTGAGAAGTGAGACCCATTTTTTACTTTATTAATCCAAGGGTTAAACCCCTCACTTTACCTTCTAAAGTAACGGTATCCTTGTCCAAAATGAATCATTTATCCCCACTTCAAGTCCATTATCTTCATCATTAAGAATTGGAGAAATATTACCCTGCTTTCTTCCTCCCCTCCTTAAATTTCTTTATATATGGAGCAAACTAACAAGGGCAAGGGTTGTGTTGCATGGGTACTCCATTTTTTGATGGAGTACCTGTATGGATACGTTCCGGGTACGGGAACGCTGTGGGTACGCATAGTACGGTTGGCTATGTGCCCAAAATTTATTTATTTTTTTAAAAAAATGGGTACGGTTTTGGGTACGGCTGGGTACTCCTATTTTTTAAAACTACGTCGTTTTAGCCCAAAATAAAATAAAATAAAATGCTAACCTGGTGCCTCCGTCTGCCTCAGATCCCTTTTCCTTCGTTTTCCTTCTTTTTCCTTTTCGTTTTCCCTTTTCCTTTTACATGGTGCCTCCATCCGCCTCCAACCTTTGTCGCGCCTCTGACCTACGTCGTGCCTTTGTCGGTCGCGCCCTCTGTCGTGCCTCCGACATCCGTCGTGCCTCACGACCTGCCTCCATTCATGGTCCGTGACTTCTTTTTTTTTTTCTTCTTTTATTTCCCTTTTTTCCTTTTTCTGTTCTGCACTTCTATATATTAAATAAGCTTTGAGTATCTGTTCTGCACTTCCTTTCCGTGACTCCATTCATGTAATTGCACTCTTTGGATATCTCTCTTCTATATATTAAATAAGCTTTGGGTTTCCTTCTTTAAAATTAATGTTAACGTGTTTGGCGGTGTGCAAGTTTCGCATTTTACTTTCACTTTACCCTTTTGCCTTTTTTTTGTTTTTGCCTTATTTCCTTTTTTTTCCTTTTTCTGTTTTTTGTTGCTGTTTGTGATGATGGGGATGGGAATGATGAGATTGAAACTGTTAAATGTCCTAGTTTGATTGTTGTGTTGTTGTTTTGAATGTTTTGAGATGTAATGTTGAACAATTTAGCTTATTTTATCTTAAATTTAGCATGTTTTCTTTCAATTTGAGATGTAATGTTGAACAATTTAACTTTATTTAATGTTGAAATTGTTATGTTTCTTTTAGTTATCTTGTGAATTTTTTTTATTATATATATTCGGCGTACCCGTACCCCTGTTTTTCTAAAAATTTCATACCCCGTACTCGTATCCGTACCCGGTACCAGTACCGGTACCGTATCGTACTGGTACCCATGCAACGTAGTATAATACCTTGTTGGTTACTGGTGACAAACTGACATTGAGTTACCGAGCTTAGAAAACAAAGCAATGGAGGGCGTTGAGTAGAGCAACAAACTGTGTGGGCTGTGGAGGGCACAAAGCACCAAACTGATGGCGTGATGAGCGGGGGAACAGCGATGGTTGATGGAGGCAGTAGTATGGTGTGTTCTCTTATTAGGAGTGAGGGCAAAGCTCCTCCTGTTGCCCTAATCTAATGTTATATTGGGGTTAACCCAAGCTCAAGCCCGAAAAACCCATTAAATCAAAATGGTGCAGTGGCTCAAATGCATGAAAACACAAAATCGTTCCTTTTAAACACCTTTTTGATGATTAATGCTTTATCAATGCATTTTGGAACAATTTTACCCAAATTTGATTTTAGCCGACATCTAAAAACTAACAACTTTTTATATTATTTTGTGTGCTGAATCTCGTTTTTAATAACATTATATAAGTGAAATTCTTTGTTTGGAAATCTTATAAAACATGATTTCATTTTGAAATCTTTTGCGTCTAATCTGTGTCTATTTCTTTATAAATTTACTCAAATTTGAGTATTCTGATTTTTGTTTTGATTATTAGACAATTTTTTTCTTTGTTATTTTCCATAGGGATGTAAAGTAAGTTACTTAATTGAAACATGAAATTTTATTTGCAAATAAATTCTAATATTTTTTTTAGGCAATTAGTGTTCTTTCCTCTCTGTTGGGGGTTGGCCGTTTTGGGTCTCCAAGGTAGTGGCCAGTATTCTGGTTAGGCCAAATGTGCCTTGGGCAGGGTACTTGCAAGGAACTTTGACACTCAAGTTAACCAAGTAAATGTGTGTGACTGTACGCGTGTGTGTGTGTGTGTGAGAGAGAGAGAGAGAGAGAAGAAGGGTGGGGGGAAGGGGAGAGGATAACCTCTTGTTCATTGTGAGAGTTGGTTAAGTCAGTCAGGTTGGGCGAGATGCAAATGTATTGGTTGGACCGGCCTAGGTGAGTTGGAGGGACACAATTTGGATTGGCTGGGTAAGATCAACCTAGGTGAGTTGAAGAGAAACTAGTTGGATCAGTTAGAGGCATTTGGGTTGGGTCCAACTTTGGCTCTAGTCAAAGTCCAAATTCCCCCTCTGGCTCAAAGTGAGAGTGCTAGCATTCAAGTGATTGAGCCACATAGTTATGGATCGGTTTAGTTAACTCCTTGATGATGTCCACTTGATAGGTTGTAATCAATTCATTGAAAGTCACATCAATTGGGTTCATCGGATCTAATAGACTAACACATTGTAGGCATTGGGTCAAACCCATCATTCTGGTATGGTCCAATTAGTTCCAAATATAAATCAAATCTGATCGCCTTCATATCCTATTGAATGAGTGGTTATAATGTATGTTTCTGCTATTGTTCCATATGAATTTAATGATGGTGCTAGAGGATTGAGCTCTTGATTAATGTCTGCTGTTTGTCTTGATGTGAGATAATCATTCATTTTATAACTCTTCACAACTATGTCAGTTTACGATGGAGATGGCTGGCACCGACGCTGTGAATATGCCAAAAACTTATTCTTTGAATATGTTTAAAGACTTTGTACCTATGTGTGTCTTCTCAGAGACAAACCAAGGTGAGAATAGTAACCTCGGCTTAATGGAAGTTGTAGCTCTTATTTTTTGGTGGTAATTTCAAATTTATCCATTGTTGGAGCAAGACCATGGTGCATCTGCATTTCTGTACATCTAACTTTTTGTAGATTATGTAATGCTTAGGTTATTTTTTAATATCTTTTTTTTTTGACATCATACTTTACCAATTAGATTGTTATGTTGTCTTCAGGATTATGGTTTGAGAATTGCGTTATTGTTGAATATGTTGTATTTTTTTGGTACATGAGCAAAGGAGAAGGAAAACAGAAAACAGTTTCAACTTATCTATGATTTGAGAATTGTGTTATTGTTGCATATGTTGTATGTTGTATTGATGATTATTAAGGTAATTATGTTAATGATATATTTTTGTGTATTGTATTGATATTGGTTTGAGAGTTAAGCACTACTGTAGTGTGATTGCTAATTAATGGAGGTTTTTTTTTTAATTGGTTATTACTTTTCTCGATTTTTGAGAATTATTTTACTTTACACAAAGTAAAAGAATTAGTATAAACTAGTGGGTATCTTGTGCCTTGCAAATTTATGTTCTTCAATTCAGCTAGAGTTTAGGAAATATAGGTTAAAAGATTCTGCTAGAATTTAGGTAAAAGTAGATTAAAAGATGAAATATACTTGAAATTGAAAATGAGGATGTGCTTAGTTAGATTGAAAGATTGTTTAAAACTTTAAGAATGAGTAGTTCAAAAGGAAACATGTTTTTCAATTATTATTATTATTATTATTATTATTATTATTTTTATGTTTGAGAGAGTAAGATAAAAAATTAAGCCTCTCAAGTAAAAGGAGTCAAATTTTCTAGATAACAGCATTGTAATTGGGAAAAGTGGGAAACCCTCCCAACTTTATACCCGAGGGTAAATGGGGAGGGTACTGGTAAGGTACCCTGCAATAATGTGATGTTTATGTTGAGATGGAACTATTGGAAGACAAAAAGTTAATCTGAGATGGAAGGTCCTTGAATTTAAGCAATGAAGCCATTGTTTAATGTTAGTAATTGGCTAATAGCATTGGTAAATAGTAATGTTCATTCACCCAAAAGTTCATTGTGCAATGTTGGCACTGTAGTCATCACTGTAGTTTATTAGGATTGGCCATTTTGATTGCATAAATGAAAGATTTAACATGAGTAAGTGCTGGTACCTTCAAATTTCATTGTTAATTCTAAAGTAGTTTCTGATGTGATGTGGGAAAAGGGATAGCAGTGAATTGTGGTATATTTAATAATTCAAAGTGGATAAATAGTAAAGAGAGTTGTCAGTTTTGATATTAGCTACCTTAGGCCAGGTAACAGCTTTTATGTTTATGACTTTATGTTAGGTGGCAAGGTTGCAATGGAAGGGAAAGTAGAACATAAGTTTGATATGAAGCCCCATGGCGAGAACATTGAAGAGTATGGTAAATTGTGTCGTGAGAGGACAAACAAATCCATGATTAAGAATCGACAGATACAGGTAGTGTTTCATGTTTAGTGTTTAATTGTTCCTAAATAGTTCTTGCAAGATATCTGTTATTAGAAAAATTGATTTTCTGGTTCCCTTGATTCATTTGGAAGGTTATTGACAATGATCGTGGAATTCTAATGAGGCCCATGCCCGGAATGGTTGGTCTAGTGTCATCCAACTCAAAGGTAACCGATCTTGTATACTTTGTATGATCAACTGTATATTTTACATGCTTCTAATCGACTCTATAGGAGTAACATTTGCTTATATGAAATTCTGGGCATATTATGTGTGTTTTTACATTAATGATATATTAATGATTCTAAAATATACTAGCCACAGTCATAAGTGTTATTTCGGATATGATACCATTGTAAATTGACGTAATAACAATGCAAATTCATTGGAGTAAGACATAATTTTTGTTCAAAGAAGAATGTTTTGGTCCTTAAAATGTGTACCCATGCATAGTAAAATCTGTTTGTTTTTCTCATACTTATGAAACTTGCGCAGGATAAGAAGAAGACACAGCCAGTAAAACAGACTGATACTAAGAGAACAAGAAGAGATAGAGGAGAACTGGAGGATATAATGTTCAAGTTATTTGAAAGACAGCCTAATTGGGCCTTGAAGCAGCTAGTCCAAGAGACTGATCAACCTGCTGTATGTCCTCTGGCTTTCTTTCTTTTTTTTTTAGTTTATTTTTGTGGGTATGCATTGGGGGAGTATTTTCACAACCACGGTTTATGCCGTCATTTAATCACTGGTTTTCTAGCTTGACGTTGGGGTTATAGTATATTCATATATTCATATGTTTTGTACTATGTATGCCTTCGCACTCAAGCTCAGTTGGTCCATTGCGTCACTATTTATTTATTTATTTTTTCCTTCTGCAGCAATTCTTGAAAGAGATCCTGAATGAATTGTGTGTATACAATAAAAGAGGTGCCAATCAAGGAACTTACGAGCTGAAGCCTGAATACAAGAAATCTGTTGAAGATACAACTGCCGAATGAGTGCTATGCTATGTTCCTTAGACACTAATTCCCCTAAGTCTCCCCTAAAGAAATCAGTGAGGAGATGAAAGTCGCCCTTCTCTTTTGTTGAGGAGGGTAAATAGGTTGATGGAAAGGCCAATTAATACAAAATAACCAGCAAAATGTGTAACTGAAATCTGAAGCATATTCCGTTTATGATTTCCTTTTTTTTTTTTTTTCTACCGGACCATGAAATATTTCATTGAAGGGCTTACGGTCAGGGATAAATCAATGAGATGTTGCCGGCTTATGTTTGAATATATATATTTGTGGGTTAATACCCTATTTGGTTTTTATGCTTTACATTGTTGTCATTAAGGTCTCTTAACTTTAAAAAGTGATAGGTTAGTCATTAGTTGCTTTAAGTAGTTCTTGTGCATTCATAATATTACTCTAAATAGTTTTTGAACAATTTATTTCTTTCTTTTTAGGACATGGAATAAGGACTAATAAGTCTAATATTTGTGAATTTCAAGGACTAACTTGTTATTTTTTAAAGTTGATAGATTAATTATAACACAATTGTAAAGTTTAAGACCAATTAAGATATTAAACTTATAAGTGCCCTATACATTTAGATATTCTATTTTCTGTGGGTCTAGCTATTTCTTTTCTATTGTATATGTTGCTGGGATGCATGACCCAGATCTCTTGCGTGGGAGAGTTCAATGGCCCTAGCGGTGGGCTTTTAATTTTCTCTTGAAACCATTATAGTCCAATATTAAACGGCAATTGGCTGATAATAGAGAAGATCAAAAACAAAAATGACTGGCAGGGCCTACTTCCTTATTTGGTTTCCTGTGGAACAAATATTACCGTTAATAATATTAATTGAATCATTGAATTACGATGAATTTTGCAACCTGTAATTAACCAATTTGTCATGAACAGTACTTCAATATGACAAAAACCAGTGTCATTTTCTTCTATGATGTTGGCAGCTGCTTAATTTGGTCCAGGCAACAAAAAGCAGAGGCAGAAGTGTGTAATAGAAGGAAATCAAGCATCGATGTATATCGGTTGAAATTTGGACTAGAGTATAATGCACTAGTCCAAGTAGTCAGCATCAATATTAATAATATCAACGCAATAAGGATTAGATATCTCTTTCAGGATGTGATCAACAACTATGAACGGCACAAGATTATTAGATCTGTGTTTTCTCTGCATGGAGTTGGCCTTTAGCCTGCCACTAAATCAACATGTATATCTGCAATTCGAAAGATACCATGTTATTGTGCTTTGTTTTTCTCAAATATGATCATTATGTGTGCGTACAATCACATCAGCCGAATTGTAAAACATCATTCTCGAGGAATCTTCCTTGTATTTTGGTACGCCATGCATGTTTCATATGAGGTTTACTCACATAGTTTCAATCAATTAAACGAATCGTCTCTTTTATAATTTAAGATTTTAGAATATCTACTTAATTCACATCCTAAGAATATCTATACAGGGGAGGGCTCAACTCTAAAACTTCATCCCATAATAATGTGGGACTCTACAAGAGGACACGCACATGCTCATGATTAATCAAGTGGAGTTTTGAATGTGAACATGGAGCTGAGACTATATAGCCCTTGTGAAGCACGAATGGTCACCCTCCCCTCACCATCATGCGTCTTCTATCGTGCAATTCAACTAGGAATCTTCTTTGTCAGCTTTAGAAGATTTTTGCAAGCACCTTTTTTTTTTTTAGTTTACCCCACAAAGATTCCAATGCAATCTATCTTAATATTAAGCAAAAGATATCAACTTCAAGTATAGACCATGTGTGGTGGGTGTTGGTGGGTTGGGTGTCCCAATTTGGGACCCTTCCACTACCAGATATTGTCACTTTAAAGATAACTAGAGTGGACAATGGAGGGCAAGTTAATTTGTCACTCCCATGAACGTGGATTCCAAACGCGGCATGCCTAACAAATGGAGAGAGAGAGACGTACGCATTTAATTAATTAAATAGATCACGAATTCATGGTTTTGAACGGGCAAGTTTTAGCTTTATTTATTTATTTTTTCAATTATGCTACATGTACACCTCAAACTCATACACCATACATACATCCGTATTAATATACGGTGGACCCCCAAAATAACCGCTCACTAGCCTCTCTCTCCCACTCTCGCTCCCTTGCGCATTGCGCGTCCCATACACGCGTATCCTTCAAACTTTCTCTTTCTTGCCTCAGAAATAAGGATTGAACATAGCAAACTCTCATCCCTCTCTTCAATCTCTTTTCACTCTCATCAACTCTCTTCGATCTCTCTTCACTCTCGTCTCTCTTCTGTAAATTGATTGTGCTCACTGCACAAATATGTAGCAAACACAATCACAAATTGGTAACTTGAGCACCAAACTCCTTTTGTTCACTGCATTCACATCAGCCTCAATTAATTCACGAGATTTCATGTCCTCTGATTCATGTTCACCAATATACCTCTAGGTGTAAAGATTGTGAACTTATTTATGTTTAAATAAAATCATAGTGTTGTATGTAATGTTTGTGCATATGGTCATATAATGCTTGTGCACATTGTCATATAATATTTGTGCACTCAAATCTGATATCATATTTTGTAAACATACTTAATTATACATCCAATAATATGCATATATGTAAAGTTTATGCATTAGAATGTATAAAAATGTGTGTACACATGTATGTGAACTAATTTTTATAAAATTTGTCCACTAAAAATGTATAAAGATTGTGAACTTATTTATGTTTGAGTAAAATCACAGTGTTATACACAAGTGCATAATGTTTGTGCATAAGGTCATATAATGTTTTTGCACATCGTCATATAATGTTTGTGCGCTCAAATCTGATATCATATTCTGCAAAGATATTGAACTATACATTAAATAATATGCATATATGTAAAGTTTATGCATTAGAATGTATAAAAATGTGTGTACACATGTATGTGAACTAATTTTTATAAAGTTTGTCCACTAAAAATGTATAAAGATTATGAACTTATTTATGTTTGAATAAAATCACAGTGTTGTACACAAGTGCATAATGTTTGTGCATAAGGTTATATAATGTTTGTGCACATCGTCATATAATGTTTGTGCACTAAAATCTGATATCATATTCTGCAATATTACTTTGTGCACTCCACTCAAATATCATATTCTACAACAGACATCCTTACCATCATTGTTAAAGATAGATCTCATCTATTTTAAAAGGAAAACTAACCTTTTATCATCTTAATTCCATTTTAATCAAATTTGACATGATAAGAGGATGAAGATGGGGAGGATGAGAAGGATGGTGATGACGAGAGGATGAGAGAATGACGAGGATGACGATGATGAACATAACAGAACAAGGATGAGGGGATGAAGACGATGAGTGAAAATGATGACAATGACGAGAAGAAGTTTGGGATTGGGCGCGTTGTGTATAATTTTAGAAATTGTATCCTATACGTATAATGATAATTAATTGCATATAATTGAATGGTGTATGTACGAGTGTATGCAATTTAGGAGTACACAAAGTATTTCTGTTATTTTTTATTGAACCATTAACGTTTATATCAATTATTTGGAACTCAACTAAATTGACCTAACTTGACTGAGGTTCTTTGGAGTAGATTTCTCCTAACAAGAATTTTTTCTATTCCTAGACGAATTGCTTTGACATTAATTGTATGAGCCCAATCGCTTAATTACTACATAAGATGTTCTTTTGTCAAATATTTATTTATTTATAGATTCAAACTTCAATCATATTCTACAGCTGATTTACCGGGCCACCTATAGACAATGGTCGTGTGTGCCCATTCAGATATTCTCCGCATGCATGAAGCATATACCTGCTACCAGAGATTTTTGCATTAGGCGGTAGAATTAACACACGTGCTGCAAATTAATAACTAATTTCAGTTAGAGTTAGTTAAAGATAACTACCAATTGACAACAATACAATTTAACACCTCATATTTAAATATATTTGTGTGACTTGTGTTTATCAAAAAAAATTCACTTGCTCCTACTTGTTAATAATTAATTACGATATATTATATGTGTAGACGTACGTAGCATGATTACGGATTATTAGAGGAATATAAGTGGGTTAACAATCATGATCAATTTTTGTAAGTAAAAAAAAAACTTGCTTATATTTTTCTTTAATTGTGCGACATCACTATAATGCAATCACTATAATCCCTTACTAGCTAACATCAATTATTAATTACGGTAAAACAAGATGAATTAGAAAGGGTGAGACTTATAGAAACACATTTTTTGTCAAGATGCATGCATAACCATGCGAAAGAATTTAATTAAAGGTTGTTACGTAAATACGAGGTTAGTATGTAATATTTAGACATATTTACAATAAAAATAAATTTTATCCATTTTATTTAAAATACATTAATTTATTTATAAGTTACATCAATTTTATTGCAATAGTATTTGAATGTGAGACGTTATATTGTGTATTTGAATTCAAATCATTCAGCCGTAATCATTACTAAAGATTCTATGGTCAAAAGGTCTAGTTCGTAATAATTCACACCAAATGCACACGCAATTAGGGGTGAGAATAGGTCAGGCCGCCTGTCAGCCTAGCCTGTTTGACAAAAAGGCCAGGCTTTGAACTAAGACCTCTGTAATTCACAGCAATGCCTTATCCACTAGATTAGCATTACTTTTTACAACATTTTATGCAATCATATTTATTAATATAATTTTATTATTTATTTATTTTTTTAAAATAAACCATAATCTAAAGAGTCTCTAGGACTCTCCCACACTTACACTCTCATCTGATCATCTGAATAATGTGAGAAAGTATTGCTGGCATTTTTCCATTTATTTTTTATTGGTCAAATGCCATATATTCTGTTTATAATCTTACTATGACATACTAAGCAAAAGAATTGGTGATATACATAACAAAGTTGAACAAACTTTTTTGGGATATGGACTTCGGTTTCTTAATGATAAAATCAATGGATGAAAATTTGATTTTTCTCTCACATAAAGGATATTCACGTTGCTCAGATTTATCTTTTGATCTGTTTCTTCATGGGCATACCCCAGCAGCTTGCAACTTTAGAGTTTCAATTCTTTATTGAAAATATTTTTTGATTCATATTGAATTTATACACTCTTGCTTGTTATATAGTAAATGTTATATATTCAGTTAAACTCTCTCTCTTCTCTCAAGAAATACCTTTATATATATTAGTTTTTTTTACTTTAGAATATTATTATATTAAGAAATTAAGTTATTAACAAAAATAATACTTTGTTATGATTATTTTTGAAAAATTAAAAATTGCATATTTTATTTTATTTTAATATTTATTTTTTTATGATAAAAAAATACACAGGCAGATTTATCACTGATATATGACATTTTACCAACAAAAAACAAAAAGAAAAATGCCAGCAAAATTCTCTCACATTATCCAGATGAGATGAGAGTGTGAGTGTGGGAGAGTCCTAGGGACTCTTTAGATTAAGGTTTCTTTAAAAAGAAAAATTAAATAATAAAATTATATTAATTGCATAAAATATTGCAAAAAGTAATGTTAGTCTAGTAGATAAGGCATTATTGAAAATGGTAGAAGTCTTAGGTTTGAGTCTCACTGAACTTAAAATAAGTTTATTTTTTTAGTAAATTGTTGAATAAATATTCGAAACTTGTTCTTTCTTAGTAACACCATGCATTCCTATTTTGTGGAAAAAAATTAAAGTTAAAAGAGTTTTATTTTAGTTTTTAACCAAAAAATGAAAAACGTGTGCAACTAAACTCACCGAAGTAAGAAAATGGGATATGACTTTATATAGATGTTATGCATATATATTAGTTAATTGCAAGTGTGTGTGTATATATATAACAACTTGATTTGAGTATGGACTGACCTTTTTTTTGCGGCGAATTCCAAAGGAACAATAATCAATCAATAGTGGACAATAGCGATCGTAAAAACGTGAGCAAGAAAAGCATGTAAAGTGTATCACAAATAGACAAGGGGTAGTTAGAATACTTGCTGTGAAAGTCACAACAAGTCAACTCTAGTTAAATGTTGTTTAATCAATTCTGTTACAGAGGTTGTTATTTCTATACAAAGGTTGCTATTCCTAACAAACTCGTATAATGAAATACAAGTTTATACACCATTAATGAAATACTCAGTTTCAGTTCATGTTTTTCACTTTCGGTTTTCTATCTTTTCTGCTGGTTTTATTCCATCTGCTATACAAAGCAGGATTCTGCTGTTGCTGTTTCATGATCCATGGATGCCTAGTTTTGGAATCTAACATGGTATCAATCGTGAATCACTTCTCGCTTTCGCTCCAATGATTCAATCACAGGTTTCTTCATTGTTTCCAATTTCTGTTCTTTGAAAATCACCGTTTCTGTTTCTTACATCTGTGGTCTGGCTATTCGTCTTTCTTGTTTGTTCTATACTTGATCACGGAGGACACTGATCAAAATCATCACAATTCTGAAAGCACTGATCAAGCATCCCTTCTTCAACAACTTCAAAATCTACAGCAATTGTTGCGACTAAGCAACATCTCCAATGCTGCATCAACAGATCCCACTTTGGATCCTTTTTACCTACACCCTGGAGAGAATCCAGGTGCCTCTCTAATTTCAACAATTCTTACTCCCCAAAACTATCACACATGGGAGAGAGCAATGAAGCTTGCTTTGAAAGGCAAGAACAAAATAAAGTTTGTTGATGGCACAATCCTCAAGCCATCTGCATCTGATCCACACTATGCAGCTTGGGACAAATGTAACACATACATTTTGTCCTGGATCACTCGGTCTCTCAGTCTTGAGATCTATCAAAGCGTCATTTGGATAGAAGATTACTATCAATTATGGATTGATCTTAAAAGAAGATACCACCAAGGGGACATCTTCAGAACAGCCATATTACAAGAAGAACTATATTCAATCAAACAAGGTGAATTGTCTATCACCAATTATTTTACAAAACTCAAGATTCTTTGGGAAGAACTTGATAGTTTTTTGCCTATCCCTAGCTGTGTATGCCCTCCTCCCTGCAGTTGCAATCTTGCCACCATTAGAAAATACAGGGAAAATGAATATGCTGTCAGATTTTTGAGGGGGCTCAATGAGCAATACACCCACATTCGCACCCAAATCATGCTGATAAAACCTCTACCAGCTATCCATGATATTTTCTCATTGTTGATAGAACAAGAGAGACAGATCAATACCCCTCTCTTGATTCTGTGACCTTATTTAGTGGTACTGATCAATCCAGGCAGCAGCAAAACAAATAGCAATCTGGCTCCAGGGGTAGGGGCAGAAATTTCACTACAGCTGGAAGGGGAGGAAGAACCTCTACTGGTCGAAGACAATTAGCAAGGTACTGCATCTTTTGCAACACTACAGGCCATACCATTGAAAAGTGTTTTCACAAACATGGATATCCACCTGGATATCCTGAACATCTCAAGTGGTCCACTTCAAAAACACAGGCAAGGGTTAACAGCATGATTGTACCATCAGAAAACAGTGATGATAAAGGAGATTCTAATAACCAAGGCCTATCTGGTAAGGAGGCTAATCAGGATTCTGAAAATATATCCCTCTCCAAAGAACAAGGCATAAAGCTTTTAGCCCTTTTACAACAACATGAGTCATTGCATTCGACTAAACACTCCACTAACTCACTCTCCACTACACAGCCTCAACAACTAGGTTCCAAATTTACTTTATCATGCACAATAGCTAGTCATAAATGGATCATAGACACAGGAGCCACAGATCATGTGTGTTACTCCTTGTCTATGTTCCATAACTATCACCAAATACCACCCATAGAAGTTCACTTGCCTAATGGCAATAAGGTACTCTCACATATATCTGGCTCCATTATTTTTTCTAAGGATTTCTATCTAACTAATGTCCTATATCTCCCACGGTTCACATACAACCTGTTATCTGTCTCAAAACTCACTACAACTCTTCCATGCTCACTTACCTTTTCTTTTACCAAATGTGAAATCCAGGATCTGCATTCATTGAGGATGATTGGAACTGCTGATTGCATAGATGGACTATATGCACTAAATACTCCTTCAGCTGACTCTCCACCTGATACCAGCAGGGGTTTCTCTGCAGCACTTATGAACACTTGTAACATTTCAAAACCTCTAAATAAATCAGAACTTTGGCATATGAGGTTAGGACACCCTTCTAGGGACAAATTACAAATACTGCATAACGAGTTTCCTGATGTACATAGCACACCTCTGCATCATCATTGTTCTGCTTGCCAATTTAGAAAATTTAAAAGGAAACCTTTTCCAAATAGTGTCACTATAGCAGCAAATTGTTTGAACTATTGCATGTTGATATATGGAGGCCTATTGGCACTCCTTCTATGCTTGGTCACAAGTATTTTCTCACTGTTGTTGATGACAAATCTGTATTTACTTGGTTATTTCTTATGAAACAAAAATCTGAAACAGCTTCCTTATTGCAGTCTTTTGTGAAAATGGTTCATATTCAACACAATGCTAATGTTAAAGTAATAAGAAGTGACAATGGGCAGGAATTCATTATGCATGATTTCTTTAATAAATCAGGAATTATACATCAAACTACATGTGTGGAGACCCCACAACAAAATGCCATAGTAGAAAGGAAGCAACAAAGCATTCTAGCTATAACTAGGACATTGATGTTTCAAAGTGCAATTCCCATCTGTTTTTGGAACTATGCTGTTGGTTATGCAGCCTTTTTGCTTAACCGACTTCCTAGCTCTGCTCTATCCAACAAAACACCATACTCTATCTTTCACAATCAGTCAGCTGACTTATCTCACATCAGAATTTTTGGATCCTTGTGTTATGCTGCTACTATTTCTGCTGCAAGAAAGAAATTGGATAGTAGAGCTAGACAATGTGTTTTCATTGGATTCAAAAGAGGAACAAAAAGTTTTATCTTACATGATTTACATTCTAGAGAAACTTTTATATCTCGACATGTCACCTTTTTTGAACACATTTTTCCATATAAGATTAGTGCCACTCCTGAATATAATGCTGCACTTTCTGATTCCAACCCTGTAACTAATTATACGGTTGCTATATTTGATGAATTTCCATTTGATATACATAACAAATTCAACTTAACCACATGTTCACCCACTTCCTCCACTGCTGATACACACACCATATCTCACTCATCACCTATAACACAACCTGCTCCTAATCCCTCAAATATGCCAGATCATGTCCACACAATTACTGATATAACAAGTGATTCATATAGTGAATCTGCCACTTCTGTCCCCACTGTTCCATTAAGAAGATCATCCAGGGATAAGAAGCTCCCCTCATATCTCAAGGAGTATCACTGCAGCCTTTCCAAAACAACAGCACTCCAATCCCCCTCAAATGTTCAACGCCCACTATCCCATGTTATATCTTATGAAAACCTGTCCCCTTCCTACAAGAAATTCTCCCTAGCTATTTCTACTCAACATGAACCTACTAGCTACAAGCATGCCATCACTCATGATTGTTGGAAACAAGCAATTGCAAGTGAGTTGCAGTCATTAAAAGATAATGGGACATGGATTCTGACTGACTTACCCCCTGGCAAGAAATCCATTGGATGTAAATGGGTGTTCAAGATCAAATATAAGTCAGATGGAAGCATAGAAAGACACAAAGCAAGACTAGTGGCAAAGGGCTATAATCAGACAGAGGGATTAGATTATCTAGAGACATTCAGCCCTGTTGCCAAAATGACAACCATAAGAGTTGTGCTTGCTCTTGCTGCTGCAAATCAATGGTATCTCAAACAGCTTGATGTCAACACTGCTTTCCTTCATAGTGACTTGCATGAGGAGGTCTACATGCAGGTTCCTCTAAGGCTTCAGGTACCAAATAAAACTGGCAAAGTATGCAGACTAATTAAATCTCTATATGGGTTGAAACAAGCTAGCAGACAATAGAACTTTAAGCTGACAGCATTCCTGTCAACAGCTGGCTTTACTCAATCAAAGGCAGATTATTCATTATTCACCAAGTCTAAGGGATCCTCCTTCACTGCTGTCTTTGTTTATGTGGACGATCTACTTCTCACTGGCAACAATCTTACAGAAATTGAATCAATTAGAAGTCAGCTGTATGCTGAATTTACTATCAAAGATCTGGGTGATGCCAAATACTTCCTTGGCATGGAGCTAGCCCGCAGCAGCACAGGCATAGCTTTATTTCAACGAAAATACGCTTTAGAGTTGCTTCAGGATGCTGGACTTCTTGCTTCAAAACCTGCCTCAACACCTTTTGATTACATCCTCAAACTTCAGAAGCAAGGATCAGCTCCCTTGGAAGATCCAACCAGTTTCAGAAGACTCATTGCAGATTTATTTACCTAACCAGCACTAGGCCCGACCTTGCTTTTGTTGTCCACCAATTAAGCGAATTTATCTCTAACCCAATGCTTGAACATCATCGTGCTACAACCAAACTTCTTAAGTATGTCAAACAAGCTCCTGCCCTTGGATTATTCTTTCCTGCATCATCAAACAAAAAGCTCTCGGGGTTCACTGATGCTGACTGGGGTGCATGCATTGACACCAGAAGATCCATTTCAGGATTCTGCTTTTTTATAGCAGATGCTATTGTTTCTTGGAAGAGTAAGAAACAAGCAACCGTCTCCCGTAGTTCCTCTGAAGCTGAATACCGTGCCATGGCAGCTGCTGGCTGTGAATCTCAATGGCTCTCTTATCTCCTTCATGACTTACATCATCCTCTTTCTCAACCAATCCCATTATTCCGTGACAGTAAATCAGCCATGCACATTGCCAACAACCCCGTTTTTCATGAAAGAACCAAACACATTGACATGGATTGTCATAGTGTTCGAGATAAAGTTGCTTCAGGGTTAATCCATCTGTTACCAATTTCATCTCATGAGCAGACAGCAGATGTGCTCACAAAGCCCCTTCAGCCAAGTTGCTTTGGTTGTATGGTTGCCAAACTTGGCCTTCGTGATTTATATGGTCAAGTTTGTGGGGGGGTATCACAAATAGACAAGGGGTAGTTAGAATACTTGCTGTGCAAGTCACAGCAAGTCAACTCTAGTTAAATGTTGTTTAATCAATTCTATTACAGAGGTTGTTATTTCTATACAAAGGTTGCTATTCCTAACAAACTCCTATATATATACCTGGCTAAGGGTTCATAAATTGTAACACAAGTTTATACACCATTAATGAAATACTCAGTTTCAGTTCATGTTTTTCACTTTCGGTTTTCTATCTTTTCTGCTGGTTTTATTCCATCTGCTATACAAAGCAGGATTCTGCTGTTGCTGTTTCATGATCCATGGATGCCTAGTTTTGGAATCTAACAAAGTGGGGAGGGGTATTTATTTTTCAAAGGATGGGAAGGAACCAACGGGGGTTGGTCCAAGTGGTAAGCGGCTTGGTGTCGCTTAAGCAAGGTTCCGAGTTCGAGACCTTGTGAACGCAGTTATCCCCGCTGGGAGACTCACCCGCCATAGCCAGGTGCGCGACCCGGGTCGGCCCGGATTAGTCAAGGCTAAGCCTTGGATACCGGGTAGACAACCTAAAAAAAAAAGGATGGAAAGGGGTAGGTTTGGTTAATTTGGTTATGAACTTACTCTCAAAGCTGAAGTGCACTTCACTTATCCAACCTATGATTGGCTTTCCCCTGTTAATTCCATCCCTAAAAACGCAATAGAGTTTTGGGAAAGGACATGCTATTGTTACCTTTAGCCCTTTGGACTTAACGAAAATGACGAAACTTATAATCTAACCCACCCGCAGAATCTATCTGCTGAGTTTTCTATTTTTAGTTTTATTCTCCAATTTAGAGAAATTAAATTCAAATGAAGCATCTTGTGAATAAATTATCTCTCTCAAAATTTTATGCAATTGGACAGAAAAATGAATAATTTTATATTATTAATTAGAGTTTCATACAATTGCTTAAAGATATAATGTCTAGATGCCCTATATTGATTTGGACATCTCTTTTTTAATGGATTAATTTTTTGAGTTTGAGTTAAATTTATTTAATAATATCTTAACATATCCTTCACAGAAGAGATTTTTTTTTTTTTTTGACTTAAGCATGGAGGATATTTGTTAAGTGATATGGTTATGTTTGACATTTCGCACTTATGAACTAGCTTTTAGGTAAAGTTAAACCCACTCAAATCTAATAATGTCTCGTACTATATATTGAATTTCTACTGCTTTAATTTCTAGCACAGTTCTCACCTAGCGTTGGTTGATAAATTTCCTAAGTTAACCGTTTTGCTTTTGCTATTCATTGCTGAGTGGGTACACGTATAAATGAATCGTGATTCAAACATCTCATCCATCACTTCAGATGAATAATATTGTCAATCAATGTGATCATTGATCATCAACGTGATTGACCCACAACCTTTGCTACAATTGAGGTTGTCTTTTAGGGTCTTATGCTGTGGGCATTCATGCATGCATTCCTTCTCAAATCTATCTCTATCCCTTCAACAAAGAGTTATTTTGGGGCCGTCTCTTTTTATGCATCTACCCTATTATATAACTCTCTATGTTAATATGAATAGTTCCTATGGTAAGGGGTAACGTTTTCATTCAAGCTTGGATCCACCACACACCACTTGATCGGGCCTGAATGAGAGGTACCGGGTGTCAATCTCTGATTGATTCATCTCTACTAGTAGAGATAATAATTCATTACTAATTAACGAGAGATTCTTGCATGCTTTCCAAGCAAAATAAATAAATAAATACTCTGAATCTGTTCTATTATTTTCTCTAACATTAATAATATTGGGCACATTGTTGACAAAGAAAAAAATAATAGAGCAGAACAACAATAATTTTTTTGTTATGAGAAGAGGTAAGAATTCTCTAATAGTAATTAATGTATCAAAAATGCTAATTGAATATATTAAAAAGTGTAGACATTTTATTATTTCTATCACGTACATCATAGAGTTCACTAATGTGATATGTTGGACCTTATGGTTGTGTAAGAGAAAGGACAATGTGTCTAATTCTTAAGGTATACCATCCATGTAAGACCTAGTTCAAAAGGCTCAATGCAGGGTCCAAAAGCTGGTCTTATAACTTTTTAAAGTTTACACGCATATGCATAAATACGAACCAACTTATAATGTTAAGATCATTCAATCAATCAATCCTTACCAAAAACTACTACAAAACCCCATTTTGAAGGTGACTAAACATGAGCAACCAATTCATATGACCAAAAATAAAGTGCACATGCCGATCAGTGGGATCTAAGCAATGAATGCAACCGAGAAAAGCACGTAAGGTTGGTTCTAGTTGTGTCAAAAGCTTTTTCAACATCATGTTGGGACATGCATGAGGAGTAATAGCACCACTTCCGATTCCCTCTTTTTTCAACATTTTAATCATCGCTTTTTACCATTGTGTCATGCAAAGTTCTTTAAACCAA
This sequence comes from Nissolia schottii, assembly GCA_003254905.1. NCBI lineage: Eukaryota > Viridiplantae > Streptophyta > Magnoliopsida > Fabales > Fabaceae > Nissolia > Nissolia schottii. The sequence goes on along the minus strand of QANU01067165.1, from coordinate 628,474 downwards.
CCAACATATCCGTGCAATTTAAAGTCACTGGGGGATATTATGTGTTTCATATAACATTATTATTACTTACTAATAATGTTTATTAATTGATTGCATGCTGCTTCTCTTTTATTATTAAGTTGGCGTGAGCTAGTTTGTTTGCAATGGCAATTATGATTAACTTATTAAATTGATAAAATTTAAACATAAATAAAAAGAGATAATCTGAGTTTGAGATTCGGTGGAACTTAACATTTTTTTAATCTTTAAGATATCTCTACAATTGGATAGTATTGTCCTCTCAACAATTATCTTCTATAAGATTTGAACTTAATTTGGTCCACGCAAGTGTAACCAGCTTACTACCCAACCCTTGTTGATATCTTCTGTATGACTATGCATAATTTAGTGGCTTCATAAAAAGGAAATTCCATTAACCATCCATGTATCACAATTAAATCATTTATAAATACCCCTAAACGTACAATCATATATTTCTTTCAAATTGGCCAACAAAATATATAGAATCCATGGGCTAGCTGGTACAAATTTGGACCACTACCGTTGCTGTTAATTATATTTTGCCGCCTGTACTCAGTGCACATGTAGTGTTGGCGTCACTCTTTACAAATCAATCCTTGCGAGTTACTTTGCATTGCATAAAAGCTTCAATTAATTCCACGACATATGGAAAGTTTCGACTTTCAACTTTAAATTAGGAAAGGATATATGTATCGTATATAAAATTATTTATTTAATTTTATCCATCAATTTAATATTGTTTTTGAGAGAGAAGATTATTAATATAGTATCAAAGTTTTTATAATTAAGAAGAATCAAAAGAAGTTTTTTTGGCAAGGATGTTTAGTGTTTGATTATTGTCTATTCTATTTTTAAATATTGTCAATGTTTCAAGGTAAAAGAGCTATTAATTAAGTAAATGAGTATTAAAATATAAAACCATGCCTTTGCTTTTCTACCTTAAGCTTTTGAGAGATACTTGTTGATAGTTTAGAGAGAAATATTATTATACCAAGCCAACAACAACGAAAGCTGGCTCTATTCTTTCCTCCTTAATTAATAATCTTAGTCATTAGACTTGAAAGAAAGAATTCGTCAAAGGAGTCTCCTGCTGGGAAGATTCTCTCGTGCAAACAAAATCTTCAGTTTAGCTGTCAGATACACACACTACTACTTATGTGACCCAAAGGGGAGGAAGCTCGTGGAAACGCAATTAAGGCCACATCTGGCTTGGTCAGGGTGGTATCCGACCGCCGGGTCAAACCCAGACTTGGTGATCATCTTAATTGGCCTTCATTTGATTATCGCAATTTTTTCTCTTTTTTTGTCAGGTATATGGTTGCCATAATGTGACCCAAAAGTAAAGAGCAATGCAGATTGTCAAAATTTATCGTGAAAATTTTTGAAAAAAAATAAGAAGGTTCGTTCAATCATGTAAAGTAATATAACTTATTTATTAATCTAAAAATTATTATGCATGTTACCTAGATAATTAAATTTGGACAAAAATTATGACATTATAGTATTTTTAAAATAAAAAAAAATGCAACGAGTAATATCCATGTAAGGCTCTTTTTCTTTGAATTTTAGAAGAGGGTGGATGTGGGAGGGGCATCATGTCCGTTTAAAGCGAGGAGACTCATTTCAGCAATCCGCATATTGTGGTAACTTTGGGAGTGGGAATCTCAGTGGAAACACGTCATTAGCTTCCTTTAATCCATTTTATTATAGTGGTGGAACTTGGAAGTAGTGACTGCAAAATTCCTAAATATATATTTAGTACATGTAGCGGCTTTGTGATATTGTTTAATGTGAGCCCTAGAAAAAGAAGCTAGCACAAAAGTATATTATATATATACTGGTCATATATAGTATGAAAAAGAAAAAGATAAATACAGAAACTATATTATATTATACTTACTTTATTAATAGCTTAATTATTATATGTTGAGTGAACAGAGAAAAGTAGAAAGCAAGAGAGTGGGGGTGTAGGGTAAGGGTGGGGCATAGGCTTTGATGGAGAACATGAGAACGCATGGGGTATCCACCACCCCACTCGTGCGCGCTATCTATCAATGGCGGCTCGGCCATTGCCCAAGTGTTCATCATTAACATGCCATGGTGTGTCTGTGATCATAGCCGAACCTGTTCCATGCCATATATGGTTTAATCCCTAATTTGGTTCTCTCTCTCTCTCTCTCTCTCTCTCTGGCTCGCTCATGCTAGCTCGCTCCCACTCTTCTTTTTCTTATTTGTTTTCTTTCACTTTTTTTTTTTTTTTAAAGTCCAAGTGCGGTGGGGGGTAGTCTAGTCAGCAATATTATTGAGGAAGGTGGAATAGTGCAGAATGTGGGAGACAAGCATAAACCTTTGAAGGCTACCAACACCAACACTGTTGACATGACACGTATTTATAATATTGAAACATGAATGAATCAGATGCAATGTAGTATTTTATGTTTAAAAGTTAAAAATGAAAAAGAAATTCCGTCTTTCAAGGGTAACCTGTGGGCCATGCCTATTCCTTCTACTCTCTGTCTTCGCTATATTTATATCCTCACTCTTGCATCTCCTCTTCACTCACCACTTCTTCACTGGCCAAGACTAGCGTCTAGCTAGCTAGAGCTCATAAAATATTTGGTGAACAAGTTATTAGTACTTAGTCTCTTCCTGTTCTTGTCGAATATGGCAGATTCAGAGTCGCCAGGCTCCTCCTCCTCAAGGAGAATGTGGTGCTCCGTGCCAGAAAAGTTTCAGCTGCACGCGGCCATGTTGGCCCTGCAGTTTGGCTATGCCGGATTCCATGTGGTCTCAAGAGCTGCCCTTAACATGGGCGTGAGCAAGCTTGTCTTCCCTGTCTACCGCAACATTATTGCTTTTCTCCTCCTCCTCCCTTTTGCCTACTTCTTGGAAAAGTAATTACTCCTGCCTCCTCTACTTAATAACAAACCCGTTAATTAATTCGTATTAGTTCGTTCTCATTTTACAAAATACAAACACACACACACATCTATAGGCATGATTGTAAAAAATTAATTAATTCCGTTATTGTTTTCTACTGTCCAGGAAGGAGAGGCCTGCCATCACTTTAAACTTCCTCTTGCAGTTCTTTCTTCTGGCACTTGTCGGGTACGTTTGGTTTTCATCAACATTACACCAACATAAAAATTAATTAGGTACAATTGAAAAGAAAAGAAACGAGAAACTCTAGGGAAACATCATATCTGATCTGTTTTGTCTTTTTCAAAGAATTAATTTAACATGACCTTGATTAATTTTGCATTAAACTAACAGGATTACAGCGAACCAAGGGTTTTACTTGCTGGGATTGGACAACACATCCCCAACCTTTGCATCAGCGATACAGAACTCCGTCCCAGCCATTACATTTCTCATGGCAGCCATACTCAGGCAAGCAAGCCCCTTATTTAACTAAACAACTTGTAATCCCAAGCACAAAAATGAACATGGGAAGACTTAAGCCGATGAATAAAGATAATTGAATGATTTTATATATATGCATGCGTCCATATAGGATAGAGCAAGTGAGAATAAAGAGAAAGGACGGGATAGCGAAAGTGGCGGGAACGGTATTCTGCGTAGCAGGGGCAATGGTGATAACACTTTACAAGGGTCCAACCATATACAGCCCAGTTGCACCTCTGCACGGCACGGCCACATCACAGGTGGAGCTGTTGGGGTCGGCACTGGGAGACGCAAAGGGGAAGAACTGGACCCTGGGCTGCCTCTACCTAATAGGGCACTGCTTGTCTTGGTCTGGTTGGCTCGTCCTGCAGGCCCCCGTCCTCAAGAAGTACCCTGCTCGCCTCTCCGTCACTTCCTACACCTGCTTCTTTGGACTCTTGCAGTTCCTCGTTATCGCCTTGGTCCTTGAACGAGATTTTCAAGCTTGGGTTTTCAAATCCGGTGGTGAAGTTTTCACTATTTTATACGCGGTTAGTATCAGATCGCCCAGACTTCGGCACATATTAATCACGCCTAGTTACAGTAACTTGCTTTAAAGTGTTCCAAAAAATTATTATTTTTCTAGTAAACCCTAAAGCACCTAAAAATTTACTGCCGTTTTCTGATTAAACTAATTAAATTTTATATAATAAAGAATTTCTCTCTAGCTGTATGTGCTTGAGTTGTGATATGATATGTATTACGGAAAGTAGTTACGCAACAATAATGTAATATGTGGATATGATGGTGGGTGTGCATGCGGGTCTACATTGTGTGTATCAATTAATTAAAAGTTATTTAATTTGAAAATTAGAATAATATGAATGAGAATGCAGGGAGTGGTGGCATCAGGAATAGCGTTCGCTGTACAGATATGGTGCATTGACAGGGGTGGCCCTGTGTTCGTTGCGGTGTATCAGCCAGTTCAGACTCTTGTTGTCGCTATTATGGCTTCCATTGCTTTGGGCGAAGAGTTCTACTTGGGCGGGTATTTGCTCTTTCATTTTCACTCTTTTTCCTTTTTCTTTATTTGATAATAATTATTTAATCTCCTTTCCTATTAATTGTTCATAGCATCTGCTCGTTTCGTCTAACTCTTACGCTCAATTATTTTGACGGTTCAATTATATTATATAAAATAATAATAATAATATTGAGTCCGAAATGATGACCAAAAGCATCCTAAAGGCACTTTTGGTTGTGTGAAGTTTTTCTAAGAGCCACAAATGATCAAATCCACTAAACCACAAGTGAGCTAGAGCTGATGCGCAGCTTGGGACCTTTCGGCCAGAAACTGACTCAACTGAAAAAAGGCTTCCAAAAACATATCAATAGCTTTTTAACGATTGATGATTCCACGTTCCCCGGTGGCTTAAAAAAGCTTATAGAATTATTATAGGAAATTAACTAAATAAATTGAAGCAGTGTTATTGAATTTCTATAGATTTCTTTTTTTAAATAGAGACAATAGTTCAACTCTTATTTCCTTGATGATTTTAATAATATTAAATAATTAAATGCTTTTTGAGTAAAAAGTATTATGATATAAATTATTTACTTAACCCTTTAACTTTGTGTCAAGCAATAATTTTCATGCACTAAAAAGCACATATATACTACCTAACAATTTATCATTTCTTCTACTTCTTTGCCTTCTAAAAATGTTACAATTTCATCATACTATTATCACGTTGTGTTTTTAAAATAAAGAAACACATTTAATATATACTTTCTTTGTTCTTTTTGTCCCCTTGTAAACATACATATATATATATATATATAGGATCATTGGGGCAGTACTTATCGTAGTGGGACTGTACCTAGTGTTGTGGGGTAAATCCGAAGAGAAGAAGTTTGCAAGGGAACAGCTTGCCATTGCGTCCACTCCAGACCACAGCAGCAGCAGCAGCATCAGCATCAGATCCGCAAGCCATGCAAAAGCATCACTCACTCAGCCTCTTCTCCCTTCCTCAACCACCGAAAATGTCTAAGCAAGAAAGAAAACTCTAACTTCAAACCACAGCCGCATTTTCCGGAAGAGGAAAAAGAAAAAATGATACCACTTTTATACATTACTACTACAAGTACTACTTTATGTCAACAAGCTTATTGTGTGTGTACCATGCCTCTCTCTTTTGTTAATTCCAGTAATTTTTTATTAATAGGACATTTAGACTGAGTTTTTTTTTTTTCTTAAAGGGGTTGATTATAATGATGGATGTCACTTAGAGTATGCTTTATATGTTAATTAATGGATTGATTTTACAAGAAAAGATTATTCCCGTTACATGGTTACTTAATTACTTTCTGGAAAGTATAATGCTGGAAATCATTATGACAAGGGAGGGGGGGAAGGGTAACATCAGAGACCCACATATATAATTTTCCAGACGTGATCAACTCCTCCAAACTTGTTACAAAAGCTGGCTAAGCATGAAGATTTTGATCATGATAAGCCATAATTGTCACGCTCGCTTAAACGGAATCATCATTTCGGTCGTCGATCGGAGTTTAATCAATATCCCTAATTTGAATTCTCGTCATGATTGCGTAGACCATGTCGACGTGTTACACAATGACGAGGTGCATGATGATAAGCAGCGTGAAAAGCTAGCTCAATTAATAACTATAGCCACTAGTGGGTGTGTTTGAAAATGACCTGCCAAAACGGAATCTAGAATTCATTGGATATGTACCATGTGCATTAGCATTAGCAATGGCCCACCGTATATGTGAACTGATCATTTTCTACCTGTTCATTTCACATTCATGATTTATCCTTCAGGTATTGTAATTAATTAAGTTCATATGTACGTTGATAAAATTGTGTCTAATTATGTTGTGTTACGTTAATGCACGTTCACGTATCATAAATAACTAAAGCCATCGTTATCATTTGATCTTGTGTAAGACACGGACAATTTGATCAAGTTCGTGGTAAATTAGTAAAGAGAATGAATCATAATTAGGATCCATGATCATATAAATATCAGCTCAATCTTCCCCTTTCTTGTAATTAAGTTTACTTTATTGATATTTATTCATTGATCTATGCTTTTCTCTTCTTTATGAAACGAACAGTACTATCCCTTTACTTCCTTTTATAGAGTTTGCTTCTTCCTTTTTATTTTCTGGTGAGCTTCTTTACTTTCCGCTTTATCAAGGACATTCCTTTTTATCCACTGCCTTACTAGCAATGGTGTCATGTGCTGTGAGGGCGAGGGATGGCATATAGCCTCCATTTATCAAACAAAATGTTAACTCTCTAACAAGATTTATTTTGCTTGGTTTTTACATATAATGTTAAGATCACTTCATGCATTTTAGGATATTTTTAGGGGTTTGTTCACTAGTTTTCAGGAATAAGGATCTTAGAGAGAAGATTGAGCAAAAATAACTATTTTGAAGTGTTGAAATAATTTCAGTCTTACTTTATTATTGATTTTCACCTTGAAGATGGACGAATTTCGAATCGGCTCCAACTACAAAGTTGAGGATCTCCTTCTTAGCTTTAATTGGAGAGTTGAATCGCATCATTCAGACTTTTGTAACAAAAGTTATAGCATTTTTACCATCACAATGCAAATCAGGAAGCACTACTCGAGTAGTGCAATGGCAGAAGCTCCATAACTGAATTTTTAAGAGCCTTGCACTGCTCGAGTAGTGCGGCAAAAATCTGCAGAAAAATCATAAACCCTTGTTTGTAATTTCAGACTGAGGGCAATAAATACAAACCTAGAACACGTTCAGATAAGGGAGGGATTCTGCGTTTTTCCAAGAGCGGAGGCAACTCTAGGAGAGCTCCCAGGTGCAAAGATGAAGACTCTGGGGTGTGACGCGATGATGGAGAGATCCCAATTTGTCCCCATGTCAAGTCTCTACCATTGTTTTTCCATGGAATTCTCATTTTATGGTTCCATTATTTTCTTTTCTTCATATTTACCATTATAAACTAAGTCTCTACTAGCTAGGGCATTGATGTAACCATTTCTTTGACAATGTTATCATAAAATCTCTTTTTTATTTAGTTTTTTTGTCGATAATAATTAAGTTTTTATGAATTGTTCTTAATGCTTTTGATTAATTGGCCATTAATTAAATGAATTATTGTCTTGCATGAATTTGAGAAAAGAAATGTGAGAGTGTTGTTATACAAACTATAGGTTGAACAACAATCCGAGAGGAACAAATGCAATCTATGTGGTTGTGTATGAGGAATTCACAAATCATTCATGCTTTTAATAAATTAGTTTATGCCAAAAGATTGGATAATCACTCTAAGTAAAGATAATCGTTCGACCTCGAGAGAGGCTTATGATTAGGATAGGAATTCCTACTATTAGTTAACTAGATTAATAATTGAATATCAATATTTTAGGATAATTGTGTGTGTTTGGCTATGAACAAGTTTGAGTTTAGAGTAGGTTAAGTTAATTTTCCGAGTATCCATTTTCATAACCTTTTCCACATTATATTTAGTTGTTAATTTTTCTTTATTGTTTGTATATTTTATTTTATTATCTTCAAAATCAATTTTCCAAAATTCTTCCAATTAATTTAATCGAGTTATTTATTAATTAAAATATTTCAAGCATAATATTATCCTCACGAGTTCAATAACTCGAGTTTGAATACTCACTCTTTTTACTTGTACATATTAATGCACTTGTTAGTGTGCAAAATTTGCATCACAAAACCACAAACATAAATTATCTTTTTCTAGAAATAAATAAATCACCAGTAAGACATATATATACATGAAGAGGGAATGTTTACATAATTGATTAGGATTAGGATTAGGAGTTATTTTATCCTTGATAATTGAAGAAAGTCTAAACAGGGAAAAATGCTTGATAGCCGGAAGCTTTTGTCAGAATTAATTTGTTGTGGCCGAGTGACTTAACAATTTACGATTGATTCTCAATTTGACTTTCTCTCGGATTCTTTGTCTCCAATAAATGCAAGACACGTGTTTGGAAAACACATATCGGGCAAAAAGACCATGGCTTATTTTTGGGGAAGCATGAAAAATGGGAATCACCGTCCATGCCGGTTGGCAGCGTGATCAGGGTCAGTGACATCCACATGAGCTCCTTTCCCTTTGTAACGATACGCCACATACACATAAATCAAGAAATTGAGCGCATTGATAGCCGCCAAGATCCAATAAAAGTAATCCAACTTGCTCTGGTTAAGATTGTTGGTGAGCCACCCTTTGTCTTCTCTTCCGGTGGCAGCTTGGATGGTCTTCACTAGCGCAGAGCTCAACCAGCTTCCAATCCCAAACTCGCACAGAAACACCGCACTGCTAATGCTTCTCGTCCCATCCGTCGCTTCGTCGTAGAAGAACTCCAACTGCCCCACGTACGTGAAACACTCCGCGCAACCCATCAGGAAGAACTGAGGGAATAGCCAGAACACGCTCATGGTGAACGTTTTCGGGTATTCTTCGCGCCGTTTCTTTTCAACCAGTGCTGCTGCGGCCATGGCGAAGATCGAGACGAAAAGCCCCACGCCCATTCGCTGCAGCGACGTGATGCCGCGCTGGTGGCCGGTGCGTTTGCGGAGGAACGGGACCACGGATTTCTCGTAGATGGGAATGAGGATGAGCGCGTTGATGCTGCTGAACACTGCGACGGAGCCCGCGGGGATCGTGAAGCTACCGAGTTTTCGGTCACTGATGGTTGCTTGGGTTATGAAGAAGGTTCCTTGCTGAGAGAAGGAGACGGCGAGAGCGATGGTGAATGTCCACACCGGAAGGATTCTGATGAAGGATTTGAATTCTTCCACTTGCGTCACTGTGCATATCTCCCATCTGTTGCTTCGCTTTGTCTCTTCTGGGTCTGTGATAACTGCGGCTTTGTCGAAAAACCTACAACACAAAAAATATTCTCATGAGATTAATTAATTTTTATACACTTAGATGCATGTGATGTGATGTGATGTGATAACAAAATTAAATTAATTAAGCTTACTTATAGTGTTGAGTGTGAGGAAGTTTACGAGCGCCAGCGATATCAGACTCGTCCGTGTGTACCTCATAGAGATGAGTTTCAGCTGTAATTGGAACCCGGCTTAGATGTTGCCTGAGAGAGGCTACCATAACCTGAAGGAACCTAGTGAAAGGGCTTCCCATCGGTTTCTTGAAACGGTAGTAAGGAATACCGGCAAGCAGGACTATGAGAGAGCAAATCATAGCAGCGGAGGATATTCCAAAACCCCAACCATACCCCTCCCTGTCCTGCACGTAAACAAGTAGCGTGATTCCAATGAGGGCTCCCATGTTGATGGCAAAGTAGAACCAGTTGAAGAAAGCGGACTTCTTCACGACTTCTTTCTCGTCTCCCTCGTCGAATTGGTCCGCCCCGAACGAGGACACGCAGGGCTTGATTCCCCCTGTTCCCAATGCAATCAGCCCCAGTGCTCCGTACAAGAATGCATTCTGCCCTTTGCTTGCTTCTTCGCATGCCTTTACACTGCATTTGGCCGGTCGTAGACTGTCTACTGACGCTGAAAATGTCAGCAGCAGCATCCCCTTCATTCATGCATGCATGGTTCACAAAAATATAATTAGCATATCATCAATTTCCTTCCCTTCTTTCATTTTAATTTTCCCATTAATTCAATATGGACCTAATTAATTAGCTTGCTTATTATCAAAATATATAAATAGTTGTCCTTAATTGAAACAAGAGAATTAAATCTCTTGTTCCATTCATTCAATGCCTCCTCAACGTATGCCTTCTCTTGTTCCAACAAGAGGTTTAAAGAATTTCTCCTGAGACAGTTAATGAAAAGGTATATACCGTGGCATAGATGACGGAGAAGACAATGATGGTTCGGAAGCGACCCAAGTAAGAATCAGCTAGGAACGCTCCCACGAGTGGAAGGACATAGGCAGCTCCCATCCAGTTGGAGGCAATGGTAGCTGCATCTGGAATTGATTGATGCATTTCAATAATCAAGTAAGTCACAATGTTCACCGCAATTGCGAAGAACGCCAACCTCTCAGCCACCTCGTTCACTGCATGGGCATGCAATGCAACAAGTTTAGTCAACATGTGTACGGTCTTTTATTAGTACTCTTAATCAAAATGTAATAATTATTGATGGGTTCAATATGTATGGTCTCCTAAGAACACCATTCTGTACCTATGATAAAGGGAGAGGCCTTCCATCCTCCAGTTTTTTGCTTGTTAGCAATCCTACCATGCCGATCCACACAACCGTTGCTTACTAAATCACCTGATTCCATCACCCTATTGGGAAAAAAAATTAGAGATGAGAAAAGCTTAAAAAGCTTGATTTTGTATGACAGTATATGATATGCATCCTTCAATTGATGATTAAATAAGTGTTGCAATATTGTTATAATCGTAGGTACGCGTCTCCGTGAATATGGGGGGATAAGTTTAAAGGGCTGTTAAATGGCTTCGTTGAGCTGCATAACATAATAAAGCTTGTATTAACAACTCTTGCTTGGGTGGCCAACTAAATTGACAACTCTACTTGCTTGTATGTTGAAGCTTCGCTGCAACTTGTTTACGTTTTTTGTTGTACGACTATTTTGCTCCTATACCTCCTACACCTGATCCCACGTGACTAACTACATTCTGTTAAGAGTTAGATAGGTTTAGTCAGCGTTAGCTATTTATCCTTATGTGTTAATCTCTCTGTATAGCCTCTGTATACATATAGAGCATTATTCATAATTACTACACTGAGGGGCTTATCGATTTATCGAGGAAAGAAAAATTGATAACTCTACTTTATGACCCCCCAAAAAAAAAGGATTGTATATTTTACTCCTAATTTTTTTGAAGTTTATATCATTTTAATCTTAAAAAGGTTTTTGACATCAATTCAATTTTAAAATTTTGTAAAAGTTAAATGTATTTTAATATTAATTTAGTCTTATTCTAATAATTGGACGAAATATTAGATTTTAAAATAATTACTATTATAGGACTAAATGAATTTTTTTTACTATATGTTCTTGTTAGCAGAATTAATTGTTAAAATGCCACAATTTAAAAACTATTTTCAAACTGCTCATGTTTGGTACAAACTTATTTTAACGGTATGGTTAATTAGAGCAAAACCCGATGTTGAGATACGATTGATAACTTTATATAAAATAAGAATAATTTAGTAATATTTCTAAAATTGTGATATGTTAATAATTAGTTTTGTTAACAAAGATAACATTGTAAACATTCAGGAACTAGATTAACGCCAAATTAGTTCATGTAAAAACTCACGTAATGGCATAACTATAACTATTAGAGGGCTAATATGTTATGATTTTATTTTATTTTTGTTAGAGTGACAATGTGTATAACTTGAAATCTTTTAGAGAAATACGGTATGACTCGATAAAAATGTCAGATTGATGTACGGATATGATTTTCTCCAATCATATCATGC